>LR736865.1:5193245-5298817 GCA_902654985.2 Oryctes borbonicus
TCTCTATCGCGCTACTCTTCCCGGGATAATTGGATTGGGTATCGCTTCTCTTCGAATGTTCCCACGGAAACATACTGTTCCTTTAATGTCGAGGAGCAAAGTCGTTTGCACGACTTTTAAGGGCGAATGCATCGGCAAGGAGGTTGACGCGCAGCCATTTACTTGTTCTTAATGTTAAATTGCCGCGTTGCTGTCAGGGCATGCTACGCTGGCGATGGCACGACGAGTCCTTCGAATTGCCATCGAAGTACGTTGAACTTTTATTGGCTCGTGCATTTTAAAGCGTCCTTATAAAACGTGGAAGAAGAGAACGAAGAAAAAGCGCCACACACCGGCGCGGCGTCATCACTTCCATTTAGAAAAGTAGGTTGTGTCAATACTTAAATTGACTGCCTCTTGTTTACGAAATCGGAAATTTTAACATCGCACCGGATATTTATCACCCCACTTAGGGCGATGTTGTTGGATTTTTATCTGATTCTGTTACAATACGGATCCATGAGATCCATGGATTGGAAACTAGTAGGGCGGGGCAAAAGCTTTTATCTTTTTTAGAATGGTGTATAAAACTGTTAAAAATAAAAGTAAAATAGTTGTCATTATTAACGTTATATTATAACCAACTCCTCGATATTGCTCAAGCTTTTGCAGAAATACTTTCTGTTTTTTTTTAACAAGCGCTTCGACTTTAATTGCTGTTACTCCAACATAGAATATTCCATTTCTAATGAAGTTTTGTGTAGTTTAAAAAAACAGATATTAGATATTCGATGATGTGCGGCCATGATGCCTTGCCAAGTTTTCTTGCTCGTAATTGTGCTCCAATACTATGCACACCATTGTGTGTTATCTTTAACTTGGCCACCCTATTTTATTTGTTAGAAAATTAGTCAAATCTGGCCTTTGGTGGCCAAAGGTGTCCGAGGTGATACTCGTAAGACCGGACAACATTCTTTCCAATTGCACTAAGGTTTTTGAATAGTTACTCTGTGATGGTCTATCTTTGACCAAGAGATTCTTCCCCAAAGAATTGAAGCCACTTCGGTTTACAGTGCACGACAATTGCCACAGGAACTTGGCACTTCCAGGTGAACAATATGATAAATACCTGTATTAAGGAAGACAACACGGTTGTATTTAATATGTTTATTTCTCGACATAACCTTCTATTTTCCTATACACTTGATCCAGCGATGTTCCAACTTCTTTCAGCCGTCCAAATATTAGGATTTATCGAATTCCGCAAAATAGTTTAACTGTTTTGGCAATTCATTGTTTCAAGTTTGGAAAAAAAAAAGAAGTGTCATGGAGCCAGATGTGGTCAATGTGAGGGAAGGAGCACCAATTTGTACCGTTACTGGACTAATGTTGCTGTCGCAATTGCTGATGAATGGTCCGAAGCGCTATCATGATAGTAGAGAATTTTTTCTTCGCTTCGAGCGGCTTTTTTCTCCTTAGTTCAGTGATCCAATAAATCAATGAAGATTATGCCATGTGAATTCCAAAAAGCGTCGTCATAACTTTCCTGGCCGATGGAATCGCCTCGCCCTCTTTCGTCGAAAAAAAAAAGAAAACCATTTTGCCGACTTTTGGTCTCTGGCGTATAGTCATATGTCCATGTCCCATATGCAGTTACATAACACCGCAGAACTCACGCGTACTGTGCTTAAACTTGTCCAAACATTGTTTTGAAATTATCTTGCAATTTTGCTCAATCACCGATAGTTTCCTCTGACTTAGTTTTTCGTGCGTAACGTGCGACGAAAATTTGATCATCCTTTGCAATCCGAATCAAATCAATAGTTAACCTGTGACTAATCCGCAGAACCTGCTATTAAGCGTAAAGCTTTGAAGCTTTGTGTGTTTGGTGAAATTGCAAAGTTGCTACTCACTTTAAATCGAAACAACCCGGGTTTATCGCCACCTTTTGAGGTCAATTGCACGCTTTTTCACTAAACGTGCTTTTGCCAATGTCATGGAACTAGAAGAGGGATGCTGTGAGTTTTTCGCTTCTTCTGCTGTACTCATTTGGTATACAAACAGTTTTGAGTCTAAAGATTTTGATACATTTTATGTAACTTAGGTTCTTGACATCACTTTAGAGTACCTTAGCTTTAGTACAGCCATGCCGAAGAGTGTTCCCAAATAATAATCAATAAATCATACTTACACCAAGAGCATGAGCAGTGGCTAAAGCCGCTGCACTAACAAGCGCACTGCTGCTGGACAATCCAGCACTAGGCGGGATGGTACCATGAACCAGCATAGTTAAACCTTTCAAAGGAATATCAGAGGGTAGGATTTCCAAAATACCTTTTACTCCACAGAGAACGTATTGGTACCATTTGGGAGCACCTTCGACTATTATTCTGCAAAGAAAAAAATAACGTAACTAATGCGCAATGCGTCTTTTTGAAAGCATAAAACAAAGGAAGATGGTCTGATGAGGTGCAATAAGTAATAAGATATCCTAACTTGAATAGTGATTTAACCCTACCGTTACCAAAAAAATATGTACGACCACCATTTTTTTCTCCAGTTAACGAGGTAAAATCCAAGAAAAAAGCTTCTAGTTGTACATTTATATTCAAATAAGAAAATAAGTAATTAGATGGAGATGCTTACTTGAAAAGAAATTCCCTCTTCGCAATGCTCCCTTAAAGGATGCTACAGATAGTACCGGTGCCGTCACCGCTTAGACCAGATATTGTCTTCTAAATTAGGACGCAAAGGCATCGTAAATGTTCGCGAAGTTTTAATTATTGCATCATTATCTTAATATTTACATACGTAGGATAGAAGACTATAACTATAGTCCGCTTAAAACTTTCAGTTACTAAATTATCACAGTAAAGTATGGAAAACGTGTGGGGGTATCTCACGCTCTCTACTCAGAAAACCTTATTTCGATGAAAATTATCGTTAGTTACAGACGGGATCCTGTTTACGTGCTTTATGTATATATAACGTTTGTAATGCAGGGAAATATAGAGCGCCCTTAATTAGAAAATTTCCTCAAGCCGATTTACGTTTATGGCATATTAAAACGAACCCAAGGGACGTATTTATTTAGGAAACGTATAATGAGAGTTATAAATGTTCAATTAATCCTGTTCCGTTTAATGATGCAATTTGTTGTTTGATAAGGAAAAGGTTGCTGTTAATGTATCGTTACAAAATAAATGGTAGAAAACATGGAAGACGCATAATGCGTCCCCTAGCAGCATTTAGTGATCTTTTCCGATGTTAGCAGAGTAGTGGTTGTTGCAGTTTTTTTCCCGTCGCGAAAGTAGTAGTTTGTAGTAAGTAGTCAATAAAAGGCTTAATAAAAGGTTTAATGCAATGAGAATTAACTAAAATCATATTTTACGCGGAGAGTAGGAGGTTGTTGGTGTCTAATGAGACTCTTATTTCATTCATTAAATTTAATTACCTCGGAAAACCAAGGAAAATTTCAATTTTCGGTAGACATCGATGGAAGCTAGATGTACAGTGGCGGCCACATAAATAGCACAGGCATCAAATTTCATTTGAATTAACCGCTCAAGCTGTTCCCGTTTAAGTTTTTATTAAACTAGCGTGAGAGTCCCCGAGAAGGTTGCGTGTACTTCCCGTAGCTACGTATTCCAGAACAATAATTCCGCATTCAATGAAAAAAAAAAATAGTTTCACTTTTCTAGCAGGCACATAAATAGCGCAGTTGTCGGTTCTGTAGCGGAATCTTATTATAGTGTTACGGTTCGAGTTATTTTGTATCAAAAAAGCGGTGTACTTACCACTTTTAAAATTAACGTGTTATTAATAACAAAAATTTAGGTGTTAGTATAATGGGACGAGGAAAACATCGCACACCAGAGAAAAGAGAGTTAATTTGCACCATGAAAGAGAAGGGCGTATCAATTTTAGAAATATCACGAACATTAAATTGTTCACGTAAATTAATACAAAATGCGATAAAGCATATTCAGACGGAAAAAACTTTAGAAAACAAGAAACGGAAGATTAGGCCCCGTAAAACAACCTCACGACAAGACAACCTTATTCGTCGATTAAGTCAAGAAGATCCTTTTCGCACAGCTACACAAATAAAAACCGAATTTAATAAACAATTTGATATTGATATATCGAGAAGAACAATACGACGTCGGCTGAAGGAATTTAACTTACATGGGCGTATTGCAGTACGAAAGCCACTCGTGTTAAATAAAAACCGTAAAAGAAGATTACTGTTTACGAAAATGCACAAAGAAAAGCAGCTTTCTTTCTGGAAATCTGTACTTTGGACAGATGAGAGCAAATACAACCGACTTGGGTCTGATGGAAAAATGTATGTGCGACGCCCCATCAATCAAAGATTCAACCCTAGGTACACTATAAAAACATTGAAACACAGTGGAGGAAGCGTAATGGTATGGGCTTCTATGTCATGGTGTGGTGTAGGACCTATATTCAGAATTGCAGGAAAAATCGATCAGTATGTTTATCGCAACATTTTAGAAAACGTGATGGAACCATATGCTGATGAATTTCTTCCAGTAACCTGAGGTTTAATGCACGACAATGATCCCAAACATACGGCGAGGACCGTAAAACAGTGGCTAGAGCAGAAACAGATTCCAGGCCTGCACAAAGCCCTGATTTAAATCCCATAGAAAATCTATGGGGGGATGTTGAGGTTGTTATAAAGTCTAAATCTCCAGCGACATTAGACAAATTATGGAATACTATTGAAGAAGCCTGGCATAACATTCCTGTAGAGAGATGTCAAAAATTAGTTGAAAGTGTGCCGAGAAGATGTGCAGCAATATTGGCTTGTAAAGGGTTTCCAACAAAATATTAAATGTAAAAGCAAAAAAGAATTACAAAAGAGAAATAATACAGTATTTCGTTATTGTTATTAAGTGTGCTATTTCTATGCCCACTTAAGAAATAATATATTTATTTTTCTAATTTGTTTATTTTGAAGTTTATAAAATATTGTGTATTTATTATAAACTGCATGCCATCTGCTACATTTTTCTTAAGCTAAGTTAAAGAAATCACTTGTTAACATTTACAAATTTATCAATTCATCCATATCAGTTTACCCGTGCTATTTATATGGCCGCCACTGTATATTAAAGAATATTCTACCAGCTTATAGTAAATATATTTAGGAGCATCTCCGTTATTTCGGCGATGCTTCAACGTAATATCGCATCTAAAAGCTACACTTGGATGACGAGAACCTTTAATAATATATATCCACTCATAAATAAGAGGCGGCGCTTTATTAAAACTTGTCACACCGGCCCATCAGCTTTCGCCCACTCAATTTTTCCGAACTTGTTTAGTCGGGCGACCGTGTTGAGTGGATCGAACAACGCGGTGAGTGAAAATTGCTCGCCCTGCCAATGTCCACTTACCGAACAATATAATGCGCGGGAGTATGACACAATCAAGCGATGGACATTGAAAATGCGATAAAGAAGCGATTTCTCAATGAAATGGAATTTTAAATGTCGAGGAAAATCGACGGCGTTAGGTCTATGAACCAAGAAAAGACGCTATATGGAATGTTACAATGCTGCAGCTATTCAGAAAAATGTAACAAAGTAAAACTAAATTTGGTCTTTTATTGGTGTAATCTTTTCATCTACAGAATTCTTTTTAAACTTTTAACGACGAAAGTTTTGCGGAGAGCGTTTGGAACTTTTCAAACTTTAAATGTTCGTCTCAATATTTGCCCATGTTCGTTATATTCTTTTCTTGTACACTCTTAGCAGGCATAGAATAAAGTTAGGAACTTATTTGATTCTTGTTTAATTTAACGAACTACAAGAAGTAGAAATGTTAAGAAGTTGTTGACTGATTCAATTTGATCTATAAAGAAAATAATAATCCTTAATAATTATTAAATAGCCCATTTGGTTAGTAATTCACTTTAAGCTAAAAGAAGGTTATTCTGCTTGGATTGAGTTGGACAAAAATCAAAAATCAAGGCTGAAATTTCAAAAATAAGAAGATAAATTAAACATTTGATTTCATTAAACCCTGTCCTGGAACGTTTGCATGTCTCCGCTGCAAAGCATGCTTATGTGGATCGTCCTGTACATAAGTTTATTCGGAATTCAAACATATCTTTTGGAGTGCGGAATAAATGTTGTCCAGAAATGATGTTTGAATCATTTCCGAAAAAAGAGACATTTAAAAACTCATGAGCAACATTATTACATCAGCAAATCGCTGTTTAAGAAAAAAAAATGGCAACAATATGATAAAAGTGAAGTTGAAACTTGCGTGAGACTGCATGAATGCGCTAAACAAACTGAATATCCGGGCTGATTTGGGTACTAGGTAGAAAGGGCCCCATGTTTTTTCTCAGCAACATACAAGCGTACTTGGGCTAATTTGTCTACCTTGACAATTCCTCAATAGCCTTCATTATCGAGGGAATGTTAAAACAGACAAGTTAGCTAAAGTAAGCCACTAGACTGCTGAGAAAGAAAACACGAAGCCTTTTGCAGGGATGGTAGACATGATAGTTGCAACAGCTGCTAAATAATGGAGAGAAACGAAACTTAAGACTGGCGGAAAAATGTTCAATCTCTGAACAGGACATTGTTTCAATCTCCTCTATGGTGCCAAATTTTCGCACCTTCATCTTGATTTTCATCCTTGGAGAGAGGAGAAAATGGCAAGGAGCCGAAGTTAAGCGAGTACTCTGGGTGAAATTCATTGACCTTTAATAACATTTTTAATACCAACAAAATTTCACACCGCCCGTAGCTTTATAAGGTTTTATCTTTCTAAATGTGAAGCAGAGTAGGCGAAACCGATGTATCAAGTCATTCGTCGGTAGATCGAGGGAAAATGTAGGTAATTTCATGTAAATTGGAATTTACGATACGTGCCGTAGCTATTATTACGTCGATCGAACATTAGGAAGTCATAAAAAGAGACATTTTTTCGGCTAATATTCACGAGAAATATCGTCCTAGCGGCGACGCGCTGCGCGTCAGGAAAGTTCGAAAAAACGGAGCATTCCCATGACAATAATAACCGTAATCAAATTTTCCACTCCATTAAGTTTTAAAATACTTCTCGGGGATAAATCGGTGTTATGTCGATATTGTTCTGACTTGGGAGAATGGAATAAACATCGATAGGCTTTTCTTTTCTACTAATGTTTTGTCAAGAAATCAGCTGGCTTCAGATCACAAAAGTCGTAAACACAAGACAATCGTCCAACAAAGCCATATTTAATAGCCAACAAAATAATAGAACGGGTGAGAACGGGTTGATACAATGAGTTGCCGAATTTATTGGAGAGTAACAAGATGGGCGGCGCGGTTACAACCCTCTTCATTTTACGCAGACAATTTGGAGAAAGTTGCTGATGTAATACATTGGGAATGAAAGCATGGTCGTCGATCCGCAGTTAAATACGGAAAAACGTTTCAGGTGGGAGCAAACCCGGTGCAACCTTACCCTAATTAGCCAACCTTCGTGCCTTGCTTAGGATAGGCAACATATTATGCACATTCGAAGCTAGTCAAGTCTCGTTTAATATCTTATTTGTCAATAATGCCAATAATTTAGAAAGAACTTGACAAAAATTTCAAATTCTTTTAAAATTGTTGCCATAAGACACTCATTCACACTACAAATAACCCTGCAATAGCTATTCACGCACTTAATGGCTATCATAAGTTAGACTTTTTGCAAAGTAGAGTACGCTGTTATTCATGCTGTTTATACAATGTTAACTTTTCTTCAAGAGATTGTAACTAACCCTGTATACAACACATAACAACAACATTCGTTAAATGATTACAATACAAACAAAGCATCCTCTGATAGTAGACTTCGTGTTATCTGCTTTAGATTTATTATTTTTAAAACTTAAGTAACGACCTCGAAATAGTTTTGCAGTATGTCAATATATCAACGTACATTGTTGTAAACATCAGGTAAATGTAATAATAGGCTTGTTAACTTTATGATAAGTAACAAGGTTTCAGGTTGCGATGAGTAGATTGCGAAGCTGTTATTATTATGTTAATAGTTTTTTTTTTCTCGCAGTTTGTTAATTATTTCTCAATTATTAAATGATCTATTTCTTTATTTTTTATTGCATTTCATGTATTTTTTCTTTTGTGTCTTTTTATGGGTTTACACCTATTGGACATTATTAAACATTATTATTTTTTTAATATTTTTTTTCCTCCACCCCTACACCTAGCCCAGCAAAAAAAAAAGGCTGCAGACACGGGGTCTGCGGGATCCAGCACAAACGCCGCTTGCTTTCTTCAAAATCTTAATTTTTTCAGATGTTCCAATATCGTGATATGGACTCCGCCCAGGGAGGCAACAATAACAGGAACGAAGTGGATTTGGAAGCTTTCGTAAGTATGTGATTGGTACGTTGGTATATTAGGTCTAGATGCTTCTCTCTCACCCTGGTGTTGCATCGGCAGGACCACGTATATATTCCTCTGCATGTAATCCAGGATCACCATATCCGGCTTATTGGCTGATACTCACGCTGTGGTGTGGAAGGGGAAATTCCAATACAGTAGAGATAATAATGGCCTAGTTGGAAGTAAAGTATAAAGCTTTTAGAGTCATGTCATGATGAGAAATACACAAGTTTGGAGCATATCTTGAGCATGCTGATAGCAAGTGCATTATGGTTTCATCTGTTGCTTTGAATGCTTTGCGGCGGCCGTTATCTACATGTAAACCGAGGATCTTGCGTTAATAGGCTAGTGTATGGTACATGCCGTCCTGGGCCGCCACTACGTAACCCTCAATCTCTGAATATAGTGATGAAGAAGGAATGTAGGAATGCCAAGGCTTCTAATAAATCATGATCTTTTAGATAACCCGTACAAAGTCTTCTGTGTGTGGTTCCTGAGGAAGATGTTGGAGTTTGCTCCGCACCTCTTTTGGAGTACAGAGTGCCAAGTTATTAGATTTTCGTTTTCCCGTAATAAACTCAATTATCATTATTTTTTTTTTATTTCTTTCCTCCACCACAACACCTTGCCCAGATAACAGCCTTAAAGCTGATACCGTCCTCCGAGGTCCTCATACGAGAACTAGGCAAACCCCTCTGGACCAAACAAGTCTGCGCCCCCGCCGCCCACGCCACCCGCTCAGCCCCTTCATACATCTCTTATTTTTATTTATTTTTTTATTCCTTTCTCCACCCCAATTCCTTGTCCAGAAAACGGTCCCAAAG
The DNA here is from genome assembly GCA_902654985.2 of Oryctes borbonicus. Classification (NCBI taxonomy): domain Eukaryota; kingdom Metazoa; phylum Arthropoda; class Insecta; order Coleoptera; family Scarabaeidae; genus Oryctes; species Oryctes borbonicus. The sequence continues at coordinate 5,202,472 of LR736865.1, forward strand.
CAGAAACCGTTCTCCAAGGTCTTGTTTTTTGTGATATACTCGTATCTAGCCATTTCATTGTTGTCAACAGGAAATGCTCTCTCTCTCTCTCTAACATAAATCAAAACGATATCTAATCGTTCTCATTATAGCGAGTCAGAATACCGAAAGATGATATTTTTACATCATCTCATTTGAATAAGAATCCAATAACAACCTACTCTATATTCTTCAAATCGTCCTCGTAGTCCCCATAAGTGTCCACATCCAAATTCGAGATCTTCAGCGACGTGGAACTTTCACACGATGAAACCGCCAATAACATATCCTGTTCAAGGGCCATCGGGCACACACCATAGCCGCAATAATCCACATGTTCCCCGATAAGATTTACTCTGCAACCAAATAACCTTATGCAGTAGGATACCGTCATTATCGTTACAGCGAGGTGTAAGTAAAAGGGGTAAAATAGGGAATGCAGATACCTTCCCGGTACTCGTACTAGGAACTCCGGTTCGTGGCCGAATCGCTCTCTGAAAAGAGATAAAAGATCCAAGGTACGTTGATTGGATGGAAGCGGGTACATTTGGCAAGTACTGCTCTCTATTTGAGACATATTTAAACGATAAACGCAAGAGTCACTGGTAATTTCCCGCACTTCACTCGCGGAGCACCAACCAAAAGAATATGATATCGAAGTTTATTAGCAGAATTAGATATGTTTGTTCGATTAGATAGGAATATAAAAAAAACCACGTCCGCAATCTCCAACTTTTACAATATATTTGTTTACGTGGGAGGGTGACATCTATGAAATGTAATGCAAACAATATTTGACACATCACCATCATTCGAGATTTCACTATTACCCAATAGATGGCAGCACATCATTAAATGTTGACCTTGAATTCAATGCTTATACATCAATTGCAACTATTTATCTCAAATTCATTTTGCTCTATATTCTTTCTTAAATAAAAACTCTCTTATATACTCTTTATTAAAAGTTATTACTTTATTTTAATAATAAATCCTTTTATAAATGCAGAATATTTTTTAAATTCGTCACGTGAGCGGCATCTATGGAATGATATACGAACTATGCACATATGATGACTCTATGGTTAAAATTTAGCTGCTCTTCAATAGATAGCAGCATATATTCCGTGTTTCTTTTTTTTATATTAATGCAAGTTTTTATTATAGCTTTAAATTAATATTAGTCTGAGTTACTGACTCAAATTTAATTAATTAAGTTTTTTGTTGGACCCACAGACATTTAACTTACAGTATCCTGCAATAAATTAAAATAATCGCCAATTTAACAAAAATTAAATCATATTCGCTACGTAATGCATTTGCTTCTATACGTAATTTTTTAAAATTTATTATGGTAGCTATTTTAAATACTATTTTATATTAGCACACCTCACTTTTATAATTGTGCCAAAGAAATTTTTCCAACTGTGCTTCGGAAAGTTCGGTAAATCGCTACGAGATGGCAGCACAATTCGCCTTAAAATCTGGCTCCATCTGTATTTCATTTATACAATTGTTTTTCAAACATTTCTGCAAGTTTCATTGATTCATTTCTATCACATGCTCGACACAAACGGTAAAATTTACGATCTTCTCTGTTCTTCCCTTTGGCTTGCGTGTTACGTTTTGAGTCTGAACATCTTCCACGAGAATTAATGGCCAACGCTGTTACATCTGTAGAAATAATTTATTTATATACATTTTTTTTTTGTGAGGTTTTTGGTTGTTTATTGCGGTATGGGGGGGTATAATTTATGAATGGCGCTTTATGTTTTAGATTTAAGGATTGTTATTTTAAAATATTGCCAAAGCTCTGCCTTTGAGTGTACGAGCTTTATTGCCGGAGCAATTAGCTTAATCTAAAGATCGAGTAGATAAGTAATAATAAGCAGATATCAGCTTACGCCTTGTGTTGCTGGACGATTACTTATCGACTTCCTTAAATTTTGTTGAAGATGTTGATGAAATAATTCAAGATTCTTTCTGCTAGTTGCTGTAGTTAATTATACTCGTTTTTGTCCATTAAATTTTTATCGAAATAAATACGAATAAAGCAAGGATTATTGTGAACACTGCAATGTTTATTATATGGGTAACTTTCTTTAAATTGTCTGCGTAAAACGAAGAGGCTTTTAACCACGTCCCCCATTTTGTTACGCTTTCAAGAAAACTCTTTTGGTGTGTTTAATTAATTTATTTACATTCGGAAATTGCTTTCTAATAAATCCCGCAACACTGTAGAGGGTGTGAGCAGCGCATGTAATACGTAGCATATTTTTAAAGATTCCAGATTTAAGTATGTAAGCTGCAGTGTCACTCACAAAGAGCAAGCTTTCCCCCATTTCCTCACATCGTCAAAAATATTGGGAATACTGCTGACAAGTACTTCCCTTATTGTACCATCACTTACCCGTTCTATTATTTTGCTGGGCCTCTGTTGGACGCTCTGTATATAAAACACCAACAATGATGTGAACTATGCTTCGCCCTAAAGCATCCACAGTTTCGTTTGCGCTCAACTAGTAGTAATTGTCCCCTACATAGGTTTGAATTTTATTTACGACTTTTGTGTATATTTTTTGTTGACTCATCGAGAATACTTCTATCCGTATATTTCGGCGGAGAATTTTTAAAGACTGAATTATGTAGCTACAAGTGCTTCGCAGAGGTCGCCATAACAATTCTCATTCGAGACATGAGGATTGCCATAAACATCGGCTCTTAAATAGTCCGTAAATCGAGATTTTTTGTATCATTTTACAGTAACTGAACAAATTGTACAATAAATCTCATGTCACTGACAACTTCGACATAATGATGATTAGAGATGACCAAGGCAGATGAAATGATTACTTTTTGCAGCTACTAGACAGACTCGTGTCTATTCGTCTCGTAAGAAAGGGTTCGTGTTGCCTACTGGCTTCCTCGAAAATCGACAAAACACGAGTCTCTCTAGTCGCTGCAAAAAAGTAATCATTTCACCTGCCTTTGGCATCTCTAATGATGATCCTTAATCCAGTTATTCATGAGCTCTTGGCGGGGACGTTTACTAGGCGACTTAATAAATATAAAAGAAAACAACGTAAACCAAATTAATATATTTGGCAATAAAAGAAATCAAATTTAATTATGTAAAATAAAAGAGAATTCCCAAATTACTCAATTAAAAGGTGTATAGTAAATATGGTACAGTAAACTAAAATTGTAAATTAAAGCGAATGTGAGAATCAAGATAATAATCGAAAACAGAAGAAAAAATAACTGTGGAAGGGACTAAACAACTAACACTGTATAGAACAGGTATTAAAAAATTCCTAGCCTCAGAAAACGAATTCGAAATATAGAGAAGAAAGCTAAAGATAAAACATCCACAATCGTGCTTTCTACCTACACATTATTGACTCGCGTGGAAGGAGGGTGCGGTTTGACTGAGGGACTGCTAAATGATAGAGGTGGTCGTCGATCCGCAGTATGATTATTGCATTGGATGAAACTCATTTCCAAGAAAGGTGGAATACTGGGAGACCATTTGATAGGGCCATATTTACTTAACTTCACGTTAACAGAACCTCAATAGCGGCACTACTTTGTAGCAGGGTCTATGCTATCGCCGATCGGCAGTATGGACATGATACAGAATTATATTACATTCTGAAAAGGTTGGAGTTTGAATAACGTGTTAACGGAGATGAATCATTGGCCCATTATTTTTTCATGAAATGGTAAACGCAGAAAAATATCGTAATAACTCGTTACAACTTTTTCTAAACCAGTTGCACGATGGGAAAGGGGGGGATCGGTACTTTTAACAAGGCAATGCCATAGTTCATAAAACATAACAATGAACCTCTTGCATGAATATTTTGATTACCCTGTAGGAGATTTCCCTCTAGTTAGATAAGTTTCCCTTATCTGACTATTTTAGGTTATTTTATTCTTCCACGCCTAAAAAATACAATTTTTAAAAATACACCACGCACGATACAAGACCTTATGGAAGTAAGTCAAAATGTTTGTGACACGATAACGCCTCAACACCCCGTCAACGCATTTAACGACATGAAACGGCGACCAAAAATTTGTGTTGAAAGCGGAGAAAATCATTTTGAGCATTTACATTATAATTGTTTGCTAAATCCCTCTTTTATTATTATCTAGATTACCACATACGCCATTTATGCTGGGAATAGAAACGCATTTGCATTATTACGGTTAAATATGTCTAATGTAACTTGAAGATTCAATCTTGACTTGATTTAAGCAAGTTTTAACTTGCTGATGTAGTTATATCTTGCCAACCAAGTATTTACTTGGTTATACTTACAACATAACTTTCTTTTAATTTCGTTTTCGAAATTAGAATTAAAGTGTATAAGCTGCAAACATACGAGTAAAAGCGCAAGTTAGAATGCATTTTTCCAAGTTACATCAATTAACGTCTCAATATAACTGTTTATATAACCTGTCGCTATTATTAAGCTGCAAGATATCTTCTACCAAGGAACGGCGATTTATTTCAGTGTCAAAATATACAGCCCCATCAAGCGACAAACATAAAGTTACTTATGTAGACAAACATAATAAATTTCGTTTTATGGGTTGCATTCGATATCATAGACTTACAATGTAACAAGGGGGAGAATGATTTCGCAAACTTCCGCCCGCGATTCAATCGTGCATCTAATGATACATCAAAAACGCCCTAACTCAATTGCGTCGCCTACTTAGATCCCATTCCGCCCCACCCTACCGTCCTCGCCAGATAAATAGGAACAGTGTTAAAAATCATCGCAGCGAATAATCCGGTGATATACGAGGACATTTTCGCGGTTAATTCGTGGGGTAAGTCCTTCGCCTCTTCCACTTCCTTTTCGCGGTGGCTGGCTGGCTTTCTGCCAGCTTTTCCAAGTAGTGTTCATTACAATCGGAGGCAGTGCGTCAGAATTATAAACGACCTCCGTCGACCGACCGGAGAGAACGAAAAAAGAATGTCTGAACGAATAAAAATCCTCCCGCTGCGCCGCGCACCACCCGCACCGACCGCCTCGCAGATAATATTAAAAATTACATAATTCAAAAGCGCTCCTTCCGGTATCCGACACTTGTCTGGATTTGCTGTAAATGGCCACTTCCGATTTAAAATGTCCGGAGCAGGAAAGAAGAGGACGAGAGGCGAAACGAGAACGAACTCGGTGGCGATGAGATGGGTGAATTTGGAAAGGAAATGCTCTCCCATGGCGTTGGTGATTCACAGACGCAATATCTGGTGAATTGTGCGTCTTTTGTCGGAGGAAATGGAATAATGGTCGCCGAAATGAAAACAATGGACGTATATCTTATTTACCACCGCACGATAGTTCGGAACTGATGAGCCATGATTTCCGTTGGTCATCGTTTCCCGATGCTTCTTCCACTCGCTTCGCTTTGTTAACCACGGTATGTATTGATTCGTGTAAATTATAATTCTACAGGGTGTGAAGAAACGAAACGAGAAAAACATATTTGGACCAATTTTTACTAAAATTAGAAATAAAGCTGGAAACTTATACATTCACTTCTACACAACTAATGACTACCGTCTCTTTCTATGCATTGCTGCAATTTGTTCCTAAAATTAAGCATAAGGCATCTGAGTTAATCTTCATTTATCAAAGTTTTCAACAATAAGATACAATATTACCAACTATTTGTCAATTGTCAACCTTTTCAAAGTTCATCAATTTTATTGCTGGACCTTGTATTTCATCAATTTAATTCTTTTTTTTCTCATTTTTTTTTGTTTTTGTATAGACCAACCGTCAGCAATAGCTACAATAACGACGCGATTCCAGCCCAGAAACCAAGAATAGCACGTTAATAACATTTATTACCTTCAATAAATATGAATAAGGCGCTCCAGAAAAGGCGGGCATATCTAGCATTATTTCACATTAAGAAAACGTTATTGATTCCTGTCGGTTTTGAAAAAATCAAGTTTGCAGGAGGGTTCCAAATATAGGCTGTGTGGATCATCATAAGTCCAAATAAACCATATGATAGATACATATTTATCATGTTGCAGCTTGCAGCTTGCAAAAAATGGAGAATGCATTGCAATCAGGATTGCAAATTGTTTAAGTATGGTTGAAGTATTGACTTTAAAGATTTTCAGGAGACAAACGAACTCACAGTTCATAAACATCTCAAGTCCCAAGGATTATATGAATCTGTCAGGAGTACTAATGCTAAATTTCTTTTTTTGAAACAAGCTTACAACGTTTAACAAAATTCTGGTTGAAATCGTTTAAAGAGATGAAGGAAAATGAGTTGAACCACATTGTACAGATTGTTGAAACTCAGATTATTGAACCAACCGGATAATTTTATTGCTGTGATGGACACCAAAGAAAACTGCAATCCAATAATTCTCACGTTCCAAACAAAGCCCCTCGTAGCTGCATTTATCTCGCATGAACAAAAAGGAATTTAATAGGCACATCGCTGATTCTTTTTTTTTGTTGTTGAAGTGGTGGAGGCTTAAACATTTTTTTTAAATTGCAGATAATGCAACAAATTTTAGGTGGAAGCAAGTGGATTTTGCAGAAACATTGTACGTAATTAAAGAGAAAAATAATTAGATAACTTTGCTGATGTTTGCAGATACCTTCTTGAAGAGTCTTCACGATTGTCTTACTGTAACCATACTGGTGTTTCAAGTTAGAACTTTTCCTTCACTTTTAAACAATGATATCTTCAGTAGCTCTTCATAATCATTGATTGCCCGAAAACGGTTTACAAAGAACGCCTTCCTAAGCTTTATTTGAACTTTATCTCTACGTGAAAATCATAACGAAGTATGATGCAGTAATGTATTGCATATCCGTTTCTAAAGGTGCAAAGCTATTTTACAACATATTATTATACCCTGGTAGCTTCTTTGTCAACATTCAATTCAATTGCGCAGCCATAAATTTTCATTGTGCACACCGTTGCGAGCAAGCTATGCGAAAATCGAAGAGAAATATCTAAGATAAACTGCGTATCTTCCTTAGATTCTCGATAACCTAATCGGAGGAGTTCTTATCTATCGTGAATATATTCCCTGCGAAAGGAATTTAACCACAATTTCACATATCTTACGCCGAACATCATCAATTAGGTATAGTTTCCAGCTAGGCAAGAGAGATCACATGCACTACGCATGCTGCTAACGTTCCATATGCATACCCAAGGAATCTTTTGTCTGAACGTAATCAATTATATCATGGATTCTTGATATATTATTGGGCGAATGGAGCTATTGTATTGAGGATAGATTATGTATCACTTGCATGTAAATATTATACATTATTCAGTACATTCTTGCTAAGCTATGGCTAAATCCGTAGATGCAGTAAGCGCTCGCTAGGATACCATTAACATGCTTTATGAAATTGAGCTTGCAGGCGGAAGAAATTATTAACTTTTTTATATCCACATAATCTAACAGAACTCTGCCTATAGTTGCGTTGTATCTTAAGTAATTACAAACAGTAGCATTCTGTCGGAACGCAATATTCATTAAGTCATTCTGTGTGAAGGGATCATCGTAGGAGCTAATCTTGCAAAATACTTTCATATCATCCGCAAACAACAAAGATTAAAATTACAAGTAATAAAGAGTGAAAAGGGTATAGGCCCTAAGTTTACACTTGAGGAACGCCAGATGTTTTGCAACATCTGCGGGACTTATGAACTAGCAGATTTCATTCAACTTCAACAATCAGGAGACAAAGCAAAAAAGGAACACAAACTTGCCTTTTTAACTGGAACACCTTGTATATTTTCACAATTTCGGGATCTCTACTCATTCTGCATCCACAATTTTAATAACCAAATACTTTCACTTGTTTTTACTGTATTAAGAAGAATATGTTATAATACAATAAAATTTTCACCATTAAAAAAAATGTTGTGTCTTATTTTTCGTAAAATTCGGCCATTTGTCTTGCCAGGTCTTCTTAAGTCTTCAGCATTTTCATTAGGAGTTGCGGATACCTAATTTTTAATGCAGCCCCGCAAGAAAAAGAAAAAGTTCAAAGGGGTCGCGTCTGGTGATTTCACAGGCCAAATAAACAGCGCGTGAATTACACCAAACACTGGTGATTTCCACTGAATAATAGTGTTCTGTTTGCGCTACTCTCGTGGATTACTTTCTTGAAAATCTTGAATATTATCCCAGCGCAAAAACAGACACGTGTTGGCCAACGTACACGTTTTAAGGGTTTTGGGACAATTAGAGATAGCAAGGAACGGCGTTAGGTGCAACAAAGAAGTTGCAACTATTATTTGAGGAGCAATTATATTGGTTAAACTATCTGGAATACGAGCCCGTGGAGGTTACTGAGGTAACAAAATTGGTAAATCTTGTACAGTACATTGTTAGGTCATTGGTAAATGCGGTTCTGTTATTGTAGGTCCAATTCCAGCTCTGGGTGGTTCCCAAAAAGTTGCTTCAAATACTTGAAATTGGTAACATTTCACCAAGAGGGTCTAGTGGTACACTGGGCAATTTTGACTAGAAGATGTGACTTATATAACACGAAACCGGTCGCCAAAACTATTAAAAATAGATTTTTTGCGAGAAGGAAGCTTTCTTTCTTCATGCTAAATTCATAGGTTTATTTCTTATATGGTTGGTCGAGCGGTCCACTGCACTAAGTGGAATCATTTTCGTTCATAAGCTTAATTAATACCTTTATTTAACATTTAATATGAAATTGACTACATCTAAACCTTAAAATTATTGTATACAATAACGAGCTGGTCTATTTAGGATCTACTTATTGATTTTATCGGAGCTTATCATCGACTACTCTTTTCTTTCGTCAAAATTAAAATTTATTTTCGAAGCTCAACCCACAGTGTTCTTCTGGTCACGTCAATTTATATCGCTTTATAATTGTTCTTGTATTGCGAAGAGTTATCGCGGAAGTGCATGCATTTAATGACTCCAAAATAAAATGTCTTAAAATGGCACAGCTTCCGTGATAATTGCTGCAACGCTGAAATGCAGGATCGAGGAATAGTTACATTGGGGCGTTTCGGAACGGATGATCTTATCTTCGAGAACAAATTTTGATAAAACATTTGCGCGAAAACCTTGGAGAAGTTATAGTTCCTCTTGTCTGCAGGATCGAATCATATTCGTGCTACCTTCCAGGCATTAGAAAATCTATAGTGTTTCTGTTCGGTTGATGATGATGGGCTCCCATCATTATCAGCCGTCGATTTATCCTTTAGTTTTTAACAGATAGCATCGACAAGAGTAACACTGCGGTGGATACACTGACTTGAAGTTATCCGCCTGTATCTTGTGGATCAGTGAATTCAATGTACTACTCCTGGAATATTGGACGTGTTTTTTTTTGTTTGAGCCAAGAAGCCTTAAGACTTGTCAACATGTTCCGTTGAAATTCATTTTTAAAGCAATTTTTTGTGATAATGCAATTTTATTGGCGATTCATCCTTAATACTGTTTGAAAACAAGGGGGGCGGGTAATGCGAGTTGGACAAATTTGAAAATTTTTGCTATCACGTAGTTTTCTGAATTCCTTATAACCCACGTACATTGACTCTCTTTTTTAGCCTCTATTATTCGCAATCCTCTTTCTGTATGAAATAACTTTACAGTGTATACACATTGTCCAGCAATAAACAAAGCTCGCTGTTACCATTGACCGAATCCCAACCGTGTTTCTCGAACACCATCTACACTTTTGAATATTATCAGATAGCATTCGTTTGCATACTTCTGAGAGAGGCACGCACGCATTCCACGGAGGCCGCGACCGGCCAGGGGGAAATAAGATGTAACCTTCCACCTACATCTCGCACTCGAAGCCGCCGGTCGAAGATCTCGACCGGCAGATATTGGATAGCTCTTCGCGCGACGACATCCAGGGGCCCCTCGTTGCATTGCACGGCGTCCTGATTTATACCGGATTGATAGCAGATCGCCGACACCACAATGTAAATTACAACGATGCGCCGTTGTAAATACGATGTAGCCGTTGGCCGAGTTGTACGTATACGCGCCGAAATATTTGAAGACTGTCGGTATCTCACGATTCCGACCCGGCATCGGTATCGCGAGATGGTATATGTACCGGACACTACTTATACGTGCTACGTGCTTCTGATACACTGATTTCTCCTGTTGTTATTGTTGTTGTTATTCCTTCTGCTTGCGCTGCTCGTTTATTCTTGCGAATGTTGTTGGGAAAATATCTTACGACCATCTGGTGCATTTTTATGCGTTTAACTGATCGAATAGCGTCTGGTAATTCATATAAATATTTTATTTTCATATTAAAAGAGTTGCAATTGTAGGTGACCTTTTAAATTTATCCTAATGAAGGATTGGACTGGTGGAAATTTGGTTGAATTAGAAGAAGATTACTGTAGAAGTAACCTTTAACTTCTGAAAATGCTGCTTCCTAAGGTTCGTTCCATTTAAATTTTGAGCTGTTCTGAAGAATTTCGTATAATAGCAAGCACAAGCTTGAGCAGCTCAATTTCATAGCATTTTGACTTAAAGTTTTAATGATTTCTTGAGTGATTACAATGTTCTTGATAGTTTTCAGCAAAAATTAAGATATTGTCTACAAAGTGACCGCAAAAATCTTGAAAAGAATGAAGAATTCTTTGTAAAGCGAATGTGAAAGCACTTGTAGCTGTAGTGATACCAAACGGAACAATCTTAAATTGTTACAGAATAGGTGTATTATGTTTATTGTGAAGGTTACTTCTTGAAATCCTGTCTTTTAAAATCTCGTTTTCTTCCTTTTTTCAGTTAATATTCCAATTCCTTTTTTTATCCCTTCTCGTGTTTTTTTTCTGCTTTGTTCTCTTCGGGATACTTCTTTGATTGTTTTTTAATAGTTAAATAATACAACGTAATACTTTCCCGCTGGTTTAAATTAAATCTCAAGGATGACCTACTACTACCTCTATCGCACTTCTCAACTCGCCTTTGCGAACGGATGCGTCTTCGTCGTTCGGTTAAAGCAAGCCGCGTTACTGAAAACGAGAAAAAGAAGGAGATGCTGCTGATGAAAAAGAAGATCCCGGAGGTCGTTCGGCGGTCCTGCATTACTCGGGCGACGACATTAATCTTTCTCAAATTAATTGGACGCGCGGAAAAAAGGGTGCGTTCGACGCGACGGTCACTTTTACTTAGCCAAACGTCAATCGTCATTTACGGAAAGTTCTTCTTCTCCGTTTTTTACGAAGTGCGTTTGTTTCCCTCGGATGATTTGTAATCGAATAAATGTTGCCGGTTTCTCAGTAGAGGTGCGCATTTTGAGAATTATGTCGATCCGGCCCGATTCATTTGTTAGCTCAGATCTCTATTCAAACAGAAACTTCAATAAAATCTGACTTTAACCATGCAAGGCAGGAAAAGACACGTATTCTTGGCCGACTTTCGTTTAATGGAAAGGAACTGTAGACTCGTTTATTCTTATTCGCCGAGCTGCACACTGGATTTGCTCGATAACGTCCAACAATTGCAGACATTCAAAATTCCTCCGATCTCTGAAGATGATGTAGCTCATATTATGGCTTCATTTCAGAGCAATTTAGCTGCAGGTTAAGACCCTGTATCAAGTTTTTTAATTAGAGATACTCGCTTTGTATTAAACTTATTGCCAACATTATTAATTTAGCAATTAGGACATCTGCAGAAAGATGGAAACGAGCAATAATTGTTCCAGTATGCAAGAAAGGCGACAAAGCTTTAATCACTAACTACCGGCCGATCTCTAGAGATCTCCACCTTAAATAATTTCTCTAAGGTTCTTGAGCAATACTTGTACCGTACTATATCTTTCAATATAAAACAATACACATCGCCCATACATAAATCACTTGGATAAAATCAAAAAAAAATAAGTAAAACAGAAGTAAGAAAATGAAAAACACACCCATAAAAATTTACAATTCAATTATCGACGGCCGATCCCGTTACTTTTCCATCGGCACGTCGTCGTCGTTCGAACTTTAAACGCGCAAAAAAGGCAAAGGAGTCAGCTCGCAAGTTTTCTAGCGGAAAACATCGATACTAATTCCATTAACATCGGTCCTTATCAGAGGAAGTAATCTCTGGGAATCAACTGATTAAAAAAGTTGTCCTCATTGCCCGCGTTTTCGCCCTCCTTCCGCGAAACGCCTTGTTTCTTAATGCGATTGAATTAAAGATCGAGTTTAAAGTAGGCTCTTAATCAATGTCTGCGCTTCATTAAACGTTAGATTTTCGATAAAAAGCGATGCGAAGTCTCGCCCTTTCGCGTCGTTCGATATTACTTTGTTAGGGTATCGTCGCAGGAACGGAGATTTTAAATTGGACTTGGGATAACGGTATCGACACCTAACGTTCAGTAAAAAAAGTAAAAGCAATTTTCGGTTATTATACAGGGTAGATAATTTTTCTATATACATGATATAGTTTCCATGTTACTGTTACGAAATAGATGCAATATTGGTAATAATTATGACAATTTTTGCGAAGCATGGTGAAGGTTCCTTGGTGCCCTCAGAAAGCTTCTTCATTAACAATCTGAAGCTTACAATGTTTTTTTTTTAACTGTTCTTCAATGTTTCTTCGCAATGTTAGATGGTTTACATGTTCAGTTACCGCAGTTGATTTTCGCCTTTGGGATTAAAAAAGGAACAACAACATTTGCATTTACTTTCTCTTTTGAGTTAAAATAATTTATTTCAACAATAGAGCAGACGCGTTTATATTGTTTGCAGCACTATTTTTTAATGTCTTTCACGAGCTCTCATTTGGTATTACAGCAACGTATTAAAAGCAGAAATGTCTTTACTTTTATTAACTTCTGCCAAAGGATGAAATCTTTTAAGAATTACCGCCATGCGTTCTCTAACTATAAGACAACACATTGCTTCATTTATTTCCATCTTAACTAAATGTTAAACTCTTTAGATCAACGTTCTCTTCTGCGATCCACTAACACAGAGAGGTTGCATCGAGAAGTCTTCGGAGCAGCATAGTATAGTAATGGTAATGGTTTTATTTACGCACACTTTTTCCTAGCAGACGACGAACAGGTTCGCGAGTGCACGGGTGGTCTTCAAGCGCGGTTGCCGACGATTGTCACTTTGACGGTTGTTCTTCAAGCCTTACTTGGTTCGCCTTTAATATTTATTAGCCTAAGCATCACTGACTGCCAGTCTCTTCTTTGCGGTCGTGTAGAAACAAAGAGCGAAGAAGAAAACCGCCGGGAAGAGAAAGAGAAAGTAAATAAAGTGAGTTTGTCATTGTTTCCTTTTCATTATATTTGTAATATGGAGCCGAGTCATATTGGGGTTAATTGCTTTCATTATTGGTTGGAGGAAATCAGGTTGCCATAAATAATTTAAGAGAAGTATTGAATAAAGAACAAAGGTTGTTTGGGGAAACAAGTAACAGTACTTAAAGCTAATGTCTTGCATAGCTGTAAGTTTTAAACCAAAAAAAAAGAGTTTTTTTCAAAGACCTAAAATAGCTCAAATAATTCATAAGGATTAAACATGGAATACCTAAAGGAGGAAAACTTAAAAGTAGAGCTGACCAGAGGATGGTGGTCTTCATCAAGATTGATATCGTATTGGCTTCCTTTTTCGTCATAGTTAGTGCGTCATACCGCAAGTACCTATTATCACTCCACTTAATTGTCACCAATTATCCATAAATAGCATAACAAGATTGACGTATATCTTCGCCGTGAATAAATTAACGTTAGGGATGTCGCAATTTCAGTACGCACATTTCGTGCCGCTGTTGTAATATATCAAATGAGCATTGTGTCCCAACAAAGAGTGAACATATGTAAACAGACACGCGTTATGGAGTGCAAGGGCGTTGCTGATAGTTTATCAGAAGCCCGGAACATGGCGGAGCTCCACCCCGGAAATGATATGCGTGACACCGGATCGCTTGATTGGAATCATCACGATGGCCCCAGAACGGTCGACGTAAAGAGGAAGTTCTGAAAGGCTTTCATGCTTAATTACAAGACCGCTTCGGCGTCCATTTTTTGAATGATTTCGGAGTGTTTATGGATTGATAAAGTGTTTAACTTTAAATAAGGCGATAAACATTTGTAGATAAAACAAGAAACAATTGAAAATGTTCTCCGTATTAAGGTCCTTTCACGAAACTAGTTAGAAGTTTTAATAGTACTGGTAGTTATCATATCATCGGATGTATTCATTTAAAATATTTTCGGCTACGGAGCACTTCCGGTTGTGGAACGGAAAATATTTTAAATGAATAGGTTCGATGCTACAACTACCTATTCTAAAATTTCCAGTTCCATTCATAATAACATCATTAACAGGTCTAACTAACAAGTTTTCATGAAACATCCTGTATGTTTTGTCAGAAAACATAATTTGTTTTCAAATTTTATTGCCGTGTTTTCTTGATATTGATTCTAATTTGACCAACCCGTTCCATATAATATATATAAATCAGCCTGCATGTTCGGAACACGCGAGAAAAATTTGAAGAAACTGATGACGTAATTTTCCCTTTTCAAATGTAATAATCCTAATTTGTTTCAGAACGTAGATGGTATAGAATCCCTGCCGCAGCAGTCAGGTGCCCTACAACACGTTGGGATAAAGAGGGCTGTTCTCTTTCCGCTGACCCTGGTAAAGCAACACACATTTAAATAGAAGGAGTAGAAATTAAGGAAAAATTAATTTCTCACAAAAATTCTACTTTTTCATAGCTTGGGTGATCAGTTTCGTGTTATACGAGGATGATCCAGAAAGTAAAGGAGGATTGCGCACCATCACCGCGATCGCGTGCGCGGCAGTAAGCTCCTTTCCCCGCTTCAGTGTGAGCTGTGTTCTTTTGCTAAATGGTCAAAATATGTATCAGGCTATGGAGTGGCTTCACCCAAACTCACCCTCAAAACCCAGAAAAGAAAAAACAAATTTCAACACCAGAAAAGTGATGGCAACATTTTTTTGGAACCGAAAGAGTTTGATCCGTCTGGAGCTTATGCCAAGAGGAGACACAATAAACTCAGAGGCCTATTGCGAAATTCTTCAATGATTTTGACGCACCATCCAAAACAAGAAACGAGGAATATCGTCGGCAAAGGTGGTTTGAATTCATGACAATGCATTACCATGAATACAGCGAGAATTCTAATGTCTTTAGTGGGAAATTTATGGGCATCCTCCCTGATTTGGCACCAAGTGATTTTTACTTATTCCCAAAACTAAGGACTTTTTTGGGTGGTAAGTAGTTCGCAAACCATGATGACCTCAAGCAGAAAGTGATATCCTGGCTCAAATCTTTTGAATCGGAGTGGAAAAGTGGAAAAGTTGGTCCACCATTACAATAAGTGCCTTGACAGCTATTGCGTTTTGGTTTAGTTATGCCAAAACGTTCTTTACTTCCTAGACTACCCTTGTATAAAGTACATCCTCAGGTCAGAATTAAAGTAAATGTATTAAAGTTGTCAAAACCTTCACTTTAATTCTGACTAGAAGATGTGTCTTATATAACACGAAATCGGTCGCCCAAACTCTTAAAAAATTGATTTTTTGTGAGAAGGAAGCTTTATTTTTGGATTTCAGCATGGATTAGGTAATACATATTTAACAAACACGTTCTTTCAGATGTCTACTGCCTCTGCTACCTCTCCAGCATTAATCCGACGGTCGTCTAGCACCACCTCGCGAACTTTTCGGTTGTTATCGGTACCGACCAAGTGGGTACGACCACGCTAGCCAAAATTTTACTGTGGCATATGATGGTGCAGAGTTCCCGTAAACAGCGATCATCTCGACCTCAAGTTACGTAGGCGTACTGTCTTTGTCTTTGAGGATTGACACTTTGTAAATTGCCCGTGTAACTTACGTTAATACAGAGTAAAATATTTTTTTTAGCTATCAAAATTGGTATCTTCTTACAAAACCACGTTCTATTTTTTTGTTGTACAAATCATATTTTGATATTATTGCACTAAAAAATAATGCTCACAAACGCCTTAAAATGTTGCCACGATTTAAAAATTAAACCATCAACGTCCTGAAAGGGAGTTAGACCTGTTATACGCAGTTCACAGATTAATATTAGAGCAAAAAAAGGGAAAGCTGAAAACCGGTTGACATTTTTATTCTTCGATATAAAAAGGAAGGAAAGAAAAAGAGTAATCTGCGGGTCGGTGGGAATACGCTGCAAGCAACATTCAAGAAAGGGAGGACTAAAAGTAAGAACCGAGGAAACTTTGTAATTTCACGGATACTCGGTGATTTTTTTATACGACGTCGGTTTTTAAAGTATCGCCATTAGTCTCTTTTGAGGTGCTTCGTAAAGGAAATAAAAGAGCTGCTATACGCTCATATTTTAACTTTGATAGAACGTCGACGTTGCTGTAGAAAAGTTGCCGCTGCTTAATAAGTACAACTAAAGTATACCCTTAACAAGTTACCGTGCAGGTAGTGTATTATAGGAAAAGCGCAGCGATGTATAACGAAGGCCGGTTCTTGTACAATTATTTACCCTTTTGGAGCGAGTACCTACGGAACGGTTGAGGTACTTTTAAAGTTATTAAAAAGGTTTTGATGTATTTGCATATGAGTTTAAAAAAGTTTTTGTATTAAATACGTACACGCTAATCTTTGAAATGAACATAAATATGAATGTATGAGCTTATAAGGAAATAAAGGAATTTATGGTAGTCCTGTGTGAGTGATTTGAATTAAACGAGGTGTACTGCTGCGACCGGTTTCGAGCTAATTGCAGCTCTGGTCTGAGCAATTAGCTCGAAACCGATCGCAAGTTGTGAGATCGCAGATCTTCATTTACACCTCGCTTAATCTTCATTATTCTTTAATATTTGAAACATTTGAAACAAGGAGGAATATAAAAAGGTATACTTTGACATATTTCCAATGAATTGCTTTAGAAACGTTTTTCTTTTCGATCGTAACATTTATTAGAAAAACGTTGGATTAAGTGTATCGACTTCAAAGGAGACTAGGTTGAAAAATAAAACTGATTTTACACATAAAAATTGTTCTTTCTTTCCAAGGCCAGGTATTTATCGAATTCTTCTCGTATCATAGCTCCTCGCGATAACTCACGGCAAGAGTGATTGCAATAGATCGGTCGTTTTAGGGTCAAATGTAATGGAAAGCCCGCGTTATGGTACTGGAATTAAAGAAATTATGGGAAAAAATGAGACCCCCAAAATTAATGCAGACTGAATATTAAATTATATTGAATAGTTAGAATTTACACTGACGAAAGAATATGATTTAGAGAAACAATTTAGAGCAAAAGATTGACAAAAACATATGAATACAAACAGAAGACGATAAATAAAAGAACAATATGAGATTAAACGTGATTGGGCACGGTTTTTCGATCGATGGCTTCTGATGGCGCATGGTAATCGTCTTCTTGAACGGACAATGACGACCCAGGCTTGCAGCTCCTTAGCGATGGTGACCAGCTTCTTTATAACATTTTTTGTAGCACTTGTGCGACGCGCTGTAACCATTATTGCGGCTGCGGTTAACGGCTTTCCCTTCATAGGGCACCTAGCTATTTATAGGCGTCATACCATGGTGCAATATCGCGTAATTTAACACTTGTTTTCGTGGTTTCCTTGGCTACGACGCTACTTTACTCTTTTGTTTACCTCTTTTTCTCGACAATTGGGGTTTCTTTCAGCCAACCGCCGTTTTCTTTGGACGCTGGTTACACGTCTGTCCGTTTTTGACGCCTAGTCGCTAATCAACTAATATATGCTGGGTTTGATGATATCATTACCATTTCATATCTTTTCCCTCGAATATCGTCGCACCAATTACGAGCTGCTCCGAGTGCTGTACTTTTCTACCTTTACCGTTGGGCTTGTATCACTATTTTCCGCTACAAGCTTACGCTTAAAGCTTGAAAATCAACAAATAATATTTAAAAAGAGAAAGCAAAAAAACTCTCAAGATCTACATTTTTTTTTTACAGTATGCAGGTGAATTGCCAAAGTTTATTTTGACTTTTTAACTAAGTTCTTCGAGTCTTTTGCTATTGAACCCATTCGTATTTATACATCTTCAAAGAATAGGAAGTAGAAATTGACCTCTCAAAGCGCTACTAAGCCATCCAAATGCGGTTACTAGCTATGCATTATGGTCTGCGAATTCTCGTTGTCGCTTTTGTAAGTTGCAAATCGATGGAATTATTGAACAAAAAAAAAATATTTACATTCATAAAAGTTGGCGTGTACTCCAGCTGCGTTAGTACATTCGTATACGTTCAATATAATAGACGGCGATAATTTATATTGACTAGCGATCGGCAATTCACCGTTAGCGTTAATAAATGAAATAAAACTGTATTTATGTCAGCCGGTTTGTATATAAATGTAAGCCGTCAATTTCGGCGGGCGATTGTCAAAATATTATCGCCCTTATTAAAACTCGATTACGAAAAGCGCGCAGTTTTGACGTCGCGTTGCGCTTCGAACTTTTATCATTTCCATTGCGGGCGATGCCAATGGCCGAATATTTAGGGTATGGAATACCCACGTGGACGTCAGATTTTAAAATAATAATTACGATACCGAACGATTTTAAATGCATATTCAGTTAAGCGATTTCAATTATCATAGTTCCGAACAGAATATTATAACGGCTTGCCAAGTGCGGATAACACCCAAATGAGGTAAATATAGGGATTACAGGTCAGGCTCGAAATTCTATTTTGTTACTAGCTGCGTATTCCTTTAATTATAATTTAAGGCTCCAAGTTGAATGAGAATTTTGGGGTTCCTCTGTGATTTTTTGAGCATCTCCTTACACCAATTGACACAAACCATTTTTCTTATTGCTTGAGCCAAATTATGGAGAATCCGTTAGCAGATTTTTTTTCACAAAATCAAATGTACTGTGCAGTCTTCGATGTGCCTAAGCATGCCTTTTTTTGCGATGAGTCACATGCCGATGTTCCTCGTACAACATTGATGCTTTTCGGAACAACCATCGATTTTGGTCGACCTTCATTGAATTTATCACTAACGGAGGCGTGATCGCGACGAAATTATCCAAACCGGTTGTAAACAGTCTTTTCTGATGGTGCTTCATTACCAAAAGTTGGACGAAGCGATTTGAGGCATTGTTGTTGTGTTAGACCTTTATTAAAATCCTAAAAATCATACAAGGAAAACCTTCACGTGAAATTGGAAAATTTATCTTTTTTAAAGGTGTGAGGTAAACAAATTACTCGTCCGATTCCTGTGCCATCACTACGTCAAAATGGAGTTTAGCGAGTTCGTTGGCTGGAGAGGTATTTACCTACTACCTCGGTCATGGAGAGAGGGAACCCCACATCTATAAGAGACGCTGAAGAATTGAAAATGAATGAGAAAGAGGACTGAACACTATTTATAGCGACACTAATGGTAGCGGTTTTATTTGTTATTTCTTTAATACAACAATATGAGCCTAAACTACATATTACATCTTTGAAGAAAGAGGGTCTGTGTATTGAAATGTGTTCAACTCAATTTTCTATGTTTTCCTGTTTATCTTACTTTTTCCATATCAATTACTTGGTGGTACGATTTTAGTTTAGTTCCCCGTGTCCATGGTTCGCGAAGCCTGTTCTGGACGCAATAGTATATATTTATTCACTATTTATTTAAAGCGTGTTCGATGAAACGTGAAATGTCAAATTAAATATGAAATTCGTTTCCATGGATTTTCATGGATTCCGGGCGGCCATCGGCGTATCGCTGACAGCGTGGTTAATTAGTAATATCATCGTTTTCAGTTTTATTTGGTCGCCGCTTTCCACGGGAATACGAGGCGAAAATGAAAAAGCACTCAATTTTTAATTGGATCTGGTTAATTCGCAAGAATTTTAATGGATATTTTACATTATCCGGGAGTTCCGCCTCTCGACGCGTCGCCGCTTCGGTTTAGCCGGGGAATTCTGTCGTTCTTACCGTACCTCCGCCCCTTCCGCAACTTTTGCATTTTCTTCTGCCAATCTATCTTCAGATCGCTTACCAGTGTTCGGGAAGGTACAAAAATTTACGAAGGGGGAATTCTGCTTATCGACAGATTCGTTTTCTTCTATTATTGTTTTGCAGCAGCAATTATATTTAAGACGATCCTTTCTAAACAGAGGGACTCTATTTAATTTTAAAAAGTTTTTGGTTGATTGAATGATGGGACAATCTGAAACAGAATTACCAACTAACAGACCTTTTTATAAAGAACTCTTCCTAAAATGCGAAATAAGGTAAATAGTTAGGTCTATCCGAGGATACACTGCATAATAAGTGGACTAAAACAGCAACATAGAACAGATCATATTGACAAGTTCAATACTACGTAAACCTTGCAGATTAAATACACTAATCCCGTCCTGACCTCAACGCTGGAACGAGAAGACGGCTTGTGAATAAAGCTCCGTGCGAGAACTTAATGATAGTTTTCCTTGTTTGTCGTTACCATTTACGACATGAATACTACTAAATAACATCTTGTATATCAGCGGAACATACACAATTCTGCACTTCGACGCTCAAGAGCTAACTAAATTAAACGTCACGATGTATGGCTACGAAATGGATGTGGCACGTGTCTATTTCGGCCAATGAATACATCTATGTAGAAAACGTGGACGCGTTGTTTGACTGCACGTGCCTAAATTTGTAATAAAATCAAGGGCGTGAACGTATTTGGCGTGTATAATCGTGTGGGCGTTTGTGAATAAGGCTGCATTAATTCTTGCTATTTTAAAACAACACACTATTGAGTGCTGTGTAATGTTTGGGGTGTAAATGAGGAAGGAGGGCAATTATAAAACGATGCAAATAAAAAAGAAGTAGGAAGGAATACGTTCTTATATGTTGTAATACGAGGGAAGTTTTAACAAAAACATAATATTAAAAAAAAATTATCCAAACATTTTCCTCTCAACATTGTATCTCCAAAATGAGGTTTTTGAAGGTTTTTTTTTTTTTTTGAAGGCTTCTTGAGGTGATAATAATGGTTATCCACGCATATTTTGTTTGATATTCGGGAACAAAAAGAAGTCGTCGGGTTTCGGGTGAATTCAATGTTTCTTTCCTTGGAATTATCAACTGTTTTACATTGTCATGATTGGTTATGATGAAGGACGCTGTGTCGTTGTCGATCTTTCTTACCGACTTCATTGATGACTTGTGGTAAACAAATTGCTAGCATTAATTGTTCTTCGATCTTCCAAAGGTTTGCAACATTTTCAGTACATCGAAGGAAGCAAGCAATCATTTTCTTGGAAGTACTTCGTGAATAAACAACTTTTATTAGAGTTGTTTCACCCCGGAACATCCAAACAGTTGATTGTGGCTTCGTTTCCAGCTTGTACGAATACATCTAAGTTCCTCTGTCGAGTTTACTGAACATTTCCTTGCCCCAATTGATACGGATTTCTTTTTGCACCTCATCAAACTGTGGAAAATCCATTCGGGAACATCGACATTTTGGTCTTCTTCAATCATGTTGCGCACTGTATTCAAGTGTTTCGGATTAACAATCGATTTTCGTCGATCTTCACGAAATTCATTACTGACGGAAGCATGATAATAACGAAATTCTGTAAACCGATTGTAAACGGTCTTTTTTGATGGTGCCTCATTAGCAAAAATTAAACGAAGCTATTCGGGGCATCGTTGTTGTATTAGCAACAACTTGTGGTCGTGTTTAAATGGCTCTACCTTCCCAGTAATTGAATAAATTTTTGTTTTTTCTAAAATTTGGATGTAGAAGAATTTACTGCAGACGTAAATTTCAATATGGGTCATTTAGTGTATTGCTTATCTGGTTTATTTGGTACAATTCAACTAAGATGCCAAATACGACATAAGTTAAAAGAAGCAGTTTGGTATATGGGAAAATTCAATCACAAAGATGCTAATATGAATTAAAACTATTTAGAATGTTTACTTCCTCTACGTTGAATATCACACTGTGATTACATTGTAGCATTTGGAAGGAAATAAATAAACTTAGATAAATCTCAATTATGTTAAACTCTGTTTAGAGAAACTTTGTTTCATTAATTTCCAATATGAAGATGGCAAAACAAATTAAGAAGAACTTGGTTCGTGATGAGCATGAAAGATAATAATAGTAATCACTAATAACGTCAAAGAAATTCGTCAAATGATGACGAGTTACCAAATCGAAGTTAAAAAGGTGATTGTGAGCGTACTTTTTTTTCATTTATTACAAATTCATTCACAAAGAACTGCACGAATGAATGATGACCATGCGCTGAGTGCTCAGTTAACTTGTTTGGAACGAAAAACCTATTCGAGTAAACATGTTGAAGATCTTGCTGGATTGTTTTAAGCAAGCTACCAAAGGACAAGGCGATTTCATTCACAGAAAATAATAGCTGATTGTCACACCCGCAGGCACCTATTTTTGGATGGTCTAAAATATATCATGTCGAAGAGTAACCCTAAATTCACCGAAGAAATTGCTACAAACGTTTTAACATTTTCAATGAACGAACTGACTTAGAGATATAGTTTCATTTGATGTTCGCGCATTTTTCGCTTATAACTAAGCAGTTCCAAGAGAAATTAATGCAGATTAAGATTCATAATTGCAGAGCATTTACACACTGCAGCTTTCACTGAAAAATTTATAAACATTTCGAATGGGAAACTCTTGCGAAGAATAATAAGGTACCTACTAGAGTTTTTGCCTAAAGACCTCATGAATTATGCTTCTTAAAATAATAAATAAATGTACTAGTGGCCGGGAAACCTTATGCAGAAACTTCCGACCATTTTCCCCATCTTTGAACTTTGTTCCTCCGTTTGTTAAATTTCAACTTTTGCATGTTTCCGAACACTTCATTCTTATATCTGCCTCGCAGTCTTCCTTTTTCTCCTCTTACCGATTTGTTCTTGTTTAGTTAGAAGTCTAATTGCAAAATTTAAGCGGGCTGCTGCTTTTGTTTTTGATATTAAGAGACCATTACGAGAACATGGTTTTCGTTCAGCTGAAAGTATCGCTAAGGTGAATGAAAGTGTGTTCGAAAACCTCAATTGGGCATTTGGAATTTTTTTTTCAGGAACGAAGCTCATCTTCGTATCGGTAAAACTTTCGCTTTCGTCTATAGCATAAAAAGTTTCCTGGTTGTGTATGATGACATTGGTTAGCCCTCAAGATCGCGGGATTTAACACCACTAGACCTCTTCCTTTGAGGTTTTCAATCAAAGGATTTAAAAAATAATATTGGTGCGGTTATTGGCAAAATTAATTTGAATATGTGCAATAAAGTAATTGAAAATTTAAAAAAAGGAACAAATAGGACTACATTGTTGAGTTTCTAATAACTAAAATGTGTTTAATATTTCTACATATAATGTTGACGTGGAAGTCGATACCAATGATTGTTTATACAGGTTTTTCAGTTCTTCATTGGTTCTTCTTTTACATTTGTTTCATTCCTCCCGACATATGTATAAATGGAGAAAACGTCGGAAATGCCCAAAGTATATTCGGTTAACGCGAATGATATTTGATTATATTGTTATGCAAAAGATGGAAGCACGAAGTCCACATTTCTGAGAACTGGTCGCCAATCCTTAGAATTTGAGTTGGATCAAAAAGCATAAGAAATATATATTAAATTACGTTGGAAAGAATAAGGCTTTCATTTCCACATTTTCTTCGCATTTCACTCGATCGAAACAGGGCGAAGGATCTTTTCCACAACGAAAATGCATACGTACAAACGTCCTCTCTGCGAAATAAAATAAAAACTTCCCGAAGCGTTGCGACGATTTCTCACGCTCTTACGGGCAGCGCTACACCAGCTTGAAGTGGTATATACTACTATGTACGAACTCTTCACTGCGATGCATTCAATTTACAGATGCGAGTTTTCACAGTGGTAGTCGTCCGCCCGTCCCCAAATGTTATACACACGGTAAATGTAATAAGCGTGTGTAGAACGGCCGTAGCGTTGAATGCAAGTGTGGGAGGTCCGCCGCGGGCAGTAAAACGCGCGGATATATGCACTTGTCGCGTTGCACATGCCACCACCCTCTTTCGTCCGATGCTTCCATCACTGCTGCGCTAGCAGCAGTTGCTCCATCAACTCTAGTGGCACCTCCATGTGAGAACAAAGTTGCAAGGTAAATAAAGATAAAAAGAAAAAACAAGTGGATGCTCTGTTTGAGGGGTTGGGAATTAATGGAATGTAACATGAATTTTAGAGGGAGTACAATCGCCATTAAAGGATAAATTATATGGATACCTTATATTAACGTGGTTTCCGAAGTATTAATTTTTATTTCGCTTTAATAAGCTCAAGCTACTGATATGCTTCCTAGATCAGGAACATGCCTTAACATGTCCTAACCAGTCTTGTGGTCTTCAAAAGAGCCACATAAAACAAGCAATAAAGGCATGGAGCGGCAATCTAAAGGTATCGTCCTGGGAAAGTACCCGAGGACAAAAGGTGAAAGTAGTTAAATCAGGCTTGCCAAAAAAGAAGCGCTATCGCTCAGCAAAGGAGATCCTGGCTTACTGGCAGGATTCTTGGTAGGTCTTATAGCCCTAAAACATCATTTATTTAAAGTAGGAAAAGATGGAGATGTCAGAACACATTCTATGCAAATGTGTCGGTATCAGTCGCACACGTCACCAAAATTTCAGTAGGCCATTTGTTGCATCTACTGCACTGCAAGAAGAAGATCCTAGAGTAGTACTGACGTTCATTAAAAGCCTCCAAGTATACTAACAAACACGTAAAAGCTTCTTTAATGCCACATAAGTGCAATTATATATTTTTTTTCAGTATTTGCGCATATTGCTGAATAGACTTGGTTAAAACAAAGTCCAACAAGCAACTTCCTAACAAAAACAACCCTATGCGTACATACATTCGTTCTGTCGCGTCACCTAGACGTCTTTTCATTCTCCATCCCCATCGGCGTTACTGCAGAAGGGGGTATGACTGGCGTTAGTGCCGTGGCAATAAAAAGAGCAAGTGTTAGGGATTAGAAACGCAATAATTGAGCGGACCGTATATACGCAGCAACAACAACAAACAATAACAGTCTGAGTTAGCACGTGACCTAAATGAAAAGTGACGATGAGAACGCCGACGGCGAATGCTCCGTTTATAATAGCCGGTTTACTTAACGCCGCGTGTCGGTGGGATTGCTGAGTTTTATACGGAAAGCCTAAGAAGTAATATTTCTCGTTTATTCATGCGTTTGATGGAAGCCTTTTGTGATCGCCTCGGATCTGATGCGTATTGGCATTCTTTTGCTATCTTTAATCCATATAGGCAGGGTATATATATTTATTTCCTACAAAAGAAACTAGTGACCTTATCGGTAAGACCTGGCGAAATTGTGCTTTTAAGATTTTTGCAGAGGACAACGTACAGCACTGACAATTAGATGGAATGGTTATCAAATTCTGTAGAGTAGGCGAATCATGTTTGAACCAGTAAAAAAAAAATTATATTTTTGGATCTTCTAACGATGAGGTAATTCATGCCTTTCCTGTTGCGTACTGACTTTCCATCGATATAAAAAGTCAAGATCTTTGTTATAAGCGTGCTGCTAGCGTGGAGTACAACGTTTATCTGCTTAAAATAGCTAATTATTTTTGAATAGCTGAGAGATTAAGTTCATTAAGTTCAAGATTAAGTTCATGCTTTTGTGTGTTAGTCCGGCATTTAATGTATCGTAATTGACCTTTTAAGTTTCCTTTTATTTGTATTTTCAAGTTTCTTTTGATTGTTAGTGATCTCCGATATTTTTGGGAAAGGTTAAACCCATTTAAAGCTTTCTCTGTTGAAGATTCACTTCTTAAATTGATTAAGGGAAGACTAATTAATTTTTTGTTGTAACCTTGTTGTTGGCTAATTTTGTTGCTTAGAGTGGCTGTTTTGGGTCACTACTGTGATGTTACTTCCGGAATAGGGGCTTTTCATTTCTTCTCGTTTTGGGAGAAGACTCGCCTTCTAGAAAAATCAATAGAGATTGGTGATCTTAAGACAGATGAGACGCACGCCTTCTTAGTGCCTTCGCCGAATTTATAATTATACACGTGATTAGTGGATTTGAGAGAGAGTCTAGTAATTTTCTGCGTTTCTGTGAGCGGAATTTTGATTGGAGAAGTTGGGGGAGGTGTTGGGAAATTATACGCGACAGATGTCTGAGATTCAAGATTTTTAAACGAGGCGTCTGTTCGGCCATTTTGGGACGAACATATTTGATCACCACGTAATTCATCGTTTTATTACCATCCCCGTGCACGCGGTAAGGTTGCAACTATTATTTGTTACTTAATTTTATTTTTGCGGGGAGCTTGTTTCTTTTAGGGATTGTGTTTAGCTGTTACCACTTCTCTGGATTTAGTTTTCTGCTGTGAGTAGTTCTTATTTCTTTCTGCCATTATGCTACTACTGGATTAACTTTCTTCTACGTTTACTTGTAGGGAATAGTTGGGGAATAAGAGACTCGTCATATTACCGGAAGATGTGGAGATCCTTATTGAGGGCCGCTGCCTCGGAAATTGGGGTATGTGGAAATTTTAGTTTCCAAATCCCCGCGTATTGCTTTCTTGTACGTTAAATTAATTTTTTTTTTCCTTGATAATTTGAAGCTAAATTTTTCTTGTTTTGAACTTAAATTTTACTTCGCTTCGGTTCTTTTGTGAGAACCCCAGAAATAATTTTAAAACTACTCAAATGTAACTTTGATATTATCAACTTGATTCTCTTGTTGTTGTTGTTGATAAATCAAATAACCAGTAGGGCTTATTTAATTCTAATCCTTACGATTCTTGCTTGATGCTCTTTATCGTATAACTTAATGTAGTTCATTCTTTTTCAATGAGCTTATGAACCCTGGGTTGAATATGACTGCAGCCAGGCAATCTCGAATGATAACATTGATATAGTCGAATTTAGCATTTGGGAACTATTCCTGTGCTTAAGAGCTCCGGATGTCAAGAAAGAACCAGAAAGAAAAGGGCCTCGATGGTCTGCATCCATGCTTTTTTACGAGGTGCGTTACACATCTTGAGTCACCATCTGCATGTTGCGACCCCCAAAAAATATATTATTTCGTTGCTTCCCGCAAAATTCAGCAAAAATTATTTAAGAAATTTACAACGAAGAATTAACATATCTCATTTTTGTTTCATTCCAATATCTCCTCGTAATTTGACAGAAAAAATACTTTGATGCCAGGCATAAGGGGGGATAAATTTGGGAGGAAACCAGTAATTGGTAAATACACGCTGAGGCGTTCGTTTTACTTGCTCAATCTGCTAGGCTCTAAGATATATGATCCTTTTTGCCTTAGGTGAACATCAACATATCCAATCTATTTTAATGGATCACAGCTAGAACCTCATAAAATAGATTGCGTAACATTTCAAGCATCGGCTTATTTCTAAAATTGATCCCGTTCTCCCAGGAAAATCGATGGAGATGTTCGGAAACGAAACCAAGGGATAATAGCAAAGCAAATGTGGTTCTTCGCCCAACCGTATTATATGTGTCCGCGTGTAAATGTGGAGCGCAGTATTAAGTTGGCAACGTCGTCGTCGTCGTCTGTACATCGATATCGAACGTATTGTGAATTCCTGTTGAGAGGAGTTTAATGTAGTTCGACACAAAGCCACGGCGTCTGGATTTGTTGGCACCCGTGTCGAACAAATGATTGTAGAGAAGTTGATCAAACTACGCCTGGGGGTCGACCGACGATAGGTTTCGCCACCTCGCCTTTGTGCGCGTTTCTGCTGCGAGAGTTCTCCCGATCGTTCGGCGGCTTGTAGGTGTACGCTATAGGACGATCGATGTTTATAACCTTTCATTCCCGCTATGGCTTCGCTATTGATGACTTCGCCGCTTCCATTTTGATTACAGGTCGCGTAGTATTACTTCGGAAAGAGATACGTCGATCCTGAAAGACAATGTTCCCTCTTGGAATTCTCGAAGAGCGATCTGGAAAGTTTATTGACGTAAAAGAAGCCATTTCATAAAATCTCTTTCTTTATGATGTAACTTTCCCATAAGGAAGGATTTTATCTTTAGTGTCCACGGCTAAATCATCTGGTGAAACTAATTGACATAAGTGAATATAAAAGTAGGGGTCTGATTTCCTAAATTTAACACTCTAAAACAAAGACTTGCTTCGAAACTAATTTCATAATGCAGTTAACGAGATTAAGATTATCGTTTGAATAGTATGCTGGACACTCCTCGGTCCTTCAGTTCCATCGCAATATTGGTTTCTTTTGAAATTTCTTAGGTTACAGGAAGCGTCTAGAGGTTCCCTCATAGAGATTCGCTTTAAACATGATTTTTTCATTACAATTGATGAAAGTAATTAGGCACCAATAGCCAATAACACACACACAAATTGCATTGTTTCACGTCTTCTTTTGTTTTTCTTTGGTTGTATGACTGGTATCACAAAGCATTGCCCAGATGTAGTGCAATTTCTGAGGATTCAGCATTTCTTCTACTTCGATCGGCTGCTGCTATATTCAACATCATTAAGTTGTACCTCTTCAGCAATTGTACGTGTGGTCCTATTATTGTGTGCTCTCAACTTCTTCCAGTTTGGTATGATTAAAGGTCTTGGAACGTGAAGTAAAATGTTTATAGCCTTACAAATATTATTACAGAAAGAAAATAAATTATAAATAAATAGAAAGTGGTGTGTTCCATGATTTTTGTTACTACGGAATTTGACAGGGGCCAAGGGTGAATTTAGATTATACCAAACCCACCAGAGGAATCATCACTTAACTCTGGTAGGATTCGAACCAGCGATCTCTCCCCTTATTTTCATTTTTTATCGACTATTTTCCGAATTTTATAGATTCCTCTGTGCAACGTCTCCTTACGCTGATGATTTTAACATTGAAATTAGTTCGAACACCCCCATGTAATTTTGTAGACGCTGCAAGCAGTATGTTTAACGATCTCAAGGAACACCTAGGTACCAGCAGGCTAATAATCAATATTGATCAAGCAACAATTTAACATCCTTGGCGACAACATATCAGCTATGTGGTGCTTTTAATGTAACCTCAAGCATCCTTTCAATCACTTTGTCTTAAAGACACTTTACTAGGAACTCAAATTTCTGCTTTAAGATACGGAATGTTCTATTGAGGAAAGGTCACTAGAATGTTTTTATTGCGAAAGCAAACTCTACGTACATAATACGTAGAGTTTTTTGGTCTAAATTTAGGAGAATCCCGCAGAGATATTTTTAAAATTAATAAAGCATTGAATTTTTTATACCTTAAGTTATCTCTCTTGTTTCTAATAATAGAATCCTTTTTGTAAATAACGGTTTTCAGAATTATAGCAAAAGAGCCGTTATTTATCTGCTTCTTACAGCACATACCACGGCTCTTTTTCAAAATAATCTACTGTCTGTGGAATGTAATGCAATGTAAGTTGTTTAATAGCTCAGATAAATTTTATAGTGCCAACACAATTAATACGATCTTTCGATAGGTTCCTAACCCTTAAAGCAAGAACCAACACCTCTTTTGTACTACATGGCTAGTAATTGCAATAAACTTTACGCGGATCCACTTTTCTCGTAAAATATTATTTCATACGTGACTTCATTGTTTAACCTAGTATGTGTCGTTTCTATCTTTGTATTTTACTTTTCTTCCACTGTTTTAATGTTTACGTATTATTTTTTTATATCTATATATATTTGTCCTCTAAATGGAGTTTATCTGTTGGACAATAAAGATCATGGTATCTCGGCGCAGCTCGCGAAGGTTCTTCATCCGCTTCGCCAGTAGGTAATCAGCGACTGGTTGGTGCAGCCCTGACTAGCTAGATGACCTGCTTTTGGAACTTTTGGACAGGTATGTATGTGAAATAAAGGTCATTATTATTATTATTATTAAGAAGTTGTTATTCTACTGAAAGCTACTCAAATTATTAACTGGCTTATCTTTTAGAATTTTTCATTATTTTCAACGTGTTTTGATACGTTTTTAAGTATCGTGTTTGTGTTCGGGAGAGTTGTTTATTACTGTATCTCTTAAGTACCGCTGTTGGGTTTATTTAAATACTTATTCCGTGATGCAAACGATGGAGTTTTGACCGATTTTCACTTGAAACAAACTTCACCTAAAATAAAAAAAAACTCCATAAATCATATCGTACCAAGGTGATGCAAACAAAAATAATATTTATTTCAAAATTATTGGATTTATTAATTTCTCTCGGTCAATTTTCTTGTATGTTAAATTAACATTATTCCTTATTTATATGCATATTGCATTAAGAAAAAACATTTGATTCATAATTAAAACAACTAATTACAACATGGTATATTTAAATTAGGGCATGGCTAAAAGTTAACAGGATTTAATAAGCATTGTAACGTGATGCAGGTACGTGTACGGTATAAGGATGTATCGAATTTTTGCCATTCACCGTTTATAATTAGGCGATAAAGACGAAGGAGTTATTAATTGAATTAAGTAAATTAACCCATGGCCGTGTTCGGCATGCTGTAAAATTTACGGAACACGAATTCGAGCGGCTACCCTACTTCACACTGTCAAATACAGTGTGTCTGTTTGAGAGCGAAGTTATTGTTAATCCTTAACCTAACAATGTATTTTAATGTTTTGCGAAGGGAACATTGAGAAAATTTAGAAATTTTGGATTCTTCTGAATTATATAAATGAAATCTAGCTTTATTTTATTCAAATGCAGCCGATCCTGAGAAGCACATCTATGATCTTTGGCGGAATTAAGGAATTCTATTCTATGCATATCACTTTGAATGATCTTTTCTTGTTGCGCTTTCTCACGAGTAAACCCAACAACAAATCTGTCACCTGTATTTCCGGTATTTCAGGAATTTCGCCATAGTCTTATATAACTCTTTCAATTTACAGCGTATCTAAGTGAAATGAATGTCATTTGATGTCTACTATGCAACAGTACTGTCTTTAAACTTGATTTTGGATCATTCAGTTTACTGGTTCATACCTCGAAAGAGTTAATTTGAATCAGAGCGACAGAAAAATTCATCTTTTTTCTGTATTAACCAGTAATTGTTACAGGAACCCACTAACTCGGCGTTGGATTAAGACAATTGCAATTCTTCTACCTGAACTTACTATAAGCCTATTTGGATGCGGTTTAAAGCTTCTTATGTACTGCATGTTCTAGTGGGCCAATTTGGCCAATTTGGGCCAATGGCAGCTCTGAAGCTTACCGAATATTTTTTA
The DNA here is from genome assembly GCA_902654985.2 of Oryctes borbonicus. Classification (NCBI taxonomy): domain Eukaryota; kingdom Metazoa; phylum Arthropoda; class Insecta; order Coleoptera; family Scarabaeidae; genus Oryctes; species Oryctes borbonicus. Next base: position 5,233,804 of record LR736865.1, read on the forward strand.
TTGCGGAGGAACAACGTTGAACAAAGACATGGTTTGGTAGATTTCAAGAAACATAAAGTTCGTTTTTAGGAAAAGATAAAGATTTAATTTTACAAGTGTTGTCTAACATATTTGAAAAAAACCATTGCTTACTACAATTCAGTGTTTTCTGCGAGGATGCAGATTGGGCAGCAGTAGAAAGCTAGAAAAATGGTCAACCACAGATAATTACGAGTTGTAAAACATTTATAAAGTTGCGACGCTGCTGCAGATCTAGCGAGTAGAATAATTCATAACAGCACATTTCCTATTAAAAGTTACTGTTTGTGTTCTATTTTAAAACAAACATTTTTAAGCTATAGGAGAATAATGTGTTATTAAAACAACAAATGCAATTGTGAAGATATGGATATAACGAATTCTAGACCAACTGGGTCCAATGATAATCATAGGCAGAAGTTCCAGGAAAGAAGGAAGATGTAGCGTTGGAGATTTGGGAAAAAATACCACCACCTACTTGTTAATCAATACGCATGTTTAGATCCTCCAAATAGTTAATTTTCTCGTACAAGACCTTAGCCTTGGTCTAACTAAATTTTGCTATTTAAATATATTTTTCTTTTAATTCCCGAAAGGTGGAAGGAGCTTTCAGCTTCCGGTAAATAATTAAATAATTCAAATCATGCACATGAACAAGTTTTCAAATTATTGGAAATTATTCCATTTATTTTTTACACACGCTGTATGTACGACACATGTACGCGAAGAGATGTCAGAACAGGTGTAACACCGACACCTGCCGTGCTTTCATCTTAAGCTTTAAGAGGGTACATTAGTAGAAACAAAATTATCTTATTTAATGCTAATTTAAGATTAATACTTACAAATACATTAAGAAAGAACGTAAGTATGTAGAAAGAGATAGGAGAAAGAACAGCGTGATACACAAAACGACTTTATTTAAATCAACGACAGGACTTTCGTGTCGTTTTTTGTCGCCTTGCCAGAGGCGCTATACAATATGCATATAGGTGTATAATACACATTATGTATTACGTATAATTAATGTAGCGCTATGCGTATTTTTCAGGGCAGCCTCCTCTCGGGCTCGTTGCTTTCGTAGAGGTGTACGCCGTAAATCGCCGCAAGTTCCATTCAATTTGTTACGAGCTGGGTACTTAGTTTATTGCGGTACAATCTATTTAATTTCATGTTAACACCGATTTATCATAAATAACAACTTATTCATTCGTGATTTGATAAATGGTGTCTAGGCGTGTCCGACGTGCCTTGGAGTTTGTTACGAGCACTTTCTAAAGCTAACTTTTACGGTAGAGAGAGCAGACGATTTCTTTTGGTGTGTATCGCTTATACGATGTGATTAGCGTGATTAATACGCCGATATAACGTAATAAAATCTAAATATGTGAAAAAAATGGAGATGTCAATTACATAAAAGCTTCAAGGTTGTTCACACTAAGTTAATAAAGGAATATGTTAACCTTACATCGCTCAATTGGTTCGTGGCTTGTTTTATTTGTAAAAAGTCAAGTTTGGAACTACAGTAACATCTGATACTAGGTGACGTATAAATATATAGGGTGTTTCAGACCACGCTTTCTTCTTGCGAGCCATTGCAGCTAGAGTTATGCGACGAAAAACATCTTTTTTCGTCATAACAATGCTGGCTCTCATACAACACGTCAAGCAATTAATTCCTTAAAGTAGAGAACCGTCTCGTTGCCCTTTTTTACCTGATTTATTTGTGGAATGTACTTAATTCCACTAAAGGTCAATTTTCGAGAGAGGAAACATTTTGAAACGTCTAGCATCATTCGACTTACCCATTTTCGAATATACCAACGACGTGACTTTTTCAAGAACATCTTTATTACAGTTCCTAGCTCGAAAGATTTTATCATCGGTGAAGTCTGGAAAGAAAAACAGCTCCGGCGTCGATTGTAGCTGTAAAACGCGCCGTTCTAACAGCGGACGACGTCTGAGAAAATGGGATTTCCTTTGTCGACGTCAGGTGAAACGGCACTGGAAAATCTGTAAACGAAAATGTTATCGAGTCTGTAAAGTTCCTGGATGGAGCCTTGGGCCGGCGAACGGAGGTTGTGCGTTTGTTCGAAATTTGTTTGCAGCGTTGATATGGGTGGTCATTGTTCGAGGTGGTAGATTTATAGTTATTTAGGGTAACATTGCTTGTATAGCCAACTTGTGCTGCATTAATCTTGATTTGTAGTTTTTTTTAAGGTTGACGTTACTAAACACCTTCTAATAAAAGCCAAACCATATCAATATATTCAGAAAAGAATTATAAATAAATAAAAGAATAAGGGAAATATTTTGAATGGATAATGGGGGTTTAGGTCTAGGTTTAACACTTACATTTAAAAATTTAGGTACTTAAAGAAAATGAAATAATATTGTAACTAAAACATTATATTGTAAGTCGTGATTTGACCTTTTGATTTTGCCAGACATCGAATGCCACACATTGAGCCACAAGGCGTGTTTTCCTCATTATTTCCTTGATAGTTTCCCATGAAAGTGTCCTATACATGGAAAGTTTGGATTTATTTAATTAATATAGAATTTTCAATAATTTCGGATATGTCCATATTAGTATTTTATGATCTAAATTTCGTTCGATTCTGCAGTTTGGAGTACAACATGTACTTTATGGAAAAATGAGGTGTGTGAGTAACTTCAGACTTTTCGAAAACTGAAGATAATAATAATAGGTCGTCTTACATTTCACTTTGTTCAATGCTGTAGGTACTATCTTAGCCCAACTTTTAATTTCTAGTTAGGCAGAAAAATGCTTTCAAGGGCCAAAAGAGAAATTAAAGCATCTAATTTTTATAAGAATGAAGAATGGTTTAGATGTATTTCGTTGGTTGACGAAGGCTTGAGAAAGTTTGACAGTTGTGTGGAAATGCAAATTTGGTCAAATAAAATAGAATTTAAGTCTTCCGTTTTCAAATTGCTAATGTGATGCGAAACTTCGATCCTAGCAAACAGAAAAAGTCGCTGAGGGCTAGGGCTGGTGAATACAGTGGGTGGCCTATCAATTGGAACCCTAATTTTGAGTTGTTTTGGTGGAAGAAAAACTTCTCTTTCATCAAAAGCGGCCGTTTTTCGCAATTTTTGACTCGCTCAAAAATTGTCGCTATCACCTTCCCGGCCGCTGGAATAGGCTTTCCCTTTTTCAGGGCCAATTTATTTTCCGCAGTCCACTGTTTCGATTGTGTCTTGTCTTCAGGAGTGCATTGATATAACGAACTTTCATCTTTAGTTATTAATGTACCTCAAAATTCAGACTTGTTTGATTTAAACTCCTTCAACAGGGCTTTGGAATTGTTCATTCGGATGCGCTTTTAATCCTGAGACCTAATCTGCGGTTAGCATTTTCATGCCCAAATCTTCAATAAATATATGACAAATGCGTTGTTTCGAGATGTCCACAGACTCTGGCGTCTTCCTAACCTTAATTCGATGACTAGCACTATTTGCTGAACTTTTCCGATGTTATCGGTAGTGGTTGCAGTTTTAACCAACCCGAACGTTCATCGTCAACCAACCTGGTATGATCACGTTCAGCTGGCCAAAATATCATTGCGGCAAATAATGGCGCGGAATCCCCGTAAACAGCGTCCATTTCAGTTTTAATTTGCGTAGGTGTATTGTTTTTTAAATGAGAGAATTTGACGACGGCTCGGCATTCAATTTTATCAATTTTTACAGGAACAATAATGTCGACTAACAGAAACGACCATTACACAATGACTGAGCGTCCAGCATAGCTGAAGTTCTCAAAAGTATCTTTCACAGCATGCGCAATTATCTTGTCAGTAGCGCCATCTTTGTGTTGGAGCTTGAAACTTTTCAGACATACCTTGTTTGTTTTAAGGCTGGCATACACTGTATCTTTTTAGGGTTACACTATTCTTTTAGAAAGTTTAGAGATTGGGCGTAAGCACATAACAAGAGGAGGTTATGTTACTTATTTGAAAAATAAATCTTGGTACACCGAATGCTCTACGGTCAATCGTGTTTAATGTTCACCTTGTAGAGCTAAAGCTAGTTATTGAGTTATTGAGCGAAAAAAGGTGGAATAATAAGCTCTGGCATGATTTTTAGTTAACTTAAAAAGTTCCTTTCAAGCTCGTTCTACGCATGTATTATGTTTGCGCCAAAATTTCTTCTTGTCAAAGATTCACAGTCTATGGCTTACATACATACAGTATGTTCCTTTTTTTGCGTTATTACTAAAGGAAAGCATGAAACACTAACTGAGTTGATACCAATTTCATCAAAAAAAACTTATAAATTGTGGCAAAATACAATTTCCCTAATAAAGATTACTAAACGAATGCATCAGAAAAACCATCCGTAATACAAACGAGCGCGTATACACAAATGTTTTGCGCGTCCTCGTTAAATACGCCAGCCGCATCACAATGTCTAATTTATTAATGTAATTGGCGAGGGAATGGACCGGTGCGGTGTGTTGCGCGCCGATCGCAAGAAGAGCGAGCACCATCTAGATAGGCGGAGGATATCGTCGAAACGGCGACTTTTTCGTTACATTTTTGCTGTTCATAAATATGTAGGACCGGGCCCCTTTTCCGTTCCGTCCGGTTTGATTTATGTAACGAACCGGCCGATCCTGATATGTTTGACATTGTTTTCGATATGTTTTTGCGAACGTTTCAGCAACATAATGTGTTTCATAAATCGCCGCGACACTTTACCGAAGACTTTTCGGCAACGCTTACCTACACGACGATGGAAAATATTTTAAGGCATGGTTATTACGGGAGCAGTCGAAAAAAAGGAGGCGTACAAGATTATATACATGTTTCTAGTTACCGGCTTCTTCTTCTCAGAGACAGATAACGAGACAATCCGCAATTCGATTTTAATTTGCTTACTACAACACGGAAGGTAACCTTTTATTCGACAAGCACCGTGAAAGCCTACACGATGAAATGTATCGCTGGCGTATTACGTTATAGAATCGGTAGAAATAATCACCTTGTAATCAGTTTCATGCTCTAATGAGCTGAATAATGTTTCCGTACTTTTAAAGATTTCCATCTTCTACCATAGCTGGTGTTAGAAAGTCTCGATTGCCTCAGTGTTTCTTCGTTTATCTGTTATCAACAGTATTTGCTAATTTCCAAGCGACTTATGATTTATTGGTCTTAAGATAGAATGACATTATTATATGTAAACGATTTTCCTTTTTTTAGTGTGGTGACGGCCCAACGGGGTGTATAAGCTTTTAAAGCTTGTCATAATCTCAGGAATCCTTTTAGCATGAAAATTGTGCGTGTAAAGTGTTCCACTGCCTTGTTAGTAACATCCCCATCGCCGTAAAGGGTGAAACGCAGTTAATTACGAATGATGACTCGGTAGTGTACCGGACCCGCTAAAAAAATTTATTGATCCTAGCACACAATGCCTAACTCTGTTCAGTGAAACATAGGCTGTCTTACCACTGAACCACTGAGCCGACAATGTCTTTCCATGAGCACTGCTCATCTGTACACAAATCCACCGGCTACAATCAGACATAACTTTTATAATCGCCCTCGTAGCTAGACAATGCATCGGCGATGGTTAAACGCGAAGTATGCAGGCGCGGCCGTACACATTTTTCGAATAAAAGTCGCGCTTCCGTCCTCTTCATTAAAATTTCTGAAGGCGGCGACGACAAAGCTCGCTGCTTCGGTGTTTATCATCCGACTCGGCGCTGCGATAGTGGCGAAATTTATCGAAAACTTTTTGAAAACATTTTTCGAACGCTTCGAGAGGTGATCTCCGCTGATTTACAATGAGATTCTCCGGCTAGGTACGCACGCATAACTCCGCTTTGTATGTGGAGGGAATTTCGTCGCAAATCAGAACGTCCGCGCGCGCGGGCAAAAAACCGGAATGTCCCTAACACATCCGATAAGAGACGCTGTCTTTAAAAATTCGCTGTCGATATTAATATTTATTCGGCGTTTGGCGGAATCGGAAAAAAGCCGTTAGCTAAGATTCGTGAGAGTAATGGAATATTATATGCTGGCCTGCGTTTTTTTGGTTGTTGCTTTTTAAGTGAGATTTTCAAGTGAATTATTACCCGTTATTGTATGTCTCTGTTGTAATTTACATACAAACTCCTTTATATGTGTTTTTTGAGTATTAAAAGCAAGGATCTGTTCGTGTTTTTCTGCATACAGCCCGATTCATTTACAACCCTCTCCACGGGATCTGGCATATTATTGGAGATAGTGAGTAGGTTTAAATTAGGTGAAATTGCTAAACTAACATAAATTAAATGAATTGCGGAAGATATTTAAACAGTCTATCACATATCAGTAACATAAAGTAAAATTAGTATTCGCGAAGACAACAGTGCTGTACTTCGTGTAAACCTATTAGACTTTAGGTTGGATCCGGTCCTCCAATCGCGCCTTGGCTTTCTGGTGCCACAAGCTGCATTACGACATGTGCTAAGTTTTGTACTTCCAACATTCTTCAAAGAGCTCCGAAAGTGCACTCGATGAGAAACGTATGATTACATTTTCTTCACATATGTGCACGGATCTCTATATTTCTTTGTCCGAGTTGGATTATTCTGTTGGGCCAAATTTATACTATTATTATTACCATAAAATATCGAAAAAATAAAAAAAAGATTAATAAACATTCATTAAATAAATTAGGAGTTTCCCACAAATCAAATCTTAATCATTTTTCGAATTTTGCTTCTGGCAATACAATCAGAGTTGTTCCATGTCATTACAGTAAGTATTTTATACAGAATACTGCCGAATAAGGTTTTTCTATAATAGCTCATATGTATGTATGCTAAGGATATCAGCATTGGTTTCTACTGGCACACAGAAGAGAGACCTAAAGCATAAGATAAGAATATTGGAGGCAACTCAAAAGTTCTCGTATCGGTAAAATATCAAGCCAAAGTTAGGCAAAAGCATTTACATCAGCTTCGTTAAACATTACAAAAAAACGATTCCATCTTTTGGCAAAAGGAATCACAGGATATTGGCAAATTTATCGACTGATCATGCTTAATCTCAATCGCAGAATTTTCATTATCAGAACAGTTACCCCCCAATTGGCAAGTTTTTTAGCTTTCTGTCGATCCATTATTTTAAACTAAATGAAAAGCGAAGTGTGAATCTAATTTTTGAAGTTATACGACGAAAACATTTAACAAATGGTTTAAAAGAAGATAATCTTTGCAAAGAAACTACGTTAAGAGAGAAGTTGTATGGTTCTATATGTTAAAAAAAAAGTAAAATTTATGCAAAACTTTATTTAATATGCTACCCTAACATCTTTGTACCCTTCTTGATCATCGTCCCTGCATAAAATAAGCAGAAAATATTTATTATAAAAAACACATTGCTTTCAATAAACAAGCACACACTGTACATAAAATCTACTCACAGAACGGAGTATATTTTAGTTATTCAGACCTCTATATAAATATATAAATAAACTTACAAAATCATAATTCTGCAGCTTTAACGAAACACGTTTTAGAAAACAACCATAAATTTAATTTTGACGAAACCAAAATCCTTGATATTGAAAATAATTGTTAAAAAAAAGCTACCGTCAAGTGGGGCTACTTTGATCATCTCCACACTTCAAAATTGTTTCAAAAAGATTTAATACAGTAAACATCATTACTATCCAGTTCATATTACGTGCGTCCCTGCATAGAGTATGTGCAAGTAGCCGCACACTATTTAAATAGACACCTGATCAAAGTCACCCCACGAGGTGGGGCAACTATGATCACTTGTATGCATTTAAAAGTTAAAACAAGAAAGAATAAGTTGGAAATTACACCAAAAGAGCAAGTAAAACAACAAGAAAAACATGTTTTATCAAACAAAAATATAAAAAAGACAAATTTTAAACTTAGGTGGCTATATAAGCCATAATAAATATATAAAATGCTATTATTTAATAGCTTTATTCCAACAGAAGTCACAAATTATTCAGAGGCAATCATGTACGAAATCAGTAAGAAAACAGTTTTTTTTTAGCCGATCGAATCACAGACATCAATCACTTCTTTGCCTTAGAAACACCATACTCAAGCTTTCATCAGCATCGCAAGCTCTAAAAAAATAAAAATAAAATTGGTTTTTCAACTGATCAAATCTTCCCCATGGGGGTTACTTTGATCGGCAAATTTACGTACCTAATTAAATTTAGACCGACAGCCACTAGCTTCATGGGTTAACCGTCAACTTCTTGGGCTGAATATTGACGTTAAACAACAAGCTATGTAAATACAGGAGTTTTTGCTAATGTCTTAAGATATTTGGATAAACTTGTTCAATTTTTAGTAAAACACCTTGATTAAAACTAGCATGAGCAAACGTATCTGTTAGGACTGCTAGCTACATCTGCAAAGTAGTTTGGTAAAATGAAAGTCTCATTTGTTACAGATTTTTGGTTTATTTAAAGTGAGCAAAAAGAGTCTTTATTGGAATTAAAGTAACCTCACTGGACGGTATTTAAAGGAACGTGGTACACAAAAAAAATCACTAAAACTCAATAAAAACAAAAGCGATGTTAATAATTTCAGTAGCATTTATAGTAACTTAATAATAAATAAATAAAATACCACAAAGGAATAAAGTTATTTCGTGTCCCATCTGTATATACCTTTTAAATCGTTAAAAGAAGAAAATGTTTATATTACATTAATTTAGGGCTACCTTTTTAGCACTTTTACATAGACAAAATATTAGGTTTTGTTATTAGCACGACTAAAATATATCATACCGATGTTAGGAGTAGGTATCAGGTACCGGATGCAGATATAGAACTTAACAAATGTTCAACCAGGAAGCTAAAAAAAAATATTTTTTGGGTGTCCACGTTGCCCTGTAATCAGGGAAACCTGGAGATCAATGACATTTTTCATTTAGTTACATATATGTTAACAACTCCGTGTGTTTATCTTAACCTTAGGATTGAGAAAATATGGAAATGCTAGGATTTATTAAAGAGAGACAAAAATGACGGAATTAATAAAATCGGGTCTTTAAATACTCGCATTTGTTTTCATTGTTTATCAAGAGTTCTTTTAATTATATCGAAATACCTGCCCTTGTGTGAGAAATCTCCAATTCTGTCCATTACTCGTAACCTCCTCCTGCCCACATCTTCTTTCCAAGCCTCCTTCGGATGAGCGTTGATCACAATCCAATGTCAATTGTTGCGACGTTTTAAATTGTTTCACCACCGCCTTCTTTGACGTGCCATTCTTAACAGTTTTTATGGAATTTTCAAGCAATTCTCTAGTAAAATAGGAATAGGTCCGGGAGTCCGGAGTTCCGTCGTGTTTTTACGCCATTTTTCTTTAAGGCTGCTTTGCATGCTGCATTAGTTAATGCAAGTGTCTGGCAGCAAGACGTGTCACTTGCAAGTTAATTCCCCCAATACTTGTAGTTTTACATACTGCAATACTCTTCCAGTTGCGAGATGTTGCCAACCTTGTACATTAAATAGATTCTAAACGGTCTGTCTACATGCTATGCACATACATTCCATCCGTGTCCGTTAGGTGGTATTATTCGGACTTTCCCAATCCCTTTAATGAACAACCTCGTGACCTTATTTTTTTATGTTTTAATAAAAAAGGTTTTAATATGGAAATACCCCTTTTAGGGAATTTCTTTGCGATTTGCATCAGTGTTTTCCCCTAAAATTGCAATTACAAGAGTCTTGCCGAAGTCGGTCAGCTGCGCATGTTTGCTGGAAGATTTCTGGCTTGCACGAAATATTGCAGTACGTAAAGCGACAAAATTGACATTCATGCAAACGAAAAATTAAGAAACAAGACAAAATTATTAAATAAAATATAAAAACATGCACAAAGTGTTCAGGTTGACCCGGCGTATGCAAGTAGCCCCAGAAGAAATAGCTGCAGATCTTATGAAAAAAAAAACATGCTATCGTTTTAGATTTATAAAATTTTATTTTCCGTTTGTGTCTGTTATAACATGTCCTTTGTTGTTTACACGTACCATTTTGAAGTTATCATTTTTTAACTAAATTTAAGGAAAAAGAACGTGGGCCCTTTAGGGAATTTAGTAAATAAAAGAATGTTTTTCCATAAAACAAATGCAGGTAGATTAATAAAAAAGAAAATAATAAATAATTAAATCTAATGTTTGGAAGGAAATACCGACATACCCAACGCTGAATTCGTTCAAAACTTCAAAAGCAATAACAACGAATGCTAGCTTATTAAATTATACACCGCCATTGTACTGAACATATTTAAGTCAAATAAATTTGTACGGCTATAAAACAAGTTACACCTCTTCGTAATTATTACATTATATATTACGTTACTATCATAGACACTTATCGACACGTCTAACACCTATTCCAATTTAATTAGAGGTGTCGCGTACACCATTTGAATATCTTTCGTGATGGTCAGTATCGAACAACAACTGACTCTCACTAACACGCATTTTCTCGATCGCCATAAATTCTACGGGCACCAAACGGAGAGGTACAATCGAAGACGAAGAAGGGAACCGAGGAGGGGTCTTCTGGTTAGTCTTAAAAATAGGCTCGGTCGTCACCGGAAACATGTGTTAACCTGTTTATCTCGTACCCAATCTGACACTCAGTGAAATAGATGGATCGTAATTATCGATTTATCCGAGTTTCACACCCAATTAACTCATTTTCTAGCCTATAAATCATAATTAAACGTTTGGCAATGTGTGTATACAAACGCCCTGTAATGATACACATTCCACTACGCTCTCCGATTCTTTTATGCTCATTTTCGTTTTTTATCCCTGGCCGTTTAGGATTTCAGGTGAAGGTTATTTTGCCATGCGAGTAATTACCAGAATCAGAAAAGTACACATGTGGAGGATGTCGTTTTAGTGATATGTGAATAAATTTAAAGCAGTTTACCAATTGTTGTTAGTTACTACAGAAGATCAAAGACACCTAATTCGAGTTGCAAGATGCGCATGGCTATTTTTTTTTTTGTGTATCTATGTGTTGAGAGGCCCAACGGAGTTATAAATTATTTAGTAGCTGTCATGTAGTGCAGTGAATAAAAAAAGGAAGCAACTAATTGTAAGTAAATTTGTTCAAATTCAGTTTCAATTAAAAATTGTGATATTGTGGCATATGTAACATAATTATGCGTCACACAGGGGCTGCCGTTTAATTTAATGGGAAAATGACTTTCTATTTCGAGCTAATTGTCTGAAGTCTGGAGTTAAATGTATGCAATTTATTGCTATTGAGTCCCGGGAGATGGTCACTTGCGAATGGAGATCGGAACTTATTTTTTATAAAGTTCATCTTTGAAAACGCTGCCTCACGCACATATGTTGGACCGAACAGTATACAAAGTTTTAAAGTTGAATTTCTTTTTTGGGTTTTGGGTATTTATCACGAAAAACAAATTTTATCACGAATTCATATCTTTCCTTTTTAAAACAATATTCTCTTGAAAAATGATTGCTTCTATCTGCAGAACAGCTTTACTATTTCTTAAAACATTTGCACTTCTCTGTTTCATTCACCATTAGGCTGCGGATTTTTTATAAGCTTTCCTTTTATTTGAAGTTTGAAGCTTGGGACATTGACATGTTTAAAATGTACATTAAAGAAACGATCGTAGCCACAATTTCTGTGTCACTTAAGAAAATGAGAATGGTTTCTGAAGGAGCCTGACCACAATTTCAACGAAATATCTAAAATTGCGAGGAATCTATGTAAAGCGTACCGCAGCATAGGTTAGTGTAAACTATAATGATAAGTCGAATTGCTTTATGTATTCTTTAGCTATGTCTGCATCTGTGATATTTAGCACGAATCCAAGATCTGCGCGAAGAAGTTTCACCGCTGGCACTAATTGCGTCTGCTGAAATATATACGTACGTACTTATAGATCTTATCGTGTCAACAGAAAGTCACAGCTTTATAAGCTGATAATAATAATATTGAAAAAAGGAAATATTAAAACAACCTTCAAACCCTTGTCAAAGCTTCAGAAATTCTCCCGTTTCCCGAAGACAAATTTCTTCCCTTAGAGAGTAAAGGTGTTTATAAGATCCCTTATTTGTGTTACCGGTAAAACAGGACTCTCTGTCAGAGCACGAACGATGCGTCAGAACACGATAAATTGCTTTTCGCTCAGTTAGTCTTGCCTCTAGCGTGGTTTAAGCACATGTTGAGTTATCGTGCTAACTCTCCTGAAGAAGCCCCAAATGATTGTGGACGAAACATCGAGTTTTCGATTAACTACCATGATACAGTCCAAACTCGGAACACGTTTAGTTTTAACTGGGCCGTGGAAACCTATTTTATTATTTCAATAACAAGTACGTTTATAACTTTTCTCGCTGAAGTAGATTGACGATCCGGAACCAAACAGTATCTGCTTTTTTTTTGGTGACCGCTGCCTTAACATTAGTGAAACCACGCTACCTATCATTTTCCTACTATCCTTGTCGCGTACTAAACGATACAAATCTCGCAACTTTTTCTAGGAGTCTATTTTGATTAATAATAATGATAGCAAGGACTGTGGCGTAGTATGGTAAACAACACATAAGTATCGGCACCCTCCGCACCACACAAGTTTAATTTATTATATAGTAATATAATAATTAGTCCAGGGCGGCCGTTTCGAGGACACGAATATTTTGATTGTTTTTATGGCGAGATTGCATCTGTTAGGGCGAATCCAATAGATTCTATAAGAATAAAAGAAGCTACCAATATTCACCATTGACAGACGTGCGTTTGGCCGTGATACAGCTCATCAGTGTAGCTTTGTGAAAGGCGGTAGCTGTAATTCGAATACGAAGGTAGAGGTAACATGTGCGGTTTTATTATTATTAATTATTCTAAAGGTACTAGTCGAAGCCTGCTACCTGCTCACTTCTGTAGAGATCGATATATTGATATATTGATTTTATAAGATTTTCCTACTTTTCCTTATCTGAAAACGAAAGCAAAGTTGGCATTTAAACAACTGAGCTTCCATATTTATCAATTTATCAAATCAGAAAAACCATTTACGACAACCGAATTAATCTTGAAACTTCCAAATATCTACGTTAATACGCAAAGAGCAAAATTTCGAAAGGTTAGCGTATGGCGAAAAAAGAAGTTAAGTGAATATAATTAAATTTGAAGCGCCACAAAAGCCGGAGCATTCTCGGTTGTTACTAAGCGTAAACTATATAAATGAATGCATATACAACAACAGCAACCGTCGTCGTTGAGGGAACGAGCAGCAGGAGTGGGTACATATCAGCATCATCCAGGAAGGAATAACAGAAGTGACTGAACGATGCCGAGGCGAGCGTCTGCAAGCGCCCCGAGCGTCGTATTAATGAACCAGTACTCTTTGACGAGAGAGCCTCCTCCTCCTCCATGGCCTACTTGTTTCGCGTATATAAGATGTTCTTATTGTATATACATTGTGTTGGAGCATCGGACGCTGTTCGCCGGTTTTTGTGCCCGTCGCCGGTAACACGGCAGCGCATTTAATTTGGCCCCGGGACCAGTTTGTTTATCAATACCTCGCTGGTTACATGGTGGATCGTTAGTGATGTTGCCCCTAGGACACCTTTATTTGTATATATGTTCGTATCCGTGCTCTCCCGATGTGTGTCTGCCGAGTTCGAGGTTGTTCCGTCTCTGATGTGTATGAATATCTAGTGGATGGTATATTCATAATTTCATTCTACTTGGTTGGCAGTAAGATTCGAACTAGAGGAAAAATTTCCGTTGCATCGCGTTTAATTATACAACTTTACGAGCCTCGAAGTACAAGCGCATAGGTACCATGTTCTAATGATGAGTTACTTTAGTACCTACTGTTAAACGTTAATTGGATTAAATAAGACGATTTAATTACACGGAGTAGAAAATCACATACAGAGAACTACGTAATTAGTACTGAATATACATCGTTTTATTAAAAGTAATTCAAAAATAGTTCGATGAAAGTGTTGTTACATGTCGCACGAAAAGTTTTGTTACTTCTAAATAGTTTCGTATTTTCTTGAAACTTTTTTAACTGAATAATGGCAGCAAGGACTGTGGGGTGGTATGGTAAACAACACAAAAGTATCTCTCTCTGGTTTCTCACATCGAATGTGGAACATTTGTAAACTTGAAACGGTCGTCCCGGATTAAAAATTGTGTGGTGCAGAGGTTGCCGATACTTGTTGTTTACCTTTTTTTAAATTATCGAAGAATTTTGAAGTAAGCCTTGTTGTCGCTCTTCTCATCTTGTTTTCTAATTCTGATCCAAAGTTTACAATTGCAATTAAATCTTTAATTTCGTTAGTGAATTTTGTTTCTCACATTGAAAGCTCTTCAACGAGCCGGGATGGAGCGAGCCCAGCCGGCATAATTCTTAAAATGTATACTGTAAATTACTGATGTTACAGTACAGCGCGAGCTCTCAAGATGAAGGTTTTAATGAGGATTATTATTATTATCATTTTCTAAATTCTCTCCTTAGCATCAATCATTAGAAGGGAATGGGACAAGATAGTAAAAGGCAATAATGGACAAAATATTTCTAATCACTGTAACCTAACATGAAAATTATACTAAGCCTTCCTTAGAAATGTATAAAAATATCTTTATTTTCACTTATACCTATACAAAATGACGTCAAAAAAAAATTAATTGTATCCCTACATGAGTGTAGCCGTGAGAGAAAGCCGGAACCCCAATGAGTGCAACCGTAAGTCATCTTTTAGAAAACTAAAAAGTTTTTAAAACAAACTACAAGATCTCCCGAAGTTGCGCAGAGCTTAACAAACTGTTGGCAATTCATTACAGGGGCTGTTAATGTGGTCATTTCAAGTCTTCGTAAAAAAAAATATACCCAAAAGCTTGCAAGTTCAACACTGCGGCTATTTAAAGCGGAGTTATAAGTAGAACTGGTACTCCGCGCGTCCCGTCAGAATCGGATCCATTGTAGTAACTACGTAAGTTTTAAACTGTTGAGAGGGTGGAGCTAATATTAGCGGTGACCGCCGATCGGCGATGCATGAGCCTGCAGTTAGTTTTATTTAGCTCTTGCATTGTATAGTAATTTAAGAGATTATTCTAACTATGCCTGTCTTACATCGGTAGATCTCTTTCAAAATAAGGGTGTTACGGAAATAATTTAATTACCCGTTTCGTCACAGGTTTTTCCAGTGAAACTTCTGCTAAATAAAGTTCTAATACCATTTACGACAGGCGTGTCTAAGAATTCCAAATAATTTGTAAAGCGTATTACTAACGCTGGAATTCCCTTCGGGTAACCAATGAAATGCCTTAGCTCGAAGTTTGAAAACAGAAAATCAACCAACTCACACTTTTTGCACAAAATACATTTTAATTTAACAACACCAAGAAAGAGACGACTTAGTGTTGCACCTCAGATCCACAGCCTTACAACCTGTGCCACAAGAAAAGTAAAATTCCAGCGCACAAATTCCGTGCGCTTCACGTAATTAGCGGAGATTAGAGAGGCTCGTGTTTATGGGTTCGTGTTGCTTACTGGTTTTCCCGAGAGTCGACAGAACACGAGTCCGTCTAGTCTCTGCTAATTTCGTGAAGCGCAAGGAAGGTGGAGAGCTTTACTTATTGTGGCGAGCGGAAATGCTAGCTCTAGTTATAAGCTTGTTATGGAATAAGATACATCTAGAATTGCTGCTGTTAATTAGCAAGTTTTTAAATGATAACCATTGATAAAGTTGGTGATATACTGTATTGGAAATATGAAAGATTTCCTTCTGATTACTGGAAGTCAATATATTACAATGCAGGCCAAAAACATACAGAAGATGCTGAAAGTGCTCAAATATTGCACCATAATTATGGTCACGTTGTTTCTCAGATGGGTATTACGCTTTAGCCAAATTCACAACTGACTACTACTAAGCCGATTAAAACAAGGTCTAACGACTGCTGCTGACGACGGACTTATGGCCCACCTTGTATTAATAACATCAGTGTAATTAATCAGGATATCGCGAATAAGATTTTTAATAAAAATTGAAAAAAGTGTGGGATTCAAAACAGATCCTTGTACGCGTCATCAACAAAGATACAATAGACCGCTTAATAAAATTCGAACAAAAAAAATCTTTTTCTTCTTCTCCTACTGCAGTTACCGCTTGCATTTTGCGTATTGTTTAGCTAACAACATCACAGATCTACTTTCTAATTGTGAGAAGTATTTGTTTTTCAACTCGGCACAATAGCAGATCATCTAAATTTAAAGACTATTTTATTACTTCTTTCACAATAAAGCTCTCGGCATTTCTAACTGATTTTTCCCCAAGGCTATAAAAATGAGAAAAACATAAATTTTACTATCTCAAAATATTTTACTTTCATGTCGTATCCTATTTTTTAAACCTAGAATAAATCAGTTGGCCGGTATCACCGTTGAGGAACATAGCAAGCTACTTAGAAAGAGCATGAAAGGACGGAGCTCCATCGCGGTCGTAACTTACGTCTTAGACACAGCAGTATGTTTACAACTACTTTAATTGACGTTTACGGCTAGGGGACGGTGAAAAATTCGTCTAAAAGATCTAACGCTATATTAAGTAATAAAACCCCAAAGCGGACACAACAAAATCCCGCACCTAACGACCTATCTAAGCGGGTCTCTGTCCAGCTAGAGACGACATATCTAACATAGCGTTTATTGAGTGTAATGCGTATTATGTGCCGTTTGATAGTTAATAAAAAAGTTTTAGTTTCAATCAGAAGACGTCCACAACGGATAGACTTGGTTATATACCTCTTCAGGAATTTATGGAGATATTAGAAGGGAATTGTGTGTAATTGATGACCGTGTTTATGTAAATTTAATTGATTGTATTTACCTGTACGGATAATTGTATTTTTGATATATTTGCTATGTATTGTGACGTAGGTATTGAATAGGACGCATTTTTATTTCCCTGAAACGCTCTCTCAATAGAAATTAAGAAACCCCTTTAAAAGAAGAGAAGTTGAAAAATGTTTGCTTCTATTAATTAAAAAGTTCGTCAAAAACTTACTGCTGAAACTAGTTATGTTTATTGCATGTACTACTGCCACAAAATTTGGAAGTAATATGAGAATAGTCCCAAAAGTTTTTAGCCTTCAACATGTTAGTCGGAAAAATATTGCGGTAATATAATTGAGAGATACCTTGAAAAATTTCAATCATATTAAATGCGCAGTTATTGTTTAACAGTGGTTTGTATCACTGGCAAATTATAGCCAAGAAAGAAGCTGTTCACGGGGACTCGAAACCATCATTTGCAACAGTAAAATCTTGGGAAACTGATTTAAACGTGGTTGAACCAGCTTGATTGACGCTGATCTTTTAGAACGGCCAAAAATTGCAACAACAGTACCGATAACATCGGAAAAGTTCACCAAATGGAGTTAGATGACCGTCGAATTAAGGTTAGAGAGACAGGAGAGGTTGTGGGCATCTCGAAAGAACGTGTTTATCGAAGATTTGAGTATGAAAATCTTAGCCGCGGGTTGAGTGCCGCGCTCGCTTACTCAAGACCAAAATCGCATTCGAACGAACATTGCCAAAGCCCTGATGAATCAGTTTAAGCGAAATAAGTCAGAGTTTTGGCGTCGACTAAGCCTGCACGCTTCACGAAATTAACAGACTTGTGTTTATTCGTCTCGTGAGAATGGGTTCGTGTTGCCTATTCGTTTCCCCGAGAATCGACAGAACACGAGTCCGCCAATTCCGTGAAGTGTACGGAAAGTGTACTCGTTTCTGCAGGTTCAGAGTCGACTAACAAATGTAGGCGAAACTTGGATTTACGTCAATACACCTCTGAAAGCAATCTTAGGGTGAATTGCCTGCGTTTCATTGGTCGTGGAAGTGATGCCGACTGTTTTTTGGGATAATCACGGAATTAATCGATTATTAAAAAAAAGAAAAACAGTAATTGGGACGTACTATGCATCATTGCTTTTGATATATTAATTGTTACTTGATTTGAGGTGGTTTGCTCTTCCTTCTTTTAGTATCACGTTTTAAAACTAAACTAAAAATAATAAAAGAATTAAACGTTAGTTTTTGTTCTTAAAAAACAACGTTTTCCTGTTATTTAAATATTATATTAACAAATTATTTTTTTTATTTTATTTTTACCGTTTTAACAGGTAAGCGAAGTACACTTTCTAATTACATATATTAATGAATATATTTCCATTCTATCTACACTAAAATATGATAAATTTAATCTCCGGACAAGCAGAAAGTAAAGGCATTAAGGTTTTGTAAATTTTAATTTGGAATAATCTGTTATGGATGCATTGTTATTAAACAAACAATTTAATTAACGTCCTTAAAAATAATAAGGAAATATGAATTTATTTCAAAATATCTAACATAGCTGCTTCTACCCTAATCGTAACTTACTCAGTGAATAGTGGTTCCGGATCGTGCGGTGTTTGATTGACGTTAAGCTCCGACAGTAAAAAAAATGAGCGGGCCGAGTGCCGGCTCTCCGGAAAAAAAGGAGGAAACAACATAAATATTAATTTTATTTAAATAACGGCAGTCCGGCGTGGTTTGCTAATCCGTTCTGTCAAAAGAGTTCCATATGTCGGCGTTTCGATCGAAATAGACGAACAGTTCTGTTGCTCTTGAAGAGAGGTTGTTACAGTTAATGCCCTGGCAAACACCATCGCCGTTCGTGTTTTCCCAGCAATTAACGAATTGTATTATTCCCGATATGACAGTATCTTATCCAATTTTGAACATCTGTTTCGAACATTTGTCAATTGTTTTGCTCTCTCTGGCATCCCAGTGGAGGTTTTTGGGCGATTCGATGGGAGCTGTCTCCTTCTGGCCAGATTTTATTGGCATATGAATACACAAGGAAAAAACGAGGTACTTGATAGGTGCATATGGTTTTCAAAGCACTACAAATGATCGGATTGAATTTGCCACATGATGTTTTCAATGCAATTCATATTGGTGCTCTGGTTCAAATGGAATCCTTATCATAGGTCAATCTAACTACATGAGGTAATTGTGTAGCCAAATATCGAAATCACACGGAAAACATGTTTTCTTATTCATTACCTCCATTATTTTATGTGCATTAAGTATGTTATATAACCTGAAGAAGAAGGTAGTATGTAACTTCAGCCAACATTTAGATTTACAATCCTATGTCAGTAGACGGTGGATATTCTTGCTAGAGCTGTCATGTTGGCCTGTTAAATCTGTTAAATGGTAACAAATTGTTCCGAATTTTGGTTGGAACAACGGTTTTCAACTTTTAACTTCGAGATATGTTGATATTATTTGAACTTCCTGCGTTGATTGAACGTAAATGAGTTTTTCCCTCACTGTGTTCGTTTTCAATCGACAATCAATATTGTTCAGTTTTTTATTTGTAGGAAATTGTTTTAAAGAACTAAACCAAGCAAATAAACTTGATTAGTAACGGACAGACGACTATTCTACTTTGTTCTTTTAATACCATCCATCGCTATTTCAATATGCGACACGTTTTCAATTACGCGAAAATACAGTGTACGTAATAAATGATCTTGAACCGTAAAGCGAAAGCGAAATATAATTACAGCCCTCATATAAAACTTTTACACTCCATAACCCTATCCCGTCATTCTTCTCCGCTCACCAAATTACTGACATTACGGCGATTGCCTTCCGACGTATTTACACCGTTCCATCAATAAATGAAGCGGTATTACATCGTGCTCCTCGCTATACGCGTCGGTCGTGGAAAAATCTCGTAACGTGTATTTAACGTTCTTTATTAATGCGAGGTGTACGGAAGTTAATAACACTCTTTGCGGACCTTTGTTATACATATGGGAATGCAGTAATCAGCTGTATGTACATACATGATGGTTGTAAAAGTAGCATGATTTTTGTAGGCGACTGCGCGAAGAAGAGGAAAAATATTTCTTTTTTACTAAATTAGATTTAACTAAATCTAGTTTAGTTTAGGTAGGGCGTTTTTTGCGTTTAACGTGTTATTATTATTTTTATTACAGTTTGCCTGTGGCTTACAAGTCTTTAGTTACTGCAGATCCTTAACACATCAATTCTAACAAAATGCTCTTGTGAGTGTTAATTGGAGGTTTTTAGTACACCTTTATACGTAAAATGAATTTTACCGTCTTCAGTTCTTCTTGGCATAAACAACAGGTTTGATTTTCAGCTTTTCCTGATTCAAATAAGTGATATTTGAACGCTACCTGACCTCTGAAAAATTCTAGCAGTAATATAAGCCCTCTTGCTGAACGATAGTACTGTTTTTGCTGTCTTTGGCGAACCTGATACGAGTGTTTTCGTCTGTTTTTGTCCTGGAATATTTTCACAGGATGAGACTTCCTCCTTTTATTTCTTTCGATCCCTTGATGGCTTGGAGCCGCTTAATATATTGTACAAATTATACGTATTTAGAAGCAATACTTACGTATACCACATACAATTGTAAGTTATGAGTTCTGTCCTTTTGAATGGTAAATTGAGCATTTAAGGGCTTCCATAACCTTACAATGGGATGAAGAACTAATTTCACCCTTTCGATTCG
This sequence comes from Oryctes borbonicus, assembly GCA_902654985.2. NCBI lineage: Eukaryota > Metazoa > Arthropoda > Insecta > Coleoptera > Scarabaeidae > Oryctes > Oryctes borbonicus. Next base: position 5,254,437 of record LR736865.1, read on the forward strand.
GAACCCATTCCCAACTGGTCTATTCCTGATATATTTTTTCCTCTGTTAGGCTTCAGGTGGTGTCCAAGCATACATTGCTTTATTCTGTTTCAACGGACCTTTTGTCTCCGCCTAGGAAGCCAGCTGTAAATCGAAGTCAACACTGTGTGCAGGATGTGTGAAAAATAAGCAAATTTCTATTAATTTAAAAATTACCGGAAGTTCTCCATCTTGCACAAAATTGAGATAGTTTTTTCTCCGATCCACCATTATTCTCTGACTTTGGTTAACTTTTTCTTTTAAGCCAAAGAAGCCAATGTTTTATAAATTTATAATATTAATATATGTAGGTTTCCATAATGCTACAATATGGCTATGATTCTGGAGGTGAAATTCGTGCACTTCTGCGTTTTACGTTCCTCCATTAAGGCATTCATCGAAATGGTTATTAAATTATTATTCATTTCAGTGAACCATGCCATAAAATTACGACAGAGCACGGCATGAGTCGACAGTACAACAGTGGAGTAAACGTCTTCCGTTTGGCGCATTGTATTTTAATAACAAAGAAAAAAAAACAACTAGGTACTTTGCTAATAGCCTCATGAATTTAATGTAAACTTTATTTTATTTGCATTTAAAAACTTATTAATCATGGCTACATTGAAATAATAACGTAGGCTTCCACGGCCGGAGCCAGTCAAAACTAATCGTGTTCCGGATTTGGACGGTCTAAACCCGTAGAATTTACTAGATGTTGATCTAGAGCTACTGCCTATCTTTTTTTTTTGGGGGCATCTCATCACGTGTCTACGTTAGACGATCAAGTATTTTGCAGGAGTTGAGACAAAAAATATTCGTTGAATATCAATTAACCCGTAGTGAAGTCTCGGAAAAGGTAACTCGGGAATTTCAGGCTAGGTGATAAACGGCTAGCAATTTGAGATTTTGTTCATATTGGCTGATTCACATTTTGTTACTAATTTACGATAAATAGCGTTTTATCTTAGCATTACAATTAAGAATACTAAAACAAGTATGAGGAATTCGGAAAAACGTGGTCCATTATAATGTGTCCCATTTAAATAAAAGGTCACTTCCGGTTAAACCAGAAGTACAGTACCAACAAGAAATTCGAAGAAATCAGATGCATTATGTGTTATTACACTTACCTGCATTTTGCTTGGTTTCATTCTTGGGTAGGAGTAAATTTAAACAATTTAATAAATCATAACATCTGCAGAACATCCGCCAAACATATAAGTAACAACAAAAGCTAGAAAGCTGTATAGCTGCAGTTTATTAAAATTTTGAGTAATGAGGTTATTGCCATTACCTTTCGATTTTTTCACCAGTATTATTAAAAAAAAATAATAATGTGCTGTAAGCATAAAGTCAATTGTAAAAGGATTTCAAATATGTCCGGCGCGTAGCGTTTAGCGTTTTCTTGTTTATCGATCATATCGAATAAGAGAGATTAATTTTCTCAACGCAAGAGCTTCAGAGAAGCATTTTTGTTGCTATTAAGTTGAAATTGGATATCACAACATCGATCTAATACGGTACTTAAGCTTTGCTGCAGGTGGACATCATTCCGTGCCCTAATGAAGGAGCGCATCTTCAGATTAGCCACGCGAGAAAGACGGAGATGCCCGTATTTCCTCGTCGTCGTTACTAGCAGCGTCGGCGAGCTCATTTCTGTTGGATATCGTCGAAGAAGTTCGGTTTCGCGTGTAATTGGCAAAGGTATAATACGTATTACGTACGCGCTTCGTAAGATACAAAAACTGGTCAAAATTAATGCGACGCTATCATTTCGAAACATGTTAACAAGTCGAAAGTATCGGACATGACAGAATGCAAAATGTAGTCGCGTATGCGTTTCTTGTCGCGCTGTATGTACCGGCTGGTTGTTATTTTTCTTTAAATTGTTCGCGTTATTGGAATGGTAGTTTGTGTACGCCGGATCGACGGTATTGTAGTGACATTTGATCTAATTAAAATTGATCGGTCCTTTTCTGTAGATGTAGTACAGCATTTGACAAATGCTACGCAACGTGTACTACTGGTGTATTTTATATGTGCTGCAATATACGGCTTATATTTATTTCGATTTTTTTTTTTCAAAAGTAACAGAGTACTACGTAGCTATTAAAAAGTAACGCCGTATTGAATGTTATCTGTTTGAAAAGAATAGTTATTGACATTAAAGTAAAAAGAAAAAAAATTACTTACTTCAAGTTAAGTTAGAAGTAAATCTACATAAATATAGCTTAAATTTTCGATGTCCTTCCTACAATTGATTTCTAAGAAGCATCGTTTAAAATAATGTTGTTCAACATCGAGAATTCTAACTTCGTCGACATTAAAAGGGTGACCAAATTGCCAGGAATAAGTACTTAAGGCAGTGGAATGTAAGTTGTTACGGACATCGCTTTTGCGACCTGAAATGCTACTTTTCAATTTTTCAGAGGATTGACCGATTGACCTCAGCAATCCTTACAATTGATCTGATAAACGACAATAGATTTCTCCAAATTATTCAAACTCTCTTTAAGTTTAAAAGAAAATATATCAAGCCCTTTTAAAGGATAAGAAGGAATTTTTAAATTATTGTATCCCTTAAATATTTTTTAAATAAATTTTCCCGTTAAGATTCTGAATATACTGAAGCTTCCGGGACAGTGATATTATCCTGACTGACATTAGGCGAGTTAGTTTCAGAAACGGGGTCACTCACAATATTACTGTTTGGTCTAGGATGAGCGAGCACGCAACAACAAGCGAATTTGGATATTTTTTTTTCTTTTTGCTTTCGTGGTATTAGCGTGTAAAATATTTAAAATCCGCTGTTTTAAAACTTGAATTTAGTTGATTTTGTATCTGAGAGGGCAACAAGACTTAAAATTAACGGTAACGACCTGAGCTACCTGGTTTGCAATACCAATCTAGTTTGATGCAGTTATTCTCGTTACATCTCTGATAACTTCGGCGTCGAGAAAGAAAACACTTTGTTCACTTTCAGTTTCTGCAGTAAATTTTAGCTATTAAATATATCGCCAGCATATTAGAAGATAAACGAAAAATCAATATCAACCGAAGCCTTAATGCGGTGCAATAAAGCATTCATCACGATTTCAGACAAACGGATAGGACAGCCAACTTTTTTACGAAAAAAATCTGGTTGTTAAAAGAAAAATAAATTGGATTGTATGGGAAGGTTAATATTTATAAAAAAATAATAGTAAGTACTAAATCAAGCAGGATGTTCCAGAAGCCAACATGGAAACTGTCCCTGGCCCTGAAAGCGCCCTACAGTTTTTGCAACAAATTTAGAAAGTTATTCGATTGGCGAATTGTGATGCAAGAAGTAATGCACCATAATATCTCGGCACAACCGCTGTTTAATTTCTTAGCGTCTTAGTGACTTCATTTGAAATGTGGCCTTCTTGATGCAGTATGGTAGTTAAAGAATTATTTAATCTGATAAATTTAGGTGTAGGGTTCCTAGGTAAGGGAGAATATGTTTCAATCTCAAGGAGGAGTTCCACTGACTTGTCTATATAGGAATCTTTGTTTAAAGCAACAATGATATTACCCTTGTCAGCTCCAATAGTCTTCTCTTTCCAAAGGTCCATTAATAGAAGGACCAATGTTCATTGGGTTCTGAGGAACATTAGTAATGAAGTAAGTGGCCCTAGTTCTGACTCTATCTCTTACTTTTAAAGGTAAAGCTTTACAATGCATTGTTCAACTTCAGACAAAACTCTGCAGATATTGACATCTGTAAACGAGGCCTAAATTTATGTCCTAAAGCAAAAAAAAATCCTAACCCGATTGAGAAAACTGCAATTAGGCAAGTTAATGAATCATTTGGGATCGCTCATATAAAGAACCTGAGGGGTGATCGAGCTTCTCAAATATAAGAAGGTTGTCTTTTTTAATCTTTTCAAAATTAAGTTCAAAATTGTGACCTTCCACGTTCATAAAATCAATAAAAATGTGAAAAAAACTTCTTTAAGTATGTTTCGTTTCATTAATAACTAAATTTAGTCGTTCCATAGTACAAATGTCTTTCGGGTGATGTCGCGTAGTTAATATTTTACTTGACGTTTAAATATTAAAATATTAAAAATATTAACTACGCGACATCACCCGAAAGACATTTCTGCTATGGATTACGGTCGTGAAAGCCTACACTCAACTATTTAGTCGTTCTAGTAAATTCTGTTGCATACTGATACTGATTGTGGGCAAAGTTATAGCAAATGATATACATTATAAGCAACGCTGTTAAAAATATGATCGTCCTGCAACATTGCGGCTTCCGCAAAAGAAGATCTATTATGTCAAACCTATATACAGCGACTGTGCTGTTGACGGAGTCCATTCATCTGGGTAGGTCGATATTTGTTAAAATAAACCATACACTTCTCATACAAAAACTTTAAAATACTGGATTTCACGGAGATCTGCTCGGATGGATTAACTCCTATATCAGAAATGGGCTTCAGGTGGTGGTGAACGGTTCCATATATGTATATGTAAATGTTTTATCCGGGGTTCTCCAAGTTCCCATTTAGGACCTATTCTATTCCATCCATTCATAAATGATGTTAATTATCTGTTATCTGGTAGTGATATAAAACTTTATTGCAACATACGTATCACTATTGAGTGGATATCATTGCCGATTAACCTCGACAGGCTTACGAAAGATTCCGCAGCGAATTGTTTATATTTAAATATCGAAAAGTGCAAAATAATAGGGTTTACTCCGAAAAAGGATGCAGTTAGCTTTAACCTGCGAATGCTAACCTTCCGCAGGATTCCTTTGTTACTAACTACGAATCAATTCCACTCTTCATGCGAATAAGAACAACTTTCGACATAAAAAATATATTTTGCCGATCATTCTTCGCGGATTTAATGCGTAGTCCAAGGTGATGGAAACGTTCGTTTGTTTAGAAACTCAAACAGTCACTTTGTGGTAAAATTACCAAATCCTCATTCGAAGTAAACGAAATCAAAGTAACTTACGACTCTAAATGTTTAACTTTCACTCATTCAACTCATTCAAAGGTACCCTAATCTTGAGTGAATGATGAAAGTAACTCATTTTGCTCACTTACATAAAATTTTTTCTATAAATATGAAGCTATTATACAGTTAAGGGAGATTTAATTAATTAATTCAGTGGTGGCTTCTGGTCTAACACTTAATCAGCTAAACTCCTAAACATTTAACTTCATTTTTAATACGCAATAAGTTGCCGTGGTAAAAAAGGCACCACCGGACACGGAGACGAGGTGTACGTAGTCAGATGTATCATTTTGATACGTCCGGTTTTGTTTTGACCGATAGCGAGATAGAAGAAGAAACGTGTTTTGGGATTCTCGTGAGTATAAAATTCGACGGACACCTGCTTTGACATCATTAGCGTTAAAATGTCACTAATTAGTTGGGGTAAAACGGCTTCGTTTAGATTTCTCGAATTTACCGAATGGACACGAACGCTCTCCTGTGACGTTCGTTGATAATAATTTATTGGATACCGGATTAGTGGTTTAGAGGGACTAATTGAAACAATAACGAAAAAGCATATTCTCAAGGAAACATTTGCTTGCTTTAACAATGCGTAGTTGTAAGAAAAAAAGTTGAGTACATTGACATTTTTCAACTAAGAAAAACATCGCCCACGATGTGAAGTACGAAACATATTTGCTTCTTTTAGATATAGGCGTAGTCTCAAAGAGTTTCAAACCTTAACATGAACTTCTAGCAATATAATTGCGCATGCATTGAAAGACTGGATCCTCACATTTAACGGTCCTTTACGTTACTCGAAATTAGCAGTGTTTCTGTAAAAATGGAAAAAATCGGATATCAAGTCATCATTAAATTCTTCCATATGAAGTCAAGATCGGCCCCGTCTACCTAGAATTTACACCATCATTTGCCGCAGTGAAATTTTAGGTAGTTGAATTTAAACGTTGGTTGACACCAAGCGTTCGGGATAGCTAAAAACTGCATCCACAGCATCGGCAAGTTCATCAAAGGGAGCTAGGCGATTACTAGATTAAGGTTAGAGAGACGAGAGAGCAGAGACTGTGAGCATCTCGAAAGAACGTGCTTATTTGCTATATATTTATTGAAGATTTAGGCATGAGAATGTTAACCACGCTCAGAACCAAAAGCGCTTTCGAATGAACATTTCTAAAGCTCTGCTGAAGCAGTTTGAGCGAAATAAGTCGGAGCTTTTGAGATAAAATCGAGTTTTATCTCAAAACACACCAGTACTTCCTTGAAGCCAAGGCACTGTCGAAACAGTGGACGTGAAAGATAGACTGGCTCCCAAACGGCGGAGACTTTTCCATTGACCGTGAAAGTGATAGCGACTGTTTCTTGGGATTGTCACGGAGTTGTGTTAATACAAGTTTTCTTGTAAAGTGATAGTTTCAGGAAAACATCTAAGTCAACATTTTAACAACTCTTTACAGTTGAAGCAATTTAGGTTGAATAGGAGTACGGCTGTACAACCTTCAATTGAAGGAGTATAAAAACCAGACGAGGCACGAAGAAAAATAAAAGTCTCAATTTTTAGTCGTTAGTTGAAACAATATTTCGTTTTATCGCCTTAATACTAGAATTAGATACTATCTGGGATTACTTCGCTTGCATTAAAAAATTAAGTAATCTGTTGACTCGACTACAATCTCCAACCTAATGCTTCTTTCAACTAACAGTTTTAACGTATCCCTTTATTCTAATGCAATTTTAATGCTAGAACTACGTGTATAGCTCGCTAATAAATGTCAGAAAGCCGAACGCTCGTTCGACAGCCGCGATCATTACCGCCCCTCAGGGTACCCTATTTGCATTCCTGCACTGTCGTTTCTTACGTGAATAACAACGCGAAGCGAGTTTATCATTCTAATTCGGTTTTAATGTCGTTTAATGTTTTTTTAATGATACGAAGGTGTTGTACGCATTGAATTAAGATCGCGTACAAGTTCCTGCGCGAGTAGCTACCGTTGATGGCCGCTAGATTCTTCGGGAGATGTTTTTAATGAAGCAAGAGCTAGCGATGAATGATAAATGCCATTCTCGTGTATAATTAGTGATTGTGGTTTGTATATGCGTGACATGAGATTTGTTAATAAATTAGTTTTCTTTTGTGGTTGTTTTATTACGCTTCCTATCCCACAATTGAGTACAAAAAAAGGAACCGTAAATTTTTAATTTCATTTATTTAAAAAGAGTCTCATAACAATCTAATGTATTCATCTACGCAATCTTAATTTGCTTGGGAACGTGCACATCTCGAGATTCCAGATACGTAGCAGTGGTACTTCGCGGTGACGCTAGACGGCAAACATTAGTATGGAAAGAAATCTGTAATTTGGTATCATTTATATAAATCAAGTTATGGAGAATGATAAACATTTTTTTACAGAAATTGTTTGCCGAGTTATTGGTTTGAAAAAATTAAGGAATGCTCATCAAAATCAGACCAGGCGGAAATGATCCTAAGACAAACGAGGATTTTAGTGCTAACTGTTGCAAAAAATAGATCTCATCAGCACTAATTTTGACTTTCGTGTAGCGTATTCTGTTGCTGTTTCCTTACTAAAAGTTCCACACGAAATATATTGCAAGCAACTGTTATAACAGCAGTAACCCAATCCAACCGTTTTCTCTTCTACATACTCTACATAAATAACATTTTGCTTTTGTTGCCAATTTCGCCAGTCATGTAAATATAAACAATGTTATCGCGTACTAACAACGTACGCCAACATTTTACATTCCTACATATACCTCCTTACAAATTCTCTTTTTCATTCCATTACATCGCTTACACAACGCGCAACGACAATGCAAATTATTCCATCTCTCGAGCGAACAAAACGCTGTACGACGACCATTTCTCAGAGAGATGGTAGATAATGCGAAAATCGCCCCCCTTTTTACGTTACGTAGGTATGTACCGGGGACAACTCATACCCGTAATTGTATACAATATTTTACGTGATATAACGAGCATTATTAAAGCGACGTCGCAACATTGCGACTCGTCCGAGGCAGTCAGTCAGTCCACCCAGCGCCCAGAGATCGCAGCCCGCGATAAAAACTGGTATGTTTCCTGCCACCCAATTAGTACGACATATATTTCTTATGAGGTGACTGGAATTGCGGAAAAAATTAATAGATTTTAATGAGATCTTGTTTCGTTGAGCGACCGATAAATTACGGACGCTTCTGCTTTGCGAGATGCTGGTTTTCATCATTGGGAACTGGAAAACTGAAACGAGATGACGTGCAGAGTCCTTTTAGGCCAATTAGAAACATTTATGTCGCGAAGAACTTAATGGAATTCTAAAAAAAAGAGAATGGTAAAACAATAAGTTCTACGGTCTATGATAGAAAAGAAAAGTTTGCTATCCTGTCCACCCTTTACGAAAGAGATTCGATGAAATTTTGTAATGTTTGTAAAATGAAACATTTATTCGGTTGTTAAAATCTGCTGCACAACCGTCTTCTATCAATATGTCTATCGAAGGAGTTGTTGATCATTTTCGTGCGATTATAGGTTGCTAAAGTATCGAATCAGTATTGTTTTTAATAGATTTGGAAGATCCTTAATCCTACCTACGAAGTAGTAGAAGACCAGATTAAAGTTCTTTAATGGTCGTCATCATGGTAATGTTTTTCCTATCCTGAATTAGGATACTGAAAATTTGTGAATATTTCTGAATATTCTGTACCATACAGATGCATTCCTTGACGAAATCATTTTCAGAGCGTCCTCTGGGAGTGGTCACAACTTCATAATTATCTTTTTGCATTTGGTAGCTTTTTGGATGATTTAGACGACCTCTTCTTGTAAGAATTTTAATCTTTATTGTTAAGTAACCTTTACTGGTAGGAGACGGTACCAAATTAATGAGTTTATAATTCCATCTTTGCATCTAATAACCATAGACGCGTTCAGAAAATGGGATTATAATCATGTATCCAAAAGATGTATTTGATTACCTATGGTTGTTCATGAAAAATCCAATTTTCGTATATTAAATTTTAAATAATCAGCATAACTTTCGTATTTAAGGAAATAGGGAAATTGTTAAAATAGCAAAAAGATAGATGGAGAAACAATATCTGCTAATTTCTTTTAGTTGCCTTCACTTTTTTTATTAATTAAAAGATTGAGATTTAAAGTAATTTTACGGCAACTTAAATGCTTCTTTTATCACTTAGTAAGACCAATTTAAGTTTTCCAAAATTTTCTTCAACATTTTAAATTGGTCTATGCAGTTTATTACGGAGCTCAGTATCCAGGAAGGAAAGATTACTTGATCGTAAAACGATATTACGATTGGACAGAAGTCTAAAGAATTCGGGTTCGTTTGCTGCAGTATGACCAAAGAAATACAACAAGAGTAATTAGAAGAAAAATTTCGTAGAGTGTTGGTATATCAAAGGCTGGAGTTTTGGGAAATCATCTCAAGTATTAAGACGTGGAGATGCAGAAGGAAGTATTTGGGTCAAGTGAACGCAGATCCTAATTTCAGGATTATCAATCTTTACAAATTGTGGAATATTTAATAGACCTAATAAGTATTACTATTCCCAACATAATTTATAGCTGACTCTTCCAGTTTGAAGTCAAGTTAGCTTCGGATTGGTGAAGCCATTATTTTTAACGGTAGTTTAACGGGACAAAGGTATCTCTGTTTTTTTTTTCAATCGAAGACTAATAGACGAGTTGCCATTGTAAACTGTTGGACAGATGTGGCTTCAACAGGACGGATGTATTTCGCATAATATTCATGCCGTTTTCGACTGTTTAAATCAGCAATTTAATATGAGGGCAATTACAAGTAATGGAACGCCACGTTGGTCTACAAGATCACCTGATTTGGCTTCTCCTGATACTTTTTTGTGGGATACCGTTAAAAATAATGTGCATGGCTCGATATACAACAAAGTTAAAGAATTGTAGGAAGCGGGACTTGAGACGTTTCAAAGTATTAATGGCAGTAGTGTCCGTAAAGTAACTAATAGCGTTCAGAAACGGTGTCAAGTTTGCTTTTAACTCAAGTTTTGTTAGTTTACATCTATTCCGAAGCATGATTTCACAGATAACTTGATGAACAAAAAGCAAAGTTTTTGTGATCATGAAACCAGCGATTTCTGCCCGTAAAGAGATTAATCTTACCTTTTTCAAAGTGTAGAAGACGTTTGTATATCGTGTGATTATATCCAGAAAAAAAAATTCTCACTTAAAAGGTTCACATTAAATTGCATAGACTGATGCTAGTAAAAGTACTTAAATTACCATCAAAGTTAGTTGAAACCACATCCCGATCTCTTAATTAATAAATAAGCTACGGCAATTTAAAAAAAAAGAAGAAAGTAGCAAGTTTTGCTTTTCTTTTTTTTTATTGTAGCCACGTTGGCTATGACAACCATGTCTCTATCCCATCAAATTCGAGAGTTATCCATGTTGTCTCTACGAAATCTGGTTTCACTATGTTAATTATATACCGGGTCCGGCAATGAAACGGGATGATATAAAATTTTAATGATTTTTTTTTATTAATTGACCATGTATAATAGAAAGTACAAGAACAGCCATTTGGCGTACAATAAACAAAAAATTATGTTTTAAACACTACGTTTGTCCTCCATGGAAATTTACGCATTCGGGTAGTCGTACCTGCATGACCATACGCAGCACATTGACAGGTATTGCTTCAATTTCCTCTCGAATGCCTTACCTGAGAGCTTGGATAGTTTTGGTTGGATAGGCCTCGAACACTTTTGCTTTTAGGTACTTCCATAAAAAGTAGTGGCAACCCGATAAATCGGGAAAACGAGGAGGCCTCGTTGCGAGAAATGACGCAGCCTGGGAACAAAGCATTCACGACATCCATTGAAATTCATGCGGTGTGGCTTCTTGCCCCATCTCGTTGAAAAAGTGCGTCATCATTTCAACGTATCGCTGATTCTCGAAAAAAAAAAACGGGCCGATGATTCCATTTGCCGAAATCGTGCACCATACTGTTACTTTTTCCGAATTAAAAGGCGTTTAATGAAGTAAACGATGGTTTGCATCCGATCAATATCTGAAATTTTGTTTATTGACAAACCCTAATAGGTGGAAATGCGCCTCATCACTCCTCCACAAGTTATTCACTTGGTCGTCATTCTCTTCGAATCTTCTGAGGATATCTTCACAACTCTCCCTATTCTGATAAGAGGCATTAACTGCGAAGCCGCATTGTTCACCCGTCCAATGGTTCATTGTCAACTAAACGGTAGACTGTGGTGATGGTAGGGGGCCAACGACATTCGTACCAACTACTAACTTACAAGTTCTAAAGTTCACTTCACTCACACACAGATCACCCCGTTTCATTGATAAGGACACAGTATATTTGGTTTTAGTTTAAATTTTTCACAATTTAATGACCTGAGCCTCTTTGAGTTAACTATTGCTTTCCCTAGTCTACTTTTTTCTGATAGTACTCTGTATTTGAAATAGATCTTGATTACATACATGGGCTGTAGTCATAGGACGTATTGTCGAAATGCTTTTAAGTAAGGCTTTTTCCTTTAGATCTAACATATTAAAAAGCTGTTTGTACACCTTGTTTACATTGTTCTTCTCACAATAAATTTCTTCAAATTTCCCCGTAATTGGACTTAAAAATAAAAATGCAGTTAAAATTTACGGATTAATTCATGACCAAATGTTCTTTAACATCACTTATTACATTCGTAAATTTTACAAGTTATTAAATTGCGTTTCGGTTTACACAGTTTCGTATCTTCGATCCAAATCATTTCGAATTTTGTATGCAAATGCTCTTAATTTAATCATAAAGAATATAGGTTGACCGTACACACAACATACCAGTAATTTTCTAAAATGCATCGCTTCTTTTTTTCGTGTAAAAGTGGAGTAGCAGGTGCAAGTGTTACAGCTTTGCGTTAAATGTTAATGAATAAGAAATGCGACAGAACACAATACCCGCATTAAAAACATTTAACAATTTAGATAAGTAAATTTGTAAATATAATTAAAAATGTGGAGTTCCAGCGCGAATAAATATGTTGTGCGTAAGTAGAGGTTGGCGAAATGCAGCTGTTTATTTATCTTATGCTTTTAGAAATCTCTTGAAGAAATCTAGAAGTGGTTCTATATATAATAATAACGTACCGATAGCGTTTTCTGTGCAAAAGGCACTGCAACAGGAAATTAGATTAATCGGTAATTTTTGCAAATGTTTTTATATACGGATAGGCTTATTTCAAATTAAGCTGATGCTCACAAAGCATTGCATTAAAAAAATGTGCGTGGAAAACCTCTTAGCGTGAGTGCAGTAATTGTCACTGTGATCAATATATTTTCGTTTACAAAGTAACGTAGATTCTTAGTATTTTTAATTATCACACATCTATCACAATATGCAGGTTATTCGAACTTGGAAAAAATTTACTTAATGTGCCCCTATGCTTTAATAGGTTAAGGGGTAGAGTGGCTGAAAAATAGGGATACACACAAGTACACTTAACAATACAAAATAATAAATATATAAATGCAAATACATTTTCTGGACATTCTTAAGGCTTTACTTCTGTAAACTTAATTTTCTTTTGAAATAAAAACGTACGCTTCCACGGCCAGAGTCAGTTGAAACTAAACGTGTTCCGGATTTGAACCGTGTCCTGTCCTTTTTGTCGTTTTTTTAAAATAAAACGACGTTTCGCCCACGATCGTATGGGGCTTCTTCAGGAGAGGGAAAATTGATAGGCAACAATTAGCGCGATAACTCAACGTGTAAACCACGCCAGAGGCGAAATTAACTGAGCGGGAAGGAGTTGAACACGGTAACTCAGCATGTGAGCCATGCCAGAGGCAAAAATCAACTGGGTTGAGTTGAGATGAATATCTGCGAGTTTTATTGAAATATTGACATATTTTAGAGAAAATTTGTAGCCAATTTCAATTTTTTAAATGTACATCTGTAAGGAATCAATTTTGGCAACGTAATCTAGAAGAGAAGTTGTTGAGCAGCGTCTGCAGTGACTCATGTGGAAATCTCCGACTTGGGTAAGTGCCGTGGGTGTCTGCCGATTATCAAAATATCTGGTATTACGGAGAATGAGACCCAACATATTGTTAACTGCTGAGAAAAATAAATATGTAAATGCAAATACATTTTATTATGTCTTGCTGGGACACAACGCCATCGCATCTAGTTACTGCAGCGGTTCCTTTTTGCGCGAATCTGAACCTGCCTTACATTTTGTTATATTTAAACCTACCTTATTTGAAGCACACCAGTCCGCTACGTTGATCAAATTCAATTGAAGTTCTGCACAATCCTCTAATGAAGTCATTGTTAGCAAGTACAAAAGCATCGCAGCTTATATGCTTTACTAAATCTTTAACAAATATTAAAAATAAAAAGGGGCCCAGGTTTTATCCTTATGGCACACCGAACTAACATCAACCACATCAGTTGTAAAGCCATTGTAAGATGCAAAATAGAGTTGCCCACACAAGTAAGACTCAACAAAATTTTACGAGCGATTCATTGGAACCAAAGCCACTTAGTTGTTTTTGTACAAGTCCGTATAAATAGTACCAACCTAATCCTGACTGTCGGCAACTTCAGCAGGATATTGCGTAAAAGTACGTGAATTTGTAGAAGTAGTTCTTTTATCGACAAATCCATGCTGTTCATTAGCTATACAACTGCTCAGTTAAGAATATAAAGCCTTAAAGGGTGCGAACTTAAATACCTTCGTGATATTTGACAAAATTGAAACTGGCCTCAGTTACTTCATTATCTTTTAATTAGATTGAAGATTGACAACACTGGAGAACACTGCAGAACAATCATTAAGCAAGAAACATGGCATCTGATCACGATATCCAGATTCTTCTGCTAACAAAGAGCTACTGTATGAAATAATTAAATATTAATTCTAGCTTTAACGACGGAGTTCTTGGGATATTCATATAAGCTAATTGACTCCGGTAAGCAAGGACACCCCACCATATCCAAGAAGGGTAACTTGGCAGTTATAGTAGATACTTTCATAACATAGCAGCTACGATATGCAAACAACACGCTCCCACACTTACTGAGACCGGTAGCTTCAAAGTTTATATTGCATATAACCAATTAGAAGAAGTTTTTTTGAAAATTGGTATTGCCACAAACCATTTACACAAACTTTTCCACCCAACACCCGGAAAGTAATAACAGGTGAAACAAACACAAAACTTCACACCCGCGGTCGATCGGGTGACTAAAAGAAAAATACAAGTAGACCTCTTGAGAGAAAAGGGTACATCCACATAGGTTAAAGAAACAAAAGGAACGACATCTGCACTTGTTACCAAGAACTTATGTAACCGCACAAATACCTCAACTCTTTCCATGGACAGCACATGGTTAATGTTCAAATGTGCATACACCGCCAATCCAATCAAATCCTTGTAGAGATCGTCGCTAAGTTTTCTCGTTCTGTTACACCCTAAGAAGAAGCCTTAATTACTACAATTTTCACATTTATCCCCTACTGCCAATTTGATTTTTTCGAGGTGCGCAGGAAATCTACCATAATTGGGCGATTTGAGTATAGAGTGCTCTTTTCACTCTTAGTCCATCTACCCAATGACGTTTCTGAATATTCGGTTACAACAAGTAATAATTGATCGGCCTACCCTGATATGCAGATCGATATCGATTCCGCCAAACCCTATTATGTGTATTCCCAACTTCTGCTATACAATAAGTGTATGGTAGACGATAATTTTTATATTGCCCACTGTCTATGGCCTCTTTAGCAAGGCTATCCACAATTTCATTGTTTAAAAGGCCAGAGTGACCTTTTATCCATATTTTTCCCACATTGTATAGAAAGATAGCTTTTTATATCCAGAGATGCAATGAGAAAGTGCACGTACACACCGAGAAAAAACTTCTAAGGTCTCTCACATTGACGGTTCCTTTAGAAAAAATGCGTCTTTAGTGCTGCTTGCCTTTAGAACCCGTTGTATACTTGAAAATAGTTTTATAAGGGGAAACATTCAGATATAGCGTAAATTTTTTTTTTCACTATCGTATTTGATTAACTTTGAACTGGTCTTTGTTATTAATTACTTCGTTTGTTTGCAACATATCTAACTGTCGAATTTGAACTTCTTTATTTTTGTTATATTCCATTATTTTTGTGACATACCATTCGTCAGGTTGGTATTTGCATCTATACTGCTAAGCAATTGCAGCTACACAATTTTATACGTACTACGATGTACATTGCCGTTCAGAGAAGTTCGGTCGGTTAGTAAAAAACATGAAAAGGTTACAGAAACAAACGAAATTAAAAACAAAATGCAATTTTATTGTATGTACAGGTAAAAAAGACAAAAATAAATAAATAAAAAGTTATTCTGGCCTAATGTAACATACTGAACGTTATATTTTGTTTTCATTGAAAAAACCTCCTTTGCTGTTAATCACCGCTCGAACTATTCTAGACATTCTTTCGATAAGTTTTGTTAAAACGGGTTGTGGAATATTAATCCATTCATATTGCAGAATATTCCGTAAATGTCCTTGTGAAGTTGGGCATATTTTTTGGATCCTCCTGTCCAGTTCATCCCACAACAACTCTGTAGGGTTCAAATCTGGGCTTTGTGGGGACCATGTCATTACTTTCAGGGTGTGCTGTTCTTCTTACTCCTTTAGATAGTTCTTACACACTAACGCGGTGTGTTTTGGGTCGTTGTCGTGCATGAATGTAAAGTTACGGCCTATTGTACGCAAGCCAGATGGCACTGCGTGATTCTGGAGTATTGCAAAATAATTTGCCTTCCTCCTTACACCCTGCACTCTGCATAAATCTCCCGTCCCAGCAAAGGAGAAACACCCCCACACTAACACAGAACTACGCCCTTGCTTCACTGTTGGCACAATGCAGTCCGGAATCATTTTTTCGGTTTTAGATCTTCGGACATAAACTCGTCGATTTTGCCCAAAAACCTCAAACTTTGACTGGTCCCTCCAAAGCACGTGTTTCCAATCATCTAACGACCAATCTAGATGAGAACTGGCCCACTGTAGCCGTTTTGCTCTGTTGCCCCGACATAATAAGGGTTTTCGAATGGCAATGCGTCTATGAAGGTCCGCTTGTTGAAGTCGACGTTTTACCGTACTCGCCGAAACTTGTTCTTCACGGCCGCGATTGACTTCGGCTGCTATTTGTGGCGCTGTTAATTTTCTATTGCGTTTGCTTAATAATACAATTCTCGAATCTTCAGCTTTTGTTGTTTTCCTAGATGCTCCAGGACGAACACGATTTTCTATAGTTCTAGTTGTACGATATCGCTTTATGGTGTCATTTACTGTTGAACTTCTCATATTTACTTTTGCAGCGATGGTAGGCTTGCTACGTGCCATTTTGAAGTAAATTTTCTTAAAACTTTCGCGCAAAAACGACAGATGCACACCAACACACGTTTAACAGTAAAATGAAGCAAATTTAAATCTTTACGCCTGTGATAAATAAACAAGAGTGATACTGCGGTATATTTCCTAAATGTATTGTTCGTTAATAATCCCCAAACGACCCGTTTCAAAAGATCGGCACTTCCGAGAAATTCTTGGAATGATAATAAAAGGGACTTTATTGTGGTTGTCGCAATATTTCTACTTTACATAACAGTTTATGTCTTTAATCCCTTAGAAAAGAGCGTATGCTTAATATTTTTCTAATTTTATGTATTAATAATTGTATACAGTGTGATATAATAGATTTTTATTGTATGACCGAACTTCACTGAACGGCAGTGGACTTCTGGACGTATTAAATTTTTTTATAGATTCTGATATTTCAAGAAATCAATAAAGTTTGCAAAAACATTGCACCGAAAAGCTGGTTTATATTCGCATGCAGACAATTCAACCGATCAAACACGTGCTTGCTTTGAAATGAATCCGAATAAGTAACGAAATAGAAATTTATAGGCAGCTACGATTGAATATACTTTTAAACCATATTAATGATTCCCATATTATGTTCAAATAACAAGTAATAAAGAACGATAGATAGAATATAATTTGAAAGGAAACACGAGTAGCCGTAATATAAACGTGTGCGTTGTGTACCTTGTACGTAAGAACAGTATTACGATACCTGCAGCTTATTCAAATTACCTTTTGGTCCGTCAATCATTTCTCCTGTAATTGTACACTTCCTTCTTTCGTACGCCGTTGGGTTTTTAATCACTATCCACCAGCAGCTAGCTTATTACACACATACACAGCTCTGTATACGTATCTTACCTGAAATAAGATGGAATAATGTTGTCTAATTGTTACCATACGTTGCAGATTAGATGCAAATGTACCAGGAAAAAATCTTAAGATGTTAATAGACCGCATACAGCACGAATCAAATATTCATAGAGGATGTCGAGTACAGTTATGCAGGCGTGGTCTCGATTAAGAAGAAATACAGGGAAAAACTTTTAGCCATACGTATAATATACGCACGTCAGCTGATTACTGATTTTAGATTAAGTAATCAGTACAGCGGAAATCTCTCGCGAATATTTTTTCGTCGGAGAGTATTTCATATCCGGTCCTTGCTATATTTAGTTAAACGAGAAAGCTTCATTTGAGATTCTTTGAGAATCTCATTAATTAAAGTACTTAGTTAAGTGGTAAGTTGAAGGAAATTAATATTATCTTCATCTGGTTCGGATACGATGACCATATTTGATCTGAATCAATTATAGAACAGGATGTGGCTTATCTCTTCTAGATATCCAATGGGATATATTGAAGAAAACTTTTCACATACTTTGCTGTTCGCAACTAGAAAAGGTCGTGGTGGCATTTTAATCGAATTGAAATGATTTAGATTGACTGTTTTTACTGATGGTTCTCTCGTTGGTTAGCAAGCCTGTAGATGTTGCCTACCATGTTACTCAGAGGTAATATAGGTCTCATAGCTCGAGTTTTTACTACTGCTGGTCTTGGCAACAATGTCTCTAATCCTACAGTGTGTAATGTTTTGTGATGACGGCTTGATCGATACATTTATATAATCTCCCACATTCTCTAAATTTTCTTAAGATAAACGGCAGGGCTGGGTTTTAACCCTTTGTGGTATTTCATAGTAAGCATTGAAATCCCCTTTGCTTGTCGTCGCAAAGACTTGGCGAAGTTAAAGTGATTCTCCTTTTTTTAATCTTATTTAAGGTGACTCTTCTGTAAACCATAACAGAGCTCTGTCTTATGAAGAATACTTATTTTCGCAGTCTTGTACGCTTGCTACTATCAGCAAACTGTTGCTGAACAGCAGGAGAAGAAGCTAGTTACAAAATAGAGTTGTAGAAATATTGTAGCATACGTCCTCTAGATATACAGACTGCTGATCATTGTTCTTATGATTTCAACAAGATCTTCGCTTTTAGATGATGAAGTTGTATCATTGCAAGATAGCTGATTATAAGCAATATAAGCCACATATATATTACAGATTGTTAACGAAGAAGTTATTCTATATGTGTGGAATGGATGGCAATAACCACATATTGTCAGCATCCTACTTAGGAAATAGACTCGATCGTTACAACCATCCTGTTCAGTTTGCTTTTGGTAACAGCCATGATGGTTTTCCCCCCATTGTTATATTTGCAGTGAGCCTTTTATTAAATATTAAAGATGCTATCAAGTACGATGCCGAATGAATTTATAGCACATCTTTGAATGTTCAATTAGAAACATGCAATAAAAATTGACATGCACATCTAAATATTGTTTCACAGATTACCGTTTACATATTATGGTAAAAGTGCAAATGCGTGCCGCGAACGCTATAGCAAGGTGAATATAATAAGGCACCACTGCACTGTACATAGGGCGGGGATCACGTCCATTAAGCTTTTATTGCACCAAGTTTATTGTACTTTAAAAACGCCAAAGGCTTAATTTTTATGAAGATCTAATAGGAAATAATTAACGAGAAACCCGCGATTCTCAAAAACTGATTTTCCCTCCAAAACCATTTTCAAACAGAAACGGAAACCAATGTTTTACATAGTCCTACAAGGTTTACAAAGCACCCAAGTTTCATTAAATTCTGAAAAGGCTGGTTGGGTCGGTTGAAATATTAGATTCAGGGTTATTGGTGATACTATTGCGGATTTTGCTAGCGATGCCTGCAATCATGACAACGTAAAAAGGTGCCCTAAGTAAAATATCCTGCTACGAAATGGATTACGTTTGCAACTGATGACATCATCCGTATATGTTTTTAGCCTTTCTTCCCTTTGGTGAGAAATAACAGTGTCTTGGCGAAGTTGATATTAATATTTTTGTCTGGCCTTCTACGAGGTTTTTTTTTTCTTTACTTTTCCAACCATATTCTAAATTTAACTTAGATCAGAGCTCCTCACATTAAGAGCGTACACGTTGCTATCTTTATTCTTATAGGTTCACTGATGTGCCAACAAATTGTTATTGGACTTATTGGACAACAAGGAGAGGAGTTAAAGGTACTTGTAAAAGATAAAGTAATTCATTTCAAGTGCTTATCCTATTATAAATCAATGAAATTTCTTAACCGAATTTGAGCTGACATCCCCGCATTTACATTTAGGCTATATACGTCGAATTTCATTTTCATTTAACCCATTTTTCTGTACTTCCAAGAGGTTACGTGCAATGTTTGTCAGTTTTTATAGTCTACTCTTCTTGTTGCTTCCATTGGTAAACATATTGCAGAATGATATTTATCCATTTTATATCGTCATAAGCTTATTATCCTCGAATAGGAAGTATGATCACGACACAACCAAATCTAAGTCTAAATTAAGTAAGAATTCGCACAATTCCAATAGTAATCAAAGCGATGATAAGAAAACTGTAGCCGATTCGAAGGACGTTAGTAAAGCGGAAGAACAGGATCTTATAGACTTATCGCAGAAAGAAAACGACATAAACACTAGTGCTAAAAATTCTCCGAGTGGTACCGCTACAGGTGGAAAGACTGGCGTAGATTTGAACCTTCAACAAAGTAGTGATGGTAATCGGATCAATTTTCATTTTTACAGCAGTTCGTGCAGGGTTTTGGGTTTTAGATGAGAAGGAACTTCAAACGAAGCTTTTGAGGATCAGTATCCACGAGGATAACCATCCAATCGAAAACGAAGAATGGATAGTGTTTTTACAACGAGCCATAATGGAAGTTATGAACGGAGAACTTACATCTCTGATGCAATGCAACCTGGCTAACATCATTGTGTCACCTTTGAGGAATAGGAACGCAGGTCCTAAAGTTTTGCAATACGTTGCGAATATCTTCTAATTACCCTTTGTTATACGCAATTCCATGGAAAATTCAGTAGAACAGATGCAAAAAGTAAGATTATTGTGAATTACAATGAAATTAGTGCATGTTTCTCTAGTTCTGCTCGATTTGTTGCTCTTTTTTTAGCACGTATTTACTACGTTTTTACTTCTTTTTTTTTACTTTTTTTTCTTTTTACTTCTATTAATATTACTGTATTTCTGTCCTACCCCTTTAACATTTTAATCTGAAATATGTATCCATATTAATCCATCATAGGTTATATCTTTAAAACAAATCAATATCAATAGTCTAAATTAGCACGTAAGTATATTAATATTAATTTAAGGTAAAAGATTATAATTATTGATGCTATCCCCTGGCTTTCACTTTAACCCCTAAGAAACACTTTCCTCAAAGCAACCCTACCATTCTTATTGATGTACGCTTTGAATGCAAAAGGATTCATTTGTTGAAATCCAGCTAGAGGTTGATGTTGGAGAGAATATATCTAAAACAGTATGGTATATGTTTGGATGTTCCCCCGCCTGTATCAATTCAATGTACCTTCATACATTTTCCTTCCTTATTTCTTCTGTAACCTTTCCCACACTGTGCAGCTGCAAAAAAAGGCACCTTCGAACAGGGCCGGCTTTCAAGTATTTAATTCGTTTTATACTTACTTTGCTTACGAGCGTTACAAGAACAAGTTATAAGCAATAATAATAATAATAACATGTAGTTCAATACCTTCATATTTTAATTTATACTGTTGTGAGTCAAGAACTAGTAAAAAATATGCAGGTAACATGTATAACACCTTAACAATAAGCAATTTATAACGGTTTAATGGATACAGGTAAACTCGTGTAGGAATGTTGTAAAATGTGTACATTTACTACCTCTTCTAAGTTTAAATTGATAAAATCTCCACATATGAGAATACAGGATAAATAATAGATTAAAATTATTATTTATTTTATAATTGGCAAATAATTATATAATTTATATCGATATATCCTCTGGGCCTTCTGAAACAGTCGTCAATCCGTCCGCAAAGATATATTCTTATTCTATTGGCACGCAATTGCCATCTTCATCCAATTCTTCGTTATGACCACAGACTTCTTCATATTCTGAAAAATAAAGTTTGAGTCAAGTTTTTACTTTCTTCTTTTAATAATAATAATATTATTATTTATTTGCCCAAAAGCACAAATTATTTGCAGGACAACATATTATATCTAAGTGCATCTAAGAACATTTTTAAATCATCAGCATACTCCAGAAGCTCACAACACAATTTATGGTGGAGATCGTTGGTGAATATATTGAACGATAGTGGTCCAAGATTTGAGCCCTGTGGCACATCAGAAGGTATATTAAATGGATCAGATTTGTAGCCATTGTGTGATACATGATACAGCTAATTGTAAAGTGATATACGATGATATCAAGTCGACTTGGGGAAAATCTTAGCTCATTTAGAAGGAAGCTGTGATCGGTTGTATAGAAGGCTTTAGCAACATCAGCTTCCTTACGTTGCCCAACGCGGATGATGTTTACTACGTGATATTAACGAGACTTGTTATAGTAGAGTGTTCGGACACAAATCCATGTTGGTGAATTGACAACAGTCGCTTAACATGAATGTAGATCTCGCTTGATTTCCTCAAATACTTTCGAGAAGTTCAGCAATACACTAATAGGCCTATAGCTGGTAACATTTTCGAAATCTCCCTTTCCAAACATCGGTATAATTCTGCAGATTTTCCAATTTTAAGGGACCGTTGATAGCCAAAGGCACAAGTTAAATAATAATCTCCTAAATTCATTATAGCAATAGGCTAGTGCATTTCCATTTTCTAAAATATGTTTCATGTTGGATTCAAACTTAGCGCTTGGTATTACTGGCAAGCCACGCAGGATTGCTACGAAAACTCTTTTTACTTATTTACTGCGAGTTCAACGTTATCTTAGGCTAGTAAGAAACCTCAATCCATGTTAGTCAGTTCAGTACAAAGTATAGTCCTATTAGCCTTGCGAAAATTGAAGCGCCGACTATTATGGGAGGTAAAGGACAAAACTATTTGCAGAGCAAGAAGTCCTGCCGTTGGAATTGAATATATGGCTGAATTGTTGCAAATCCAGCATTTCTATGAAGAGAGCAATAGCAGTAGATTTTCAATCTTCCAAAATACTCGTACCGAAGCGTTGGAAGCGTTAAAATCACCAATTGCTATACAATGTTTGTTTAATAAAAGAACACGCAAGGAATCCAAAGATGCTTCACAGTCATCAGAGTTGACGTCAGGTGGAATATAAATTTAACCTTTTAAGTACCGAGCCTATCAATGGTACAAGATTTGCCAAAGTCAGGGTGTCAATTAGAGTTGCGTCAACAGTACTAGCAAATGCCGAAAGGGCAGCACCATGAGTTCAACGATTAACCAAATTAAATCTTCCATCACTTCTAAACACTGTGTACTTGTTTATATTCGGTAGACGACTTTAACTTCTTGTAGTTACGTATGGCTTTGGTAACCCGCGTTCTTTTAAAAAGAAGCTATGTTTCTCAATCTTACAAGCTCCTATGAAAAAAGAATGAAGGATATGCGAAACCGTTTTAAAATTATCATATATCGTTGATGCAAAAAATAAAAATTTTAAACGTATATTTACGTACCGTTGTTCCCGTGAAGTGCCATTACCAAGTCCATAGGATGCCTTGCTTTAAGTTCATCAAGATCTACCTTTTAAAAATAATTGGCTAATCAAATGAGGGTATTTGTTAGTTTAAGAACTAATTCATAATAAAGAATTTAAAGAAATGAGATACCTACAGGTATACATGAACCATCGCTATCTTTGAACGGACACCAAGGCTCTACAAAGTATATAAATTAATTTTGTTCGTAACCTGTATTTTGATATGCGCTACTTAAGTGAAAACTGTTTGATCGAGATATAGAAGTTTATTATAAGCATGTTATCATATGAAGCTGCTAATCTTCACCGTAGATTTTCACTTAAGAAGTACATACGGAATACACAGTTATCGCATAGCCTACCTGGTTCGTCAAGTAAATTTTGTTCTTCTAAGGCCTCGCTTGCGCGTAAGTAATTGTCGAGGTAAGCTGTAAAATGCTTTCTTGTAAATCGTAAATATTGAACTTTGTTTAGGATTTAGAGAAAATCGTTTTCCAAAGTTTTCTACATTTAAGCTTAAATGGGCCAAACATATCCGAAAAAGTAGAAACTATTTTGATCAACCTATAACAATTTTTGACTTTAAATTTGAATGCCAACCCAAGCTATACGAGGTTACTCTGAAAGGTAAAGGCTTCAACATCAATATGGCGTTATTGGCCAGAAATATTCTATATATGTAATATAATTGCGCATGCGTTGAAATACATTTTCGAAAAATTTTGCAGTATTAGACGTTCAGTTGTTAGTCCTTTGTCCCAGTCGATGTTAGTGTTTTTGTAAGAATTGAAAGAAACGTCATCAAATTCTAGCAATTGAAAGGCAATACGCCTACGCAAATTAAAGTCAAAATGAACGCTGTTTACGGGGACTCTGCACACAGTGAAATTGTTGTAAACGCTTGGTTGTCGGGACGGCCGAAAGCTGCAAATACCTGCAACGAATTCGAATGAATATTTGCAAAGCCCCGTCGTACTAGTTCAAGTGAAATAAGATCGACATTTTTGGCGCCAATTGCCAAGGCATGATCGAAACAATGGACTGCAAAGGGTAAAAGACAATAATAGGGGTCATTGGTTGACAAGCTGAAAGCAGAAATTGCGGAAAAATGCCAATATATAAAAAAAAGGAAGCCCCGCCGTGACAAAAATTCACGTCTGCTCCTGGGCTCAAGGTTCAGTCGAAAGACAAAGATTTCCATTGAATAAGGAGGCGATCATATTCGTAAATGTTCATTTTGCGGAAGAAGGTGATAAATTCTATTCGGGCCGACTAAAGAGATTGTTGTATTGCTGAGCAATATGACTTAGGGACTATAGACTTACAAGAAAACTATGTTGGAAAATAAAACTAAATTGCCAAAAGATCTTGTTTCTGTGTTTTGCTGAAAACTCTTCAGACTTGTACTACCCCAGTAGAAATAGTTGGTTGGCTGACGGTTGGCCTTTAGTTGGTACAACGTCGTACAGTCGGCGCAATACCCGTGACGGTTAGCCACGGTCGATAGAGTGTCAGTGAAATGTAAACTAATGTTGGGTATCGATAGGTTAGCAAAATCAGTTCAGCGTTAAAGGTAGGTGCACACCAAAGTTGAGCGTTCGTCGAAAGACCAGGTAAATATGCGAAAACGTTGGAAGCCAGTGCCTGGCCAAAAGTGTAAAATGTTCACTTTAACGTAATGCCGACATCGCTGCCAACGTCGAGGTGATCGGGAGCCAATGTTGTGGCAACCGTCTGTGCTACTACGGTAAAAGCTTTAAAAGCCTGCCTATTTGAATTTTATCTGATACCTGAATGTATGCAGAATCTAAGACAATTGGCAAATAAAAATCACATGAATAAATTAACATGAAATGTACGACGTTCTAAGGGAGTGCCATTAAAATTAATATAATTGAAATCCTGAGTCTATCCAGAATTATGTGTATCTTAGATACTCTTATGTATGTACACTGCCGTTCAGTGAAATTCGGTCATAAAATAAAAATCTATTATATCACACTGTATACAATTATTAATACATAAAATTTGAAAAATATTAAGCATACACTCTTTTCTAATGGATTAAAGCCATAAATTATTACGTAAAGTAGAAATATTGCGACAACCACAATAAAGTCTCTTTTATTATCATTCCAAGAATTTTCCGGAAGTTCCGATCTTTTGAAACGGATTCTTTCGGGATTATTAACGAACAATACATTTAGGAAATATACCGCAGTATCACTCTTGTTTATTTATCACGGGCGTAATGGTATAAATTTGCTTCATTTTACTGTTAAACGTGTGTCAGTGTGCATCAGCTGTTTTTGCGCGAAAGTTTTAAGAAAATTTACTTCAAAATGGCACGTGGCAAGCCTACCAGCCAACGTTCACGCATTATTACGCTGTTTGAAGAAGGATATTCGGGGCGACAAATTGCTGAAAAAATAAATATGAGAAGTTCAATAGTAAATGACGTCATAAAGCGATATCGGACAACTGGAACTATAGAAAATCGTGTTCGTCCTGGAGAATCTAGGAAAACAACAAAAGCTGAAGATTTGAGAATTGTATTATTAAGCAAACGCAATAGAAAATTAACAGCGCCACAAATAGTAACCGAAGTCAATCGCGGCCGTGAAGAACAAGTATCGGCGAGTACGGTAAGTCGACTTCAGCAAGCGGACCTTCATGGACGCATTGTCATTCGAAAACCCTTATTACGTCTGGCCAACAGAGCAGAACGGCTACAGTGGGCCCGTTCTCATCTAGATTGGTCGTTAGATGATTGGAAACACGTGTTTTGAGTTAAAGTTTGAGGTTTTTGGGCAAAATCGACGAGTTTATGTCCGAAGATCTAAAACCGAAAAGTGATCCCGAACTGCATTGTACCTACAGTGAAGCAAGGGCGTAGTTCTGTGTTAGTGTGGGGTCCGTCCGTCCTTTGCTGGGACGGGAGATTTATGCAGAGTGCAGGGTGTAATGAGGAAGGAAAATTATTTTGCAATACTCCAGAATCATGCAGCGCCATCAGGATTGGGTATAATAGGCCGTAACTTTACATTCATGCATGACAACGACCCAAAACACCCTGCGTTAGTGTGTAAGAACTATCTAAAGGAGCAAGAAGAACAGCACACCCTGAAAGTAATGACATGGCCCCCACAAAGCCCAGATTTGAACCCTACAGAGTTGTTGTGAGATGAACCGGACAGGAGGATCCGAAAAATATGCCCAACTTCACAAGAACATTTACGAAATATTCTGCAACATGAATGGATTAATATTCCACAATCCATTTTAACAAAATTTATCGAAAGAATGCCTAGAATAGTTCGAGCGGTGATTAACAGTAAATTAGGTTTTTTTCGATGAAAAAAAAATAATGTTCACTATGTTATATTATGCCAAAATAACTTTTTATTATTTATTTTTGTCTTTTTTACCTGTACATACAATAAAATTGCATTTTGTTTTTAGTTTCGTTTGTTTCTGTAACCTTTTCATGTTTTTTACCAACCGACCGAACTTCTCTGAACGGCAGCGTACATACATATATATACTTACGTCCTTTGCAAAAAGAAAAAACGTGCAAGAAAAACAGTAATACCATTAGTGTCTTCATTGTTTTACAATTATAACTCTAACACCTATCTTTAATTTAAGATCTCGGTTACAGAGGTTAATTTCATACTGTAG
This sequence comes from Oryctes borbonicus, assembly GCA_902654985.2. Classification (NCBI taxonomy): domain Eukaryota; kingdom Metazoa; phylum Arthropoda; class Insecta; order Coleoptera; family Scarabaeidae; genus Oryctes; species Oryctes borbonicus. Next base: position 5,281,191 of record LR736865.1, read on the forward strand.
ACAATATCAAGTTACTGAAACGTCAATTTATCATTATGGGTGTTTATTGCTTTGCGCTTGATGTATTTGAGAGGTTCCCAAACGGTATATTACGGATGGACTCGCTAATTTTTATCCAATAAATGCTATCTGGTGCATTAATCTTCTATAGAATTCACAATTTCATACTGGAAACTTTTAAACATTTACAGGTGTACACAGAGGATCGTAAACCATCAGTAACGATTTATTGTTGTATGTTACACAAAGAATTCAAGGTAACTTAAGTAGCAATTTAAATGCTTAAACCCATTAACAGTGTACAACACAGGTATCGCAATACATTTTATATATTTATCGACATGTGCACATTTACATGGAATAACAAAACAATTAAATGTTCTACTTGATTTCAAATCCTTTCTATTTTTACGCAATTTCCGAAATGGTCCTTCTTGAAGTCCACCATGCATGGGACATCTACAATGAATTCTGTGCAAAACCAGAAATGTTACTTCAATTTTATGTTCACTAAAGACTTTAAAAATAAGTTAAATGGTAACTTACTTATTTCAGGTAGTTCGATTTTAAATAATGACAATAGTAAATTGTCGCAGTTGCTCTTGCAGGGTTGCCGTTGACAAGATACTGAAATTGCACAAAAATACAACAACAATGCCACTGCTTGCATTACGTACGGTGTTACAAAGCGTCTAGTTGTAAACATAATTAATTTTTCCGCGCTTTTCGTGGAATGAATTTAAAATAAGCAAGATTTATAAAGCCATTAAAATAGATATTTCCGAAGAATGTGAAGCTACATAATACATCTAGCACACATTTTTAAAGTTCCTGACGTTGTCTAAATAACAGAGTTCATAGAGAAATAAATGAAACTTTAGCAATGGGAATAGCTTTAGTTTCCTTTTAATTTTTAGTGAAATTGCCATTGTAGGTGATACTAGCGTTTGAAGAGGGTTTGTTTCCATGATTATCCATAAACGAAAAATCGTAAAAATGGATAACGTTATAGCTTTGTTCCGATTAAGGTATTTCATTAATGGTTCATTTTAGCTAAAATTAAATCGCGAGTACTACAACAATGTACTTCTACAAAGATAAGGAAACGGTGTTGGTAAGTTTTCCATGCGGGAAAAGTATACGAGACATTTAAAATTTGAAATTTCAAAAATTTTGTAAATAATGATCCCGACCAGTTTCAGAAGCTGATGTAAACGAAAGCAGCAAGTTGGTTTAAAAGTGTGACCTGTGGTGGCACCACTTGAATCTTGATCTTGATCTTGACAGGTAATCTTGAAGTTATTCAATACAATACAGGAGAAATGTGGAAGTTTCCCAGCCTAATGCAGAAACAAGTTTTTTTTTGTGAAGTTCGGTCTTATTTTTTCAATCTCCAAGAACAGAAAGAAGTTGATGGGGAAGGGTCTGATAAATATGGTGGATGGTCTATCGGTTCGAATCTCAATTCAAGAATTTTTGTCATTGTTTTTGTGTGTGTTCTTTTTAATGAGGCCATTTTCTTGCAATTTCAGCATGTCAAATAATGATACGTAGTATGCAACTGCGATTGTTTTTCCTTTTTCAAGGTAGTCAAGAAACGCAACTGCTTAACTATTCTAGAAGACATCAACTTCCCGATCAAATAGGTCTTCGTTTTTCGGAGCCGATCCTTCGCAATCCACTGTTTCGACTGTGTCTTAGCTTCAAAAGTGTACTGGTGTGTCCAAGTTTCAACCGCAGTTAGCCCACGCCAAAACTCCGACTTATTTAATTTAAACTATTTGAATAAGATTTTGAAAATGATTGTTCGAATGCGTACAACCTCCACTGTCTCTATAATCTTCATCTAGCACCATGCGGTGAACTGTTATCGCCAGTAGTCGCAGTTTTTGTCTGTTGCGACCGTTCATCGTCAGCCAAGCAAGTATGATCACGTTTAAATTTAATCGGGCAAGATTTGATCACGGTACCCTGTATTTCGGTTTTAATTTGCGTACGCGTATTGCAAGAATTTAGTTCCAGTGAGCAACGCCACCTTCATATTAAGGTTTGAAACTTTTCAGACTACCTCGTGTTTGCCAAAATTTTCCAAAAACGTTTTTGGTTTTTTCTTTAAATCCTTGCATGATTATTAATCAGAATGAGGTGTGTTTGTTAATCTATCTACAGCTTTTACGACCAGTTTCGTAATAAATTTAAATTTGAATGCCAACTTTAGCCATTAAATTAACTAAGGTTAAAGTGTACTTGAGATTTAAGGTGATAAGTAAATTTATTATGAAACCAGTCGTTAACTGTGTAACTTCCTATTACCTAAGTTTAATTGCATTGGAGTCTGCGGAACTGTTTATAGATGATGCGGCACATTTCTGCAGCATATGTAAAAATAGAACACATGACACAGAATCTGCCTAGAAACAATAACAAAAAAAAATAATGCTAAAATAGCTGTGTAAAATAGTTGTGATGGCATTAACTGCGAGGCAACCAAACGCTGACGACGCCGGGTAGGCAGAAACATGTTCGTGGATAAGGTATTTTTTCTCTCCTTGTGTTGTGTTTGCCATGAATAATTCCATCAATACCACGAGGAAGCTATTTTAGCATTATTTTTTTTCGGTTACGTAAAAATATTTCTTTATCTTCTTGTAGAATTATCCAAAGTTACAAAATTAAAATTTTACAGAAGTTGTATCGCATTTTGAAAACATCATAAGCACTGGACAATTTGTCAAGCTTTTGAACGTTTCTTCGCATCAAATACATGTAAAATAGCCTTAAAATATGATTTTTGGCAGAGAGTTATTGCTCCGCAATAAAATAAAGGTTAATTCTAGAAGAATGCCACATATCTTCTCAGAGGTTTCTCCGCTCTAAAAGCAGATGCTGGACCTGTTGTTTGGTTTAAGCGAGAGCGATTCAGTACTTAAAACCTACGTTATTAATCTAAAAAGCCCTTACATGTTATTATCACTTCATTCTACAATCATCGAGACAAGTTCAACGAGGTTTTCCAAGATCCTTTCGTTTCAGAAAGTATTAAACTAAACAAAGCACTTCTTATTTAACAAATGACAAGCCGAGGTCAAAGTTGCACCTGATTTTAGTACACTTAAGAAAGAAGTTTTAAAGTATCCATTAAGTGTAAACGAATAAATTAGTGTTTGTTAAATGTTTACTAATTCGCTTATTTGTGCTCTCATTTTGTGACTTGGCTGCTACATATTGGATATTGTTATCGTATTTATAGCATGTCCTCTTAGAAATTAAAGGCCATTGTCGTTACCACTACTTTTCACGTTTACTGGCAGCGTCCTGGCACTAGAGTCTAAGAGGCACTGAAATAAAGATGGAAAACGCAAAACGTCCAAAATTTATTAGATTAGAAGGATAATACTAAGTATTAATTAATCAGTTTCTGGATGCATGCGAAATTAGCTTAATTTCCAGGTTACAAAATATGAATTATGCGGTTTTGGTCTATGTGCTGGTATTCCCAAATGATTGATAATAGAATATAATAAGATTTTTAACGGCGCTAAAGGGTCTTCATTAAAGAATTTTAGTTACGCAAAAAATTGAATTTCAACAAAATAACGTTAAGGTTAAACATTTAACTGAGAAGCAGGAGAGAGTATACACCGTGTAGGGTCGAAGAAAACTATTGGGGAATGCAAGCAAAATTAAGCTAAAAGAGTAAATAAAACTCGATAAAACTTTCATCTTTAAATATTTATTTCCTCAATCAAATTTGTAGATATCAGCATATATATATGACACAATTTCATCTTATATCATCTGCGACAGTCTAAAATTACCTTCTCAAACAAATTTACGCTCGCATCTTGAAAGACGAAGAAGTACGTAGAAATTCTTATTTTATCCGCCGTACAAGGCGTTTTGGAGCGTATATGTAGGTAAGTTCTAGTACACGACGACACACTCAGAATTCGAGAACATAACCCTCTTCGCTACACTTCCTTACATCCATCCCTAGCTACACATGCAACCGCCTCAGACGGTGCGCTGCGAAGGAAAGCTGCCGTTGATACACCGGGAGGTGCGCCTCCGGTTGTTCGAACTCCTAATGTGCTTTCCATGTCACCCCGACACCTCAACACGTGTCCACCCTCTCTTCGCTTCACTATGTGCCACCCACATCACGGTTGCGGCGTGTATTATCGATGTATTGTCGTGTACTAGCATGGGTTCGTATGTGCGAGGTTTTACTTCATCCAACCGCGAAGTATTACACGAGTTCCGCTGAACGCGCCAGAAATTTTTTATGGATTTCCACGAGGAGGACGTGATGGAGTCATGTATACTATTCGCTCTTTGTAGGTGGATTATGTGGTAGAAAATGTGTATTGGAGGAAAGACTTCCACTTTATTACTATATGCCCATACGGCGAGAGGGTTTATGAATAGAGCGAGCTGAATGGAAGTTTTACAACCCGTAGTAAACGTGGAGAGGTTGCGGAATCGGCGGTTGATGATTCTTTGTTTCCGATAACATAGTTTTTTTTTGGGGCGATAAGATTTTTCAATATCTCTAAAAAAATACTCTTTTTGTACAAATGGAACATAATAATTTATTAAATTCAAAATTCTTCCGTTTAGGATATTGCATATTTCTGCAATATTAGGTTATAAGGCTACTTGGTAAATACCATTAAGCAAAAGTGAAAAAGAAAATAAAAATTAGAAAGTTTGCTATTGGATGATAACGACGTTCTTGGATACTCCTAATATTATAAATTTTCTGCTAAGCTACTGCATCCCAGGCAACCAAGATCTCATGTCGTAAGGGAGTTAGTGTCTGGGGAGATTGCGATAACTCACTAATAAAAACGGAACTAAAAGTGTGGGGATATTTTGGAACTAGCACGTACCTTGGTAAAAAGGTCAACTAGTGCTTTAAAAGCACTTCTTTCCTTCAAACTTGTTTAATACTCAAATCAAAATTTCATTTTACTTCAAACTATCACGATTTTAGAATTACAGAAGATACTCGTTTTCTGATATATCAAATGCGCCTCCGCTGCTAATTATATGTCGTGCTAGATTGAAGTCTTTTCGGAAAAAGGTGTGTGCAATGCTAAAAATAATGTTTCGACGACGAACACATCAGAAAATTCCTATAAACAATAACCAAAAAATAATGCTAAAATAGCTTCCTCATGGTATTAATGGAATTACGCCAAAAACAATGCAAGGAGAGAAAAAATACGCTACCCACGGACGTATTTCTGCCTACTCGGCGTCATCATTGTGGTTCCCAGAGCGTCCTTAGTCCTTCGAGCGAAACTTTGAGCCTCGGAAGCAAAAAGAAACCGCTGGGTGCCAGATCTGGTGAATAGGGTAAGCGGCCTATCCATTCGGTTTCCAATTCCTGAATTTTTTCCATGGACACCACAGAAGTGTGTGACAGTGCTTTGTCTTGTTAGAACAAACCTTTCTGTTTTTCAAATACGGCCGTTTTCTTGCAATTTCTACTTTCAGCTTGTCAAGTAATGATGCATTGTTATTGTTGCTATTTTTTTTACTTAAAAATAGTCGATTAACACAACTTTACGACTATCAGAAAAAACATCACTTTTCCAGCCGACGGTGCACTGTTCGCCTCTTTCAGAACTGATGCACTTTACACAGTTCACTGTTTCGGCGGTAGCTTGAGTTCAGGAGTGTATTGGCGTAACGAAGTTTCTTCTACAGTTATTTATTGATGCTAAAACTCTGACTTATTTCGTTTAAAACAACTTCAACAGGTCTCTGAAGAACGTCGATTCGAATGCATTTTTGGTCTTTAGTGAGCAAGCACGATAGGCACCGCGCGGTTAGTTTTTTCATAAACAAATCTTATATATGACAAGAAATTCCTTCGAGATGGCTACAGCCTCTGTTGTCCTCTGACCATAATCTGATGGAGCTAGATGCTGTAAATGGTGCTAAACCCAGCTAAACCCAGTTGCAGCTTTAAGTGTTTAAATCAGCTTTTCAAATACAAGGATTTAATAACGGCTCCATATTCCATTTTTTTCAGTTTTTACAGAAATACTGATACCGACTGACGTAAGCGACTGTTAAATAACAATTAAGCGTCCAACATGGCTGAAGTTTTCAAAAGTATCTTTCAACGTATTCGCAATTATACTTCTTATAAGTAACGCGTGAGGTTTGGAATATTTCAGATGTTACGTTACTCACATATAACCCATACGTAGAAATACCACAAATCAAATGTACAAAAACACATCTGAACTTCCACCATATTTCTGTCCTATTTTACTTATTACATTTTTCGTCGAAATTTCGCCGACCCAATCCCGACGACATGCAAAAACTCGCATCCAACTTTTCACATAATATTACACCCTGTCAACATGACATTAACTTAGAAGACAAGTCTTGATGTAGCGTCGCTCCGTAGGAATCGTGAAAGCCTGGACTCGTGTACGCGTGTGGATGTACATTTTTCCCCGATGCGAAAAAAGAAAACGAACGCAAAGTAATATGACGCGAAGGGAAAGAAGGACGTGGAACACGGACGAGGACAGTGTAATTCATATGTTGCTCGATGTACTCTCGGCTTCGTTGTCGCTTACAAGATCCTACCGTCGTTCTCCGTGTATATCCCGATGCTCCGAACGGATGGATATCGCGTACGTGCGAGCTGCGAATATATGTGTGTCTGATTTCTCGACTTGTTTAATCTTTTAACGTGCACTTTTAATTTTCCGCGCCGATGGTGCGGATTCTGATGTGACAGTTTCCTCAGAACGCCCCAGAGGTTCCCTTCTAGCATTAGAGGAATCAAAAAATTGGATGGTGCGGAATATACAGCGTTGGGAAAAAGAATTTGATATTTAAGGAATTACCTAGAAGAAGTATCTATAATAATATGAAAGATTTATAATGATTTAATGTTATGAGTAGTTTGAGTAGAATTTATCTTGTTAATTTAAGGATTTGTTGCATTTCTCAATGGTAATTATGCAGCATTGTTAGGGCTATAATTCCTTTTTACAATTATTTTTAATAAATGCTAAAGCTCAAGCTTTTAATGCTAAAAAGAGTAAGAGATACTAGGGGGCAATAATAAACATCACCGACAAGCAAAATTTTGTGCTTGGCACTTACTCTGCACTTATTTCCACAAAGATACGCTGATGAACCGTTTGAACAAAATATTCAGCTGTGGATGGCGGATGCTGGAGGAAGAGGATAAAGCTGTTTGGGTTTAATTTTGCGGTTTTTAGAGATATTTAATGGTAACGCAAATGTTGTGAGCCAGTTGATAATGAGTAATGGAGCTGCGCTAATAAGCAGAACTTCAGATACTGGGCTGCCGATAATCCTGTAATTGCACGCGAAGCCATTGTATAGGAATAAGGTGATCGTTTGGTGTGTAGTGCTTTTTGTGGATTAAGTCAGAATTTTTCTTTCCTGCACTCTTCGCACCTCATTACGCGTAATGCTTGCCACTATTCCAAAGATTTTTTTTTACACATACTCTTTGCTCATTTAAAGACCGAAAGCTCCACAACAATGGTGACAAGACTTCCTCTTGAGAGTACCCTCTAGTACTCGTCATGGTGATACTTTTATCAAACATTTGAGCATGGACCCTGCTTCTTAGTATGCAGTCAGTTCGCCTCTCGTGTACAGTTTACATTTCGGCCCCTTGAAGACCGCTTGATCGAGAGCGAATGTAAGGGCAATTTCCTTTTGGTGTAGGCTCGTTTCGAATCCTCTCATCAAACTACGCAGGGTAGCCTTTCCTCATTTCCCGATTTCATATGCCCATTGCAGAGGGTGTAGAGGAAATTCAATAAATGCTCCTTTTTGAATATGTAAGTTTATTTTTTTTCCACGGTCTTCGACATAAAGCACATTAAACTAACTAGACTAAATGATTTTGGATGGATATATGTACTTTTCGAGATTACCTTTCCGAGATTCGGAATAAAGATAACCCTAGCTTCTCTTCATGCTTTTGCAATATATCCCATGGCATGGCTAGCTCTAAATATCTCCAAAACGGGTCCCATGATGTCTCCAATACGGTCTTGGAAACGCTTCATCTGGTCCCGGAAATTTGTATGCCTCAAACGATTCTGCTAAGATGAGGTTTGAAACTGTCGTTTGCAAGTTCTAGTTGCTCCCCTCTAGGTGGCTACCTCGTCAGAATTTCTGACCTCCATCCTTTCCAAATTGGGAAAGTGTAGAGTGACAAAATACTCTAAGGTCCCATTTGCAGTGGATGTTCAATGGATCTCGCTATATTAGAAGAGTCACCCTTAAGAATCAATCATCTCAACTCTGATCATGTTAGGGAAACACTCAGTGTCCTCGCAGAAACTTCTCCAAGCCCTTTTCTTTGATATTGAAGATGTTTAGTTTAGTCTTATAAGCTTCCCAATTATCTGTTTTTCTCAGCTTGTTATATAACTGGCGTATCTCTCTTCTGAAAATGGTTTTTGCTCCATTGGTATTTATTCCACCAACCGACCTGTCTTGCGTTTACGTCGGGGCTAAAGGAAGCCACTGCGAAAATAGTAAATTTAATTTCGAATTTATTTGGCTTCAAGAACAGCTTATTGATACATGAAAATATGCGGATTTATATACACATTGTCGTCTTTAAAATCGTCTCATCTACACTGCTGAATAGGCAACCTTTATTTCACACATCTGTTGGTTTCCTTTTAAACCCGCTTTGAACGAGAATACCTCTGAACAAATTCAATGCCGATTTAATTCAAATCAATACTTTTCAATCCAACGTATACCTGCTTACGAGCGACGGCAACGAAATGGAAGAAAAAGGTATGTGTCGGCGCCTAATTAAACGTCAATATAGACGTTGTGTGTTTGCGCTAGCATCACCCGTAATAATTAATAAACAAATTTATCGACGTATCACGACAAAGACGTCCGCCCCGATGATTGACGGTTGCCTTAATGAAGTTGCGATAATTAATCATGGCGGAATCGCTATGGCGAAACGGGGCGCCGCGCATCAACTTATATTTCATTATAAAAGACTGATGACGCTTTTGAACAACAACGACCGACGCGTGAGAGAGATTTCGCGTAGATTTATTGACGGTTGTGAACGCAATGTCGTTGTCTATTAATGAGGAAATCGACTTAGAATGGAGGGTGATTAGGGGTGGTTGTACATAGCTCTCTATCATGCAAAAAGTGAAAAATATCCTTAGTAAGTACACGTATGATTTGTTTTAGGTTAAATTGAAAAGATTTTATACATCTAAAAGTTGCCATTTAATGCAGTTTACTTCAGCCAGGGAACATGAAAATAAACGAGAATAAATCAATAAGGGAGTTTCATTGCATTCATTCACAATGGGCATGTTTCCTAAGTCTTATAATCGCTTTTAAGCAATTGCAATCGATAGAAGGTTTCATTAAACTTATAAAATTGCAATCGAATATTTTCAATTTGTTTTCTCTTTTAGATGTTATTTAAAAAAAAATAAGTCGGCCTGAATCATGGAGATTATCTACTTCTACTATAACTATATATATTTAGCTAAAAATTATAAGTTAAAATGAAATTCTGCCGTATTTGTAGACATGGTGCAAAATGCACCTTCATTCATACAAAAACAAGCTCTGTCAAATGCGGATGTAAAAAATATTGGAAACATACCCATTGCACTACTTCCGATTTAAAAAACATTGTAATTTATATCAGCAACTTAACAATAAATTGTAGAGCCTTCCTATGAGGTTAAACAGACTACAAGGCTTCAAGCTAGGTAGTAAATTGAGGGCTCCTTACTAAGTCGCCTGCAGAAACGGGTTGTGCTTCACGAAATTAGCAAAGACTAGAGAAACTTGTGTTTATTCGCCTCATAAGAATGGGTTCGTCTTGCCTACTGGTTTCCTCGAGAGTCGACAAAACACGAGTCTGTCTAGCCTCTGCTAATTTCGTGAAACGCACGGAACGCGTACTCGTTTCTATAGGCTTAATTATCAGTCATGGACAATATAATAGGATCATAAAATACCTATTCAGAGGGCCGGGCTGTTTTTCTTTTTTTTTAATATTTCTTATGTTAACACAATCAAGGGCTTCACTGATACTACGAAATGTAGATCTTTAGAATACCTAAGGTAAGACCATAGATGCCTTATATGGTCTTAACGAATCGAAAATATCTTTAAGGTCGCCATAAGTTACCTCTCCTAGACCAAATACGTCATTCTAGACTATTTATGATGGATCCGCAAGAAGATTACCGCTATTTAAGCTTCCCAAATGGGATCTAATGTTCAAAGCAATACTCTGAAAGAATTGATTAAGCCTATGAACTGATATTGAATATTGGCCATCTTTCCTATTCTGTCTGCAATTTGTATTTATAAGAGACGACATAGCCTGCACCTTATTAGAAAAGTTTCGCAATAAAAGACTTAGTGATGGGAAGAATCGAATGATTTTATTTTATTTAAAAAATTCGATGAACTTGAATGATACAGAAGATAGTAATCACTAAGAACCACTCCTTAAAAATAGTAGTCGATGATTTTGTAACGGCGAAAAATTGCATGAATCGTTGGACTATAAAATTTATTGATTTCGATTAATTCGATTCTCAAAATAATTCGATTGCATCTAGCACTAAAAAGAAGTGTTCCTAGCAATCTTGCCTGCACCAATAGCAGCAATTATTCTTGTATTGCGTAAAAAACAAAATAATCTAAAATAGTTAGACCTGGAGAGCGCGGAGGAAAATCAAAGTGTCCGTGTAAAAGATTTGTTGTTTCTAATGCTTTATAACCTGTGGCATAGTCTTGTTAGAAGTATTTATTCCATAATTCGTCATCATGTAGCTGGTTTAGAAATGTTTGGAATACCGTTGGTCTAGTTTCATGAAAAAATAACGGACCAATAGCTCTCCATGGAGCTGCTACCCAAACATCAACATTTTCAGAATGCATTTGCAGTATTGGACACCCACTACATGATCAATGGACTTGAATTCTTGCACATAGGGAGAATATATTGACGATAAATTAGTTTTTTGTGAAAGCTTCCCAATTGACTTTTTAGGTAGGCCTCCTCATCTCCTAAATAATTTCAGCAGCTCTTTCCTTGAGTCTAGCACCACCGGGTTTGTGATTTTCATGAAATTTAGCAACGTAACAAATAAAAATTTTGTTGATATAAGTCAAGCTATGACGCTGCATAGTTTGGAAGCTAATGACGAAATTCACCAAGACACAGTTGCATAGAAGCAAAGCATTTCCCTTTCTGTTGTTTCTGTTGTTCATTACGAAAATCATTTTCAATGGTAAATGTTTGGAGATCTGTAGCAAACGTGCTTTAAAATTTGTAAGATACGCCAATATTGAACAAAAAACATTAACAATAATTCGAATGAAAAACATGGCCCACCGAAATACGTTTCTCTATGGTCATATTGATTGCTTTGCTTTGTCTAGAAGTTTGTAGATTCTCACTTTCTTGTATGAACTTTCCGGGCAATTATCTTTCTTTAGCTCACATATAAAAACTAACGTAGAGCCTTATGTTTGTAGGTTAAACAAGAAAGGCAACAATATATATCTACACGTATGGGAAAATATCTTTACGTCATAAATTAAATTCTATACGCTCGCTTACTAAAGCCATCACACATCTACGAAACGTAAAACGAATCGTATTAAGCCGTTTCAAAAAAATTCTTCAAATTTCGACAGATATTAGTTCCGTACATGAACATACACAGTGACTAACATATGATCCGCCTCGTCCTAGACCTTGTACTCCAAATTTCAACAGCGACTTCTCTTTGAGAACGCCTGTCAACCGTCCGCTAAATACGGACGACAAAAATCTCAAAGCTGACAATAAAAACCGTGTTGTGTTACAATTGCGTACCGGTGTGATACAAGCCGATGGGCGGAACATAATATGTACGAACTAAAACTAACTCGGTACGGATATCTGTCATCTGCCCGAGAGATGTTCATTCGTTCGGAAAAATGTCAGGATTCATTTTTGATCGGGGAACCGCTTAGTGCCGCGTCGTCAAAGTCGTACACAAAAGAAGCTAACAGAGATATTCCGTCTGTCCGCTCTAGATTTTTAGATAGCCGCTACCTATTTAAACACATGTAAATTGCATGTACAAAAAATCATTGAAATATGCGGTTAATCTGGAATCGTAAAGGGTTCTCTTTTTATTAAGTCCTGATGGGTTTTTTATTCTCCATTTTGCCCGGGAGGATTAACATTCCTTGTGGTTAATATGAATTTGAATGTAAGGTCTGAAAGAACCTTCTTAGGTTTTTTCTATCTATAAACATGATAATCAAGTATATGGAAGCATTTGTTAGGAGCAATAGAAAGGTCCACTGAAGCATATTCTTTGAAGAAGTTTGATGTGGTTGTTGTAATTTAGGATACAGATAAAGTTCAATGTGCTTGGCGACATCTTTAAATAATTTGAAGATGGAGAGGGACGATGTGTCAATCAGAAGAAATATACCGGGCTTACCTTTTAAGTTTTTACAAAAATAATAAAAGAAAAAATTTCTTCACGGTATTGATGCAATCATTTACGGCAAAAGCAATGCAAGAAGAGAAAAAAAATATACACCACCCACGGACATTTTTCCGCCTACTCGGCGTCATCAGCGTGATTCCGAGAGTGTTTTTTAGTCTACCTTGCATTACTGCTTGTACCACAGTTCATATCATAACATTCGAACCGATGAACCAGACATCTTTCGGCGACTTTTACTGTTAACCACGGCAAGTATGTGTTCTTGTCGTTTAGAAAGCAGCGACATAAACCGGGTATTGTTCCCTAAGCCATTCCATTCATTTCGTATTAAGCAGTCCAAGAACTCCTCGAGGGATGGCTTGGAACAGTACCCGGTATATATTGCTGCTTTCTAAATGGCACTCAAGTGCTTCTTGACATTAGAGAGCGCCGTTTAGAACGTCGTGATGTCAACTGTGAGAGAAACAGCGGTGCAAGGTGGAGTAAAAACACTCTCGGAACCACGCTGACGATGCCAGGTTTCGTTCCATTCTCGCATTGCCTTTGCCTTAATTGATCCATCAATACTATGAGCTAAGGGGGGGCTATCTTAGCATTATTGTTTTTAACGTTTTCAGATGTGTTAACTGGTACCTCCAAAACATGGTTTATACAAGCTTCAACAGCTTCTCGAAGTGATAACTCAGCAATAAACAATACAGCTAGATCGAGAAATTGTTCCACATACAGCAAACGCACCTGTCTACAGTCTAAGATACCCGACAAACATTTCAACTTACCTTTTGTATAGCGGGAAGTCAGCTGCTTTTATTTTTTTTAAGTATGTTAGCCATGGACTAACTCCTGTTAAATATTTACCATGTGAACGGTTGCCTAAACAAGCTTAATAATTACGATAGTTATAACAATGTAACGTCATTTTTACTTGTTTAAGTGAGATCTTTTTGGGATTTAGTCCTTCAATTAACTTTACCAGAAACAAAACTGTTTTCCTACCCATGTTCTAAACTCTTCCTATTTTCTCAGATGACGAGTCTGACAAGCTGCCTGTACATTTATTTTCCTTCTTTTATAGCTTGTAGGCGATAATTTAAAACCGGTTCATTCTATGTATTGCATTTTTTTCTTTGTTACCTTCGGATCAATGCATTTTAGGATCAACTTATTATTTATTATTATTATTGTGATTATTGATATATAAAATGCTACAACTTAATCTGATTTTTATAATCCCGATATCAGATAGCATCAATTAAATTGTCAAAGATCGCGTGAAAACCAGACACATCGGTTCCGTGAATATTTAACACAGTTAGCTCTTCTTTTAACGCTTAACGGACAAGAATGTATGTTATCGAAAGTCATCTAGGCTCATAAATCATCATTGTAACTCGTCCTCGGACGTATTCCACGCACAATTAGCGTACACGTAATAAAACGTTTTAATTCGTCAGGGCGCCTTCGTTGTGAAAGGGATCCTGTCACTACTACTAGACCTCGTTCGGCCAGGCTCAGGTAGGTAATAACGCTGAATGGACAAGCTAAGACAGCTTTAACGCGTTCTCGCCTGATTATCTGTGAATATAGAGGTAATTGCGTACTAACGAACTGTTCATACAAACCATTAATTATACAGCTATAGTGAGATCGGTATATTGAGGTTTCTATGTTCGATTGGACGAGTTTGACGTGTATATTATCCGCAATCATAGTTATTGTTAATTTGACGAACAAAGATTGTATCGAAAGTAGTCGCTGAAATATTTGGGTGATTTGTGGTTGGAGCGATCGATTGTTTGCTTGTCGTGATTCTTGATATGTCTACATATGCTGTAGTGTTGTATCCAATTGATTTCGTACCGATGATATATTATTATTTTGAGGTACTTTAAGGATTTTGTTTTAAAAATGGTTAAAAACGTTGAATTTATTTATTTATTGCAGGCGTTTGTGGTAACTTTAACAACAAGTCACTCTTAAAAATGCTTGACTTGGAAACCGTATTCCCAGCCTTCCTACGAGAAGAGGGATTAAAATTCTCTTATTATTATTTCATGAGATTGAATAAATGAAGGATTTCAGCACAACTCTAATTCTTTGACAATACAGTCATGTGGATCTAATTGAGATCTTGGAATGTTAAAAAAGTGAAGCTGTGATGGACAGTGGTGATGAATTCTATACGGAAAATGACATACTCAAGTTTATTCTCCGAAATTGATAGTACGTACGTTAAATTGAGTCTAGTCAATAGCAGTGAATAGATGAAGCTTTTATGTGCTTAAACCATTTAGATTAGATTCAAAACGTAATGGTCGCTGGCCAGCCCGCTACTGTCTTTTAGGAGCTATTATAATTCCTCAATTGTTAGATTGTTTACGTTAGCTTTTTTCCTCTTTCTCCAGACTTAAGAGTTTTGCAAGTGATCCTTTTGCATAGGCTTAGGCTTTTATATATTCTCAGTCCATTGCTGACAGCTGCATTCCTGCTAGTCTTGTCTGGCTGAACCTCTATGTTGCTTTCTCTATCCACGCTTAGGTTGCTTAGGTACTGTACTTTAGCAGACTTTCTGTTTCTCCCATTGTTTGGTAGTTGCTTTAACTACTGCGTACAGTGATTTACTATATTTCCCTTGAACTGCTTCAAACAAGGAAACTGGTCAAGGGATTGTAGAGATTGAAATGACGCCGTTCCACTCATCAATTCACCTATGTTTTTGTGTGTAATGTAATTAAATGGAAATATAACTGATTGTTCGAAATTAGTCTGTCTAAACATTTCTGCCTATTTCATCAATTGAAAGTTAATAGATGAAAACGAGGCGTTTGCCTAAACAAATTATCTCGTTTCTTGCAAAGACGCTTGCTAACCGTTACCGGGCCCGGATCGCTGCTAATTTTTGTAAACAACTTAAAGTTATTTTAGAATTTCGATCTAAATTATAAGAAACCAATTTACCCATAATTTATTCAATCTATCTCGAATTTAATTCCCGACGACGAAGAGATTTCGATCAATCGACTTTCTCGCATACAAAGAGGGCTCCAGAGTCTGATTTTCCCAAATCTAGACCAGATATCCGGTCGAAAAATTATTGTACAATCTATTTATCACCTTATATAACAGCAAAAAATACAGCAAACATACATACAACATAAACAAGAAGGATTGAAATAATTCCATTTATACATTCTGAATAGTAAAATAATAGTTTCGATAAACCTCATTCATAAAAAAAGTATATTTTATTTTCGCCCAACTTTTAACGCTTCACCTCCCAACCGAAACTATAAAAAGAAAAATGTAGTAGGGATCACCACCAGGCAAATTTGAAATGACTGATGCCAACGAACATCCAGAAATCCACCTTTCAAACGCTTCAACGCTTGCGACGACTAAAACGTGTTACCGGGTGGAGAGACTCCCGCGGACTTTTGACACAGAACCGAGACCGGTTGGCCTCTTCCAGCGTGCGGAGGTGAATACAAGAATGTTAATCGGATTCACCAATGTTCCTAAATCACCCGAATTCGCGCTGACGTGCAGTGGTTCGTAGAATGCGCCATTGTCACTCGGAATGCTAAATCCAATTAGAAAACTGAAAACAGAACGAAAGCCGGTTTAAGTAATCATGTACTGATTTATGGAATGAGAACTTTCGGTGAATTTTTGTTTTCTGTTTATTTAGCATCTATAAAGCATTACTTTAAAAAGCTTTACGAATTTAATATTATTTTTTTTAACTTTTGCGTAAATAAATTATGCTAATTATATAGTTTGTTAATGATAAACATTGATATTATTTAACAAATTAAGTTACATTATAAAATACAAGCATGAGGTATATAAATGCTAGAATTCCCGATAAATCGCATGTTCGAGCAACTTGGATGCAGTGAATACAGATGGCAGCATCAGGACTAAATCGAAGCACTTAAAATTTAATTTATTTCTCTTTCGTTGTGTTTCTTAATATTAAACAAAAAAAATATTTATTTAATAATCAACATAATAATAATAATCCTTATTATTAGCATATTTAATAAACAAATAATTAATGGTAATTAAGGTAAAAAAAGTAATACAAGAAAATTTGAAGAGATCCAAATTTAATTATGTTATTAATACAAGCTAAAAATTTATTATTTTTTTTAAATCTCCACAGATTAATAAATATAAAGAAAAAAAATCACCTTCCATTATAAAAAATATTTTTTACTAAATTAATCTGTAAAAATGTGTATTATTTAGTGTTAAACAGTAAACCCTGCTCTCAGAAATGTATTCGCCCTACAATGGCATTTCTAATGGGTTAGGTTTAGGTCCATTACTTTTTTTAGTATCTGAAAGCGACTCTCCATGTTACACATACAAATAGTACATGTAAGTCTTCGTAGAAAATCAGGGAACAGTATTGTAATAGAAGCAGATGGTTGGCTTAGGCCTACAATTCAGACCAAATGTATTTCTATTTGTTCAGCTAATTGTGCTTGCGTTAGCACAAGATCTTTAGCGTTAGTAGGAAATCGACGTGTTAATTGGAGCTAGTGTATTGAATCATTTTGCAAGAAACTAAACTCACTAGGCTCTATTGAATCTCAAATCTACTTTTCATGTAGTTGAACTTCTCCAACTATGTTATTGGTTAGTATGTCCGTAAACTGGCTTAATGGGTTTTAATGTGTGGCAAAGCAAAAAAAAATACATTGCGTGTTTACCCTGTAGAAACAATTCACTACAATCACTAAGCTTGATGCAGACACGAACTTAGAATGATACCGCATATAAGTTCGAATTTTGACAAGTTGCCCATGTTTCGTTGTTTCACCAGCAGCATTTCCGATTGATATAAAGAGTGTCCGAAAATAATCGTATTTAAAGAGAAATAGAAACGCTTCCTCATTTTATTGATTGGTTTTATAACCTAAATGAGCTTTTAATGGAATCTGTTAATGTGTATTGACCAGTACATTGTTCATCATAGCGACGAATTTAAGGTATCTTATATCATAAACCTAGCATGAAAAGCATTAAAATATTATTATTATTATTATTATTATTATTATTATTATTATTATTATTATT
>LR736865.1:5298827-5346165 GCA_902654985.2 Oryctes borbonicus
TTATTATTATTATTATTATTATTATTATTATTATTATTATTATTATTGTAACAAATATATAATAAAATACAAATTTTATTACTTTTTACAAAAGCCTGACCTTAAAGAAAGCATCAATATTATACGTATTAAGTTATACACTGCCGTGTTTCTCAAAGGGTATGCCGCAATATTTCCCAAGTGTGCTGCGAAATCTTTAAAGAAGTGTTAACTATATTAAAAGCAGACTTTTAAAATTACGAATTTTCAAAGAACTATGCGACAGCGTGGAATCTAACTACAATTGTTTATTACAACATTCTTTAGCTTTCCGCAGTAAAAGTTTTAGCCCGTGTATTAGCATTGTGAGCAGAACTTTGTACACTTTTTAAAAATGAAAGAAGTTCCGTAAGAAAACAAAAGAGTATGAAAATACAAACATTTTATTCTTTTTTTGGGGTTATTAAGAAAAAGTTAGATTTTGCATTTCTCCAGACATATTCGTACAGAGCAAAATAGCTAACTGCTCTTTGATAATTTTTCCATTAGTAGACTCCTCTTCTTCAAAGACAAAAGTTTCAGCGAACAGAGCGACTCATCTCATCAGCATTATTAAAGCCATTGTTCTTCCTTTTGTTGTCCTGAAATTACTTCAAAGTTAATATTATGTCTATTTTTAAAAACCAGGATGAAGGGCTAAAGTTTCTTATTACTGAGCAATTTCTATTGCCTTCGACCATATTATGAACCCAAATAGTGGGATATTTTTATCTTTAGTGTTTACAAGCCATCTGTAGGTTGACTTACCAATACAGATGAGCAAAGTAGGAAAATTGTGCAGCGACTAAACAGACTCGTGTTTTGTTGACTCTCTCTCTTATGAGTCGAATAAACACGAGTCTGTCTAATCGCTGCAGAAATGTAATAATTTCTCCTACCATGCTCATCTCTACTTATCAATATTCTATCCTTCGATTTCAAAAAAGGCTTTTTTTTCAGTAATTTTTCTTTATTCTTTGTATTTGCTGTCTGTGATATTTTAAATCTTGTACCTAAAGCGCGAACACTATATTTGTCTTTGTCGTAGACGTCCGTAATATTAGTTTTCTATATGCTAGCAACTATGTATTTGTTGAAGCGAGAAGATAGAATTCGGGAAATTACCGGTGTTTCGAAACGACATTGGCTGTTTTAAGGAAACAGAACCATGAAAATTGCCACTGAGAGACTTCGCTTGAGAAGATAAACTCCCCAACACCCAGTTTGCGTAGAAGAGGCTTTCACTAAGAGATTATTTAATTATTTGTATATTTTATTAGGGTTGTAAGAATTGTCTGCACGACGCAGATACAAGTGCAAATAAAAAAGAAAATGAATACAATTTTTCGTTTTATTTATTTATTTTTCTTTTTCTATGACTACATAAGTGCACTGCGAAATTGTTCCTCTTTAAAAAAAGCGCCGCGAGAGTAAAAAGGTTGAGAAACATTGACGTGCTCGTATTATAGAAGCAACCATTCGTTCATGACATTTTATTAAGAAAAAAATTTAGCTGAAGCTAAAAGCACAAGTCGCCAAACGGAAAACATTCTAAATCAAAGATTCACATCTTTTTACTAGGTTGCAAGTCAGTAGAGAATTTGTTGAGATGTAGAAGTTATTGCAATCCATGCAACTATTAGATATCAGCAAAGTATTGATTGGAAAAAGCTTTGTTTCAAAAATTAAAAAAGCAACCATTTTATTAATTTATTTCGAAATTCAAGTGTTATTTGTGAGTTCTAAAACAAGCAAAAGCTTATATAAACAATATAATTCCTTTATAAATACATCCCCGTGCAATACCTACCAGAGATCTTATACAGGGCGTCCCCCTTGCAAATGCATCAATCAACAAGCGAAAGAATATACATTTGAGACTTGGCAGGGGATTACAGTCGACATGTACTATCGAACTAAAATATTTCTAATAATCTGATACTTCTGGTTATACCGGAAACAGCTGCCAACTTCATTATTTTAAACGGAACGGAACACCCTATATATTATTACATTTTTGAATTCCTGTGGTTCGTTTGATGAAACAACAACTTCAGAACAGATGTTGTTAACATGCGATTTAAAGGTGAGAGTGGTATCAAAAAGTACACCCAAGTCTCTAAATTCAAGACTACGTGATAAATTAGCACCTCTGATTTGGTAGGGGAATATAAAAGGTGAAGAGGAACAGGAATACGTAAGTACGCAACATTTCTCAACATTCAGTTTGATCTTGAAATGTCTACACAATTCTATCAGTACATCAAGACCACTCTGAAGATTTTCTGTGTCATTAACTGAAGAAGACTAATATCATCTGCGTAAGTAAGGGTCGGAAGATTGAAGTTCAATAGCAAATCATTAATATAGAATACAAACAATAATGGTCCCAGATTCGATCCCTGGGGAACACCAGAGGTAAGAGCAAAGTTATTGCAACAGTATCGATCAACTTAATCTTAAGAGCCTGTTTTTATAAATCGTATTCTTTCTTCGTAATTTCATTTGCAACATTTACATTAATGCAGGCTGTTTAAGCATCTACATAAATGAAATGGTTTAATTTAATAATCATTCTTATTACATCTGACATATTTTATTTAAAAAGCCGGTTATGATTGCTTAATATTTTCTTTATTTTCTCACTTATAATTAGCTTGGATAATGCATAAATATAAAAATGCTTAAGTTGGTATTATTCTCATTAACGCCCTATTTCCATGCACTTCTTGTTAAAAGCTAGTGTTGCTCCTCATACATTTTATCTACGTCACAAAGTTAAACGTGTTTTACGATCTAATCGGCAATTATACCATTTATTGCATTTAAAGAAAGCCATTTCACGTCTAAACGTTACACAAACGCTACACTACCGGCAATAATAATTTCGAAATGTCATCAGCAGCGAGCGTACCCTTTAGACGCATACATATTCAAATAACGCGAAGTGAAACAGGGCTATAAATATGGCAGTCTCCTTTATTAACATATGTATATTTCCTTACAGCTAGCGATAAAATAACCTCAACAAAGACAGATTATTTATGCGAAACAACCCCGGTTTGCATAATTCGCGTCCGATACTGTAAAGCTGCAATACGCGCACCTGTGTACAATGTAAGCCACCTTAAATAGGAAAAATTCACCCTAAGAGGGAAAACTAGAGATTGGTGATTTCCAAGTTGAAGAAGTTCTTCAGGAAAATTGAAACAAAGTCGATATTAATTTGCTATAAATTAGTAGCGTTAAAGTAATATCAAGGCGACTGCAAACGCCATATACCACGGCTTGGTAATTTGGCAGATTATTTTTTACGAATAATGGTTTAGGCTGGTTGAACCCGAATGGTTATCTCGTAATTTATGAGGAGCTGAGGTCAATTTTACTATTAATGGTAGAGATAATGCCCAAAGCTGTCGAATATAGTCAATAAGGAATCCACAGGCGATCACTCAGAAAGATGCTCATGACAAGAAGGCCACAGTTCATTACGGTTTCCAATCAATTTCATAATTTTTTCGTATTTCTTCGAGGAAACGAACACCAACCACTGAAACACTTGTTAATAGCTGTTTTTCAAGATCGTGTTATAAGCAGACGTTTTAAAATTTCGTAGCCATCGAGATTCAAGAAATTTTGTGTTTATAACAAGCAAAAACGCTAGAAGAATTAAAAGACAGTATTGGGGAGCATTGCTGTGAGTCAACCCGAACTGTGGGTTGTTGCTTTTATACCACCAAAATGGAGATCATAACAGTTGCGGCTGACCAACGCTCGTTGGACATAAAGAACCCTATTGTCCAGGAAATTTCATTTCTATTGTTCTTTGTTGCTGAAGTTGTATAAGTTGAAATTACAAGCAC
This sequence comes from Oryctes borbonicus, assembly GCA_902654985.2. Taxonomy (NCBI): domain Eukaryota; kingdom Metazoa; phylum Arthropoda; class Insecta; order Coleoptera; family Scarabaeidae; genus Oryctes; species Oryctes borbonicus. Next base: position 5,302,709 of record LR736865.1, read on the forward strand.
AGAGAGCTCTAGGGGTAAGGAGGATATCTGCTAGCTTTGCAGGTGCCTGTAAGAATCATTTTAAAGCTTTACATAGGCACAAAGAACTCATCCATAGATACTAGGTAACGCTGAACACTGATGACAATGGCATTAAGAATGCCACTGCTAGAAATGGGGCTATGGACATTTTGCTGGGACTAGAGTCCTTACTTGATGTATCATCTAGATATAAAAATGTATTCTTAGTTGAAGTTACCTCACATCACTCTTTTAGTTAATCTCTAAAACCGCAAACGGGCCCTATTTAATGTCGAAAGATACAGCTAAGCCTTCTAAATAGCAGCGACAAGAAACCGGTTACAGGTGCCAAGCCAGCTCCCCCCAAGCTGCTGCTAGTCCCGAGATGATTACTACATTTGGTCATAGTCTTCCCGCCCATTTTGACGTGCTTTTAATCCATCATGGTAAACTTCTTGGAATCATACGTGCAGGCGTCAGGGCACTTATGTGCTGCCATTTCGGGACTAGCAGCTGGGATGGGGACTAGATAGTTCTAGGAGATATATTTATTGCTCTTTGTTAAGCACTATTGCAGGCTTTTACGCCCAACTATTGCAGAAATATTCCCATTTAAGATGTTTCAAATGGTACAAGTGTGTATTGTTACCCGATGTAACGTGTCTCTCTCTTTAAAAGTAGTTTAAGGTCTAATACATATCGCTACAACATTATGGCTTATAAATAAGAAAGCGGTAATCGTATTTTACAACCGTTCGTATTTATAAAGAGTGCGTTACAATTGTAGAAATTAATTTGCATTCGCCGTGTCGTCACACGTACACCCGACCGCATAGCTAGCGAATGTTAATTTAGAACGCATTGTCGGGGGAAATTTATAAAACCGCCATAAAGATGCGAAAACAACGAACGACGATGCGTGCTTTCCCTTCGTATATTCCGCCGTAACCATAAATACCCTTCGCCGTTGCACATATAGGATGTATGATGGGCGAATAGGTGCCCCCTGCATGCGTATTACAATTGCGTTGTTCATTAGAGAAGTATGGCGATGTATACATAGGTGTAGTGTCGTTGTATTTATATTAATAAATTGGTTTAGCGTATTGTTGCCGTTGTTCACAATGGTTATTAAATTAAAAGGAACTGCGTACCCGTTGCTTGTAGTTCGCATTACGCCGTCATATATTTGTACCAACATATCTCCACGTCTCCATGTTCGCGACATTGTAATTTATACTAAAGTATCCATAAAACATACAGCTGCATCGGGCTGTGGGAATAAATATCCGCTATCGGTAAAAGCGATGTAATGAAGTGTATTTTTCGCTTTTCAGGTGTCGTGGTAAGCCTTTCATTTAGACTAGCACTGAGAAAAGCGTTCAATAAAATATTTATTAAAGAAACTTATATTAACAATAAATAAAAAATATGCAACTGTAGAATTTTGTCTATAAATTACTTATTATGGTCTGTTTATCGTATAATGTGAATTTATTTGTTTTTTTTTTTAGTTGTTGGACTATTTCACTTAAGATGAACGGCTGACTTTGACTCTTTGGCATTATTTGATATTATTTGGCTTTGACTTAAAATACTAAAAATGCCAGTCTTAATGAAGATATGAACAATGCTTTAAGATTACAATGTATAATATTCAACGCGATTGAAACCATGGGCCGCGCAGAGCAAGGACCGAGGATGGGGCCGAGCGCGGATGGGCTCTCTTTTTTTTATCCAGACTCGTTCCCATTTAGGCTATTTTATCCTCCATTTAGCGCAATGGAGCTACCATATTTTCTGTAATGAACCAAAAGATATAAGGTTCACCCTCTGACCAATATAAAAAGTGCAGCTTTAACGAACGGCCCTAGAATAAAAGAATTCTGCGTTGCCCCAAGCACCATATTTACATGCAGCACAACTTTTATAATACAACATCTATAAATAGACAGCCTCACCTCCTTGCTTTACGGAAAAATTTATAAACGGTTGGTTATTAGGTCAGAATGATCGCACCACCGCCATTAAGAATGTAAGCAGGATCATGTTAATGCCAGAAATTGTCGAAATGTTAAGTGCATATTTAAATATTAATTTTAGCCAATTTTTCTTGTTATGATTGGCGCAGAGCTTTTATACAACGTTCGTGAATTTCGCGTGTTAACTGTGGAGGTTCTCCCTACTCTTTCATTTCTTTATCATTTATTGTTACTAGAACAAAATGTATCGCCTTCTGAAGGGGATAGAATGCTTTTTCTAGTGATGAAAGCAGAGTGGTATTAATTGGCTTTAAATGTATTAATTATAAGCGTGTAAGCAGTAATACTTTGACAATTTTGTGTTACAGACAAATGTTAAGATTTGATACCAAATAAAATAGAAATAAAGGTACGATAGATTTTACTTTTACGTAATAGCGTTGAATGGTTTATATTCAAAGCAAAGTAAGTCCTTATTGTGCTCAAAGGAGAACTCCTGATGGGTAGTGTCGAGAATCCAATTCTGGGTTAGAAGCAAATGCTTGGTTTTTAGAAATTATATCCGGAAGAAAATAATTTTGGAATCAATTTTCGAGGAGGATATCGAAAACGAGCCATATTCAACGTGTTAAGTGGAACATAAATCATCCGCGCGGTAAGAATTTCTCGAAATAATCTTAACTCCAACCCGCATTAATACTATAAATTGCCAACTAATTTAAACCCATTGTGTCAGAATTGTTAAAGAACGCTCGTAAATCAACACACCTCGGTAGACAAGGTAAAAAATTCATATTTTAAATATATGGATCCCGATGCGTGCTTCTCGCCACTACATCTTTTCTGATGTGTAAATTTATCCAAGAACATATATTACTGTCCACGATATTGTTGTCGGAACTGAGAGGTATATTGGCGTGTAAATACACCCTATTATCCACCAATTTCAGGTATTAAATCATTCGGAATAATTGGCCGTCGTATCCGGACCCACTATTATAGTGCGGACTCGCCGCGTCTGTACTTGTGTTGTGTTCCTCAGTACACGTATACGTATATGTGTGTTTGTGTGTTACGTTGCTTCCACGAACGGTTTGCCTGTTACTACTGCTGCAGCTCAGCGCGGTTTACCATGGCGGAGGTGCGATCCGGGACTTCGACGCGGCATTGTTTTCAGATCCATATAACGTACAGCGACCGTCGGACCCGCAACCTAATTGGAACCCGCGCGTCAGTAATACATCATAACATTATAGGTGCACTGTGTACTAGCATGTCTCTACGAATAACAGCACTTGTATATCGACTGTTTATTACGTGTTAGTTGGTGCGATGTCAGATTTTAGTGTGTTGCCGATGTTCAAAAGTGAATAATTTGAATATTAAGCGGTATTACAACGATGATTGTAGCAAGAGAAAGCGTTAATTTCTATTTCCAAATATACCTTTTTAGTGTTGCAGAAATACATTTAAATCAATCTTAATTTAATGAATTCACAGGGAATGAGGTTTGTAAGGTTTGCGGAACATTTATGTTTGGTGTTGGCACGTAAATGATTCAAGGTTCTTTAAAATCTTTTTTTTTATGAATGGATATTGCTTATACCGCACCTTAGGATGCTAATTTATATAAGCCAACTCAAAAATAAACGTGACTTATAATTATTTTCGATGACTAAAACATTTACTTCGTTAAAATGCCATTTCACGGAGGGTTCCGCCTCGTACTGCGGCTGCCAATTGTTTTCAGTTGAATAGACTCAACGCCTACTGTTCAACTGTACCGAAACAAGCGCAGTTATTTAATTGTAAATTCATTGTAACTAATATTTAAATGGACAAGATTTGGATAAATAGTTACGTTTTTGCAAACGCGGTTGACTTCACCGTAGGCGCTAGAGAGATCTATTACCGCACATGCTTATGGTGATTCAGTTCACGATTCACCTTGAATTTCAAGAAGCTCGCAACTTAGATGAGCTTCGTCAAAAACTTATCGTAAATGGGGTAGTGTTAGGATATTGTCAACAAAAAAACAGGGGAAATATTTGAGCATAAAATTTAAATTTAAATTATTGACATCCAGTTACTGTTTCTATCGGGCAAACGATGCAGTTTGGTTTTTGTATTAAAATTCAGTTTTTATTTGAAATATTTAGTTTCCTATTTTGGATAGTAAGATTTAAGCAATAACAAACGACTGTTTACCTTCTCGCTTTATTTTACATGCTTCACTTCAGACACTTAGGTTTTTTATTGTAGACAGTAGTTTGTTTTATCATTCTGGAATACGTTACTTTCAGTTCTTTGATTTCGAACTGAAATGAAGCATAAAGATATATATACACCCTATACTACTGGCTAATTGGGACTGACTTCTATCAAGGCCAATCGCAGTTGAACCTATCGACTAACGAAGAATATGGAGATGGAAAGGCGCAGTACTGCGGCTACGATCCGACAATTGTGCACATAGGCTTAATACTGATGTTTGATTTCCGTTCGTCAATAAGTCAATAATGTTGCTGATCCGTTAGTTACGTTGTACATAGTCACTCATACGAAACGTAACATATAGATTGCTCTGTGGCAACCTAATAAAGTCATCGTTGTTAACATTCAGCCCTCGTGGTCAATATTCAGCTTCGTAGATTATTCTTATCGTTATTTGTCGTTGCATTTTCGTCATTCGATACACGTGCTTGTGCAACAAATTTTGACATTTCACTATATCGAGCTTTTATTATTAACAACTCAGCCTATTCTTCACCCTCTTCTAGTCGCCTGCTAATGGAAGATTAAATTTAAGGAATTTAAGAAAAAAACAAAGTATTCAAACCTCAGCTACAGCTGTGTTTCACGTTTTTTGCACAATTTTATTTTGCAGCGCGTGTTATAATTGTATCATTCAATGAATTGTAATTGTGATATGATCAAGAGTCCAAAACTATTTTATTACATCTGTTTTTACCGTAATGCTCACATCTCTAGGCATAGCTAGACATGCTCCTATCCGTATTCTTCATTATTTGTAGGAGTTTGAGTAGTACGACATAACACGGGCTCGTATTTTAGGCTTGTTACAGTTTGCGGGTTTATCAAAATTTAACGGCTGAATTTGGACTAGTATATTATATTTTCCACCAAGTTGTGATGAAGCAAATGCTCTAATCGGAGCTGATTTGCAATGTATTGGGTTGGCTTGGCTGCTTTTGGTTTCTGAAAATGAGAACTTTTCTAAAAAATGCAGTTTCTTCCCATCAAATTTCAATAAGGCAAATTTGGTAATTAGCTTAAGAAAACCTTTTTCAGATTAACCCAAACCCCAAGCGCCACAGTATTTCAAGCCGAAATAGTAGCAGTGCTGGGGTGTATTGAAGAACAAGACCAGCAAGCAGATAAGGCAGTCAAGCAGTAATAAAAGCGCTAGTTATTATTGACACTAACACTTGTTGTCCAATCTCTGTGGAATTTCACACATACATTCCTCACCCATGCTTTTCCCCTCTATACTTTACCTGCTTTAGTAATTAATAAATAAAATAGTAATAATTTATGCAAAAGATGGACGTTGTAGATGACAAATGATAGTCGATACGACAAGCTTCACACAGGCAAATTAGAACAAATGTACACGTAAAGGTGAGATTTGTGATTATTACCTCACTTGGCCCAATTTTTGACGGCGCATTGTATCTAATTAAACCAACCTTAATAATTTAGGAGGTTTCAAGTTAGGCGAAGCTTTAATACAAAATAGTGCAAACGGGCACAAGAGTGGCAAGTAAACACCCCTAAGAGCTCTTGTACGTCAGCCGCATTTCGCTGGTAGACCTGCATATGATATGTCTCTTGAATCTGGACGACCGACGATATGAACTATTCTGTGCAAGGGTGGCAGATAAGCCATCCCGGGACACTCCGCAAGTCAACCATATTTTGGCCGTAGAACTGAGTGTGAATTGGTTTTATATCTGTCGAATCTGAAGGTGCTGGTTCTTGCAAGACCGACGGTATGAAAGATTTTGTGTAGGGATTGTAGGTAAAGCACCCTGTGACCTTTGTAAGTCAACCGAATTTTTGAGGTAGACCTGGATATGAAATGGTCTCATATGTATTGAACCTGAATATGATGCTTCTTGGACGATCGAGGATATGAATTATTTTGTAAAGGGGCGGTAGGTAAACTACCCTTAGGATCCTCTGCAGATCAACCGTATTTCGGTGATAGAACTAAATGTGATTTGGTGTTGTGCTTGCCGAATCTGGTTGTGATATTTCCTAAATCACCAATGATAAGGATCATTTTGCGTAAGGGAGGATTCCTTGCATGTCAACAGTGTTTCGGTGGTAGAGCCGCATGTGAATAGATCGAATCTATATATCGCAGTTGTTGGAAGACGGACGATATGAATTATTTTGTATACAGGAGTTTAAGGAAGAAAATTGTATCTGCATGAAAATAATGGCATTCGAAACTATACGTCGCGCAGGGCAAGGGTACAGGAGTATGGGGTTTCCCGCCGAGTTGCGGATATATTTTGCCGTTTAGGCTCTTTTGCCTTCCATCTACTTTGTAGGAGATTCATCGATTGCGATGGAGCCATCACCTTTTCTATAGTTCGTAAATGTTAAACTATGCTTGTGTATATTTAGCTTAAAATAAATTAATCTGTATCGCAGATTATTCCGCAGTTTCAGCTACACCACTATCTTGCACCATTGTAAAGAACACAGGCGTACCGTTATTATAGCGACTCATAAAATATCAGAGTCGCCTTTATTAATTATCTAAAGGGAGCACACATATACACAGACATCGCTACAAGTTTATCTGTTACACATATTGATGTGTGGTCTTTTTCTTGGTACAGCCATTCAATTTATATTCATAAACAAATAATCGTTATTTAATCTTTCACATTAAAGATATGTATGCACGTAGTTATCAATTACTTATTTATTCAATTAATGACACATCGTCATAACAAGTCCGCGTATATTAAAGTGGCATCTGCTTATTATAATAATAAACCGTAGGCGCGCTGGCTGCTTTTTATATACGATACACATAGGAGGAGGTTCAGAAAAAAATGTAATTGGTGGAAGAGTCTCCATATGTGTTTAAGGAGCAATTTGAATGACAATTTCATGAAATTGCCACTTAGGTACGCTCGACGACAGTCAGCAACGATGAGGATCTTTTTTCATATTATCTTCATTAAGTGCAACTATAATCAACGAATAAGGGAATAAGTTGTCTAGCTACCTGCATTTATTATAATTTGTTTAAATTTGATACTTATTTTAATGTTTTCCTTCATTTAGTTCATTAACCGAAAATTAAAATTTTTATGAAGTAAACCCAAAAAGAGTCAACAATTACCTTTACGAGGTTTACATTTTAAAATAAATCGAGTACTTTTAGTTAACGTATAGCAGAAGGTTATAATGGTCGCAGAACTATTTATTTTGAATCATTTCATATCAAAGGACCAATATCAATATATGGAAATTAATAGAAAAAATATGGAAAAAAGAGCCAATGCCCAGAAAATGAAATATGTCCAATGCACAAGAAAGTTAGAAGAAGAAACAGTTAGTGCTATAACTATAAAGGCATCTCTCTTGTATATGCAGCATTTGAGATAATGATAAACTGGTAGAGGATATACACTGCCGTTCAGTGAAGTTCGGTCATATAATAAAAATCTATTATATCACACTGTATACAATTATTAATACATAAAATTAGAAAAATATTAAGCATACACTCTTTTCTTTATTAAACGTGTGTTAGTGTGCATCTGTCGTTCTTGCGCGAAAGTTTTAAGAAAATTTACTTCGAAATGGCACGTGGCAAGCCTACCAGTGTAGAAAAACGTTCACGCATTATTACTCTGTTAGAAGAAGGATATTCGAGGCGACAAATTGCTGAAAAAATAAATATGAGAAGTTCAACAGTAAATGACATCATAAAGCGATATCGGACAATTGGAACTATAGAAAATCGTGTTCGTCCCGGAGCATCTAGGAAAACAACAAAAGCTGAAAATTTGAGAATTGTATTATTAAGCAAACGCAATAGAAAATTAACAGCGCCACAAATAGCAGCCGAAGTCAATCGCGGCCGTGAAGAACAAGTTTCGGCGAGTACGGTAAAACGTCGACTTCAACAAGCGGACCTTCATGGGCGCATTGCCATTCGAAAACCCTTATTACGTCGGGGCAACAGAGCAAAACGGCTACAGTAGGCCCGTTCTCATCTAGATTGGTCGTTAGATGATTGGAAACACGTGCTTTGGAGTGACGAGTCAAAGTTTGAGGGTTTTGTGCAAAATCGACGAGTTTATGTCCGAAGATCTAAAACCGAAAAGTGATCCCGAACTGCATTGTGCCTACAGTGAAACAAGGGCGTAGTTCTGTGTTAGTGTGGGGATGTTTGTCCTTTGCTGGGACGGGAGATTTATGCAGAGTGCAGGGTGTAATGAAGAAGGAAAATTATTTTGCAATACTCCAGAATCATGCAGTGCCATCAGGATTGCGTATAATAGGCCGTAACTTTACATTCATGCATGAAAACGACCCAAAACACACTGCGTTAGTGTGTAAGAACTATCTAAAGGAGTAAGAAGAACAGCACACCCTGAAAGTAATGACATGGCCCCCACAAAGCCTAGATTTGAACCCTATAGAGTTCTTATGGGATGAACTGGACAGGAGGATCCGAAAAATATGCCCAACTTCACAAGAACATTTACGGAATGTTCTGCAACATGAATGGATTAATTTTCCACAATCCGTTTTAACAAAACTTATCGAAAGAATGCCTAGAATAGTTCGAGCGGTGATTAACAGCAAAGGAGGTTTTTTCGATGAAAAAAAAATATAATGTTCAGTATGTTATATTATGCCAGAATAACTTTTTATTTATTTATTTTTGTCTTTTTTACCTGTACATACAATAAAATTGCATTTTGTTTTTAATTTCGTTTGTTTCTGTAACCTTCTCATGTTTTTTACCAACCGACCGAACTTCTCTGAACGGCAGTGTACATCAGAAAAGAGGACAGAACAAATGAATTCTGATTCACGTATTTTTCTACGTCATCCGTATTTATACGACAATTACTCGATTCACTACCACTTTTACACAAATGTGCACTGATGAGCCGCATCGCAGCGAAACGCTCGTCTATACAAGGCGGTTATGTGGCAGATTAACTTCATTGATACTTTTATTAATTCTTTGGGTAATTACGCTGTTAGTCGATCGTTGCAGCCCTCACAGGTTGCGTTGCCAGCAATTTCCGGTCGCAATCTAGAAGTGTTTGTAAATTCTTCGGCAAATTATGTGATTAAGGTGGCTTTGTGGCAGTCTCACTTTTGATAAAAGACAGCTTTTTTGGAAATAGGTCTTTAGAAATTAATTTAAAAACAAGTAAAACAACATTAAAACCCGACACACAAGTGCTGTTCTCTCTATTTGTCGAAAACGTCAAGGGAGAAACTATATTGAGTATCACATTAGTTAAGGTGAAACAGGACGAAGCTATTGCAAAGAAGAATACTAGGCCAAGATATATAAATACATAAACCTGACTACGTTGAAAAACATATCTTAGTATTATCTAGGAAGGAATTGTACTTCGATTTTAGACTTCGAAATTAAGAGATTAAAGTCCATTTTCCATTTTGAATGAGGTATTGATTCTTTGCTTTTAGACGTACGTTTTCTATTTGTGAATTCCGTCACACCATTCCAGCTTTACCTGCCTGAAATAACAATAACAATAACACGTCCCAGGGTTTTTGAGTTGCAAAACGATTAAGCGATCAAACGAAATCGACAACGCAAAATACTGCGATTGCAAACCATTAGCACTACACACCCTGTATAACTAACCAATTTTATGCGTCATTTGACGCAGTGTACATCGTTTAAGCGTAAGTAGAACAGAACATAAAATTTAATACATCGTAAAATAAACTACTGCTTCAATCACCAACACAATATACGCCTAAATACGTACAATACGTAATTCTAACGTTTAAAAGGTTGGAGCTGGGTCAACGTACATTTGGACCGACGTGCTAATAACGATGATTACCTCTCGCCAGCTGTACACAACCGTGTAAGATTGATGCGATACTACTCGAGTCGAATTATTGCTACCCGCAAGCTAATCTGTTGGTAAAGTTACACTGTTATCTGTAAAACGAGCATTGGGGGAAACAGCGCATTAGCAAAATTGAGCGCTTGTTGACGTAAACGCTGGCGAACTATTGTTCGTCGAAATGGGATACATATTACTGGAAATTGGAACTGCGTTTGGTCGTGAGGTTTGAGCACTTCGAGGTCTTTATGTAGCTGCTTACAATTAGTTGACGGGGAGGGTGTGCAGTTTAGTTAATGTTGGCATACAGAAATTATAATTAGTGCTTGATGGATAATACTTAGCAATTATTAGTAAGGTGGTCATTTACGAGATTAACATAAAGAACAATAGTAATAACAATAATACTAATGTGTTCATTGATCCCAAAAAGCAAACGAAATAACACAGTAACATAGGGAAAGAGAGAGAATCCCAAGGCAGATGATGTCAGTCATAATCACGTTGCTGGTGACTGGTTTTCGGTTTCTACCAAAACAAACTAAAGTTACACGGAAAAAAACATATATTTAAGTCCTAAAAAACAAAATAATTGTACAAACAAAATGGTCTAACCATACTACGCACCATTCTACTACCTCAAGAGAATCAGTTTAATTTTTTTCCTGAAGTTACGAAGAGGCCGTTGGTAAAATTCCAACGGCATCGCGTTGTTGCAGAGATGGGCTACGTTATGCGAAAAGCATCTATAAAACTCTGACCCAAAATTCTTTATGCATGCAATGCAATGTTAATGAAAGAAATATATTATTTACTAATTATGGGAAAATTAACAAACTACAAAAAAAATTTTACCAGCTTTACACTTTAAAAGCCATTAGCAATGGCTCTTCCTAATCTGGTCATTACTGCAATGGACAAATGCTTCATTGTGTTTCGTCTTGGCTTGGGGTGGTGGACATGGGACGTAAAATCTGGAACTTATCATATTATTGATCGGATTTAGTAAAAATTTACAGCAAAGTCTATAATGTCCAACTGGACTATGCTAACCTTGTGGAAAATTCCATCCAGTTTATACCACAAAAATTTAAGGAAAAGCCAAGGGTCCTTACTGCGTTTTTGTAGTCACTATCGAAGAGAACATCAAGATCATCAAATCCTGTTTTCCGTGCTTATTGTAATCAGCAAAGATTGGGGAGCTGATGCCGTGCATGACACAATACAACATTTCTTAACGTTAAAATTGAGCCAATTAACAAGTTTGTTTAAATTTTCCTGCACCAAGATCACACATTGTAAATAAAGGCCGATTCCAATGGCGCATCGCGTCAAAATGCTGCTTATAATTGTCTTTTTGTATTTAAATGATATCGTTCCCATCTAGACAGCGCGTCGCTGCTCCGCCTAAGCCAGCACTGGGCAATTAAGGCTCATCAAGAGATCATTTATGAAGAGATTCAATAAGAGTATGCCCAAATATGAACATTGCGGTAGTCCTTCATGTTAAAGAAATTCTTTGGATCCAAAGCCGTTGAAGGAAATAGAGCACGACTACTTACATATGATTTTACTAATTGTAAGCCAACAGCAGATGGAACAGAATCAAAGGATTCTAACTTCGAGGGAAACAGCGGGTGCTCTATTGTGCCCAAGGCCTTTGACGGATCCGCCCTGAAGGGGGACCACTCCCCGAGAAGATTTTCTTTTGATGAGCTTGGTCGTGCAACACCTGTGTGGTGGAACGCTATCAGTTGTTGAACATCATTATGGACAGTTTCCGAACAAATAGTGCGTATGGGGTTCATAGACTCGCTAGACGAACCTTATTTATTTTTCTTTTGTTGAATTGTCTTTCATGTACACGCTTATAAGTAGTGCAGATTCCATTTTGCAAAAATTTCTTGGTAGTGCATTTTTAATTGCGACCAGTGTATTACTGACAAGCAAAGCGGAGAGTGCCATTACTTTTAAAAATTTATGTGTCGAACTGAAGAAAATTTTTGCTTGACAGATGGTTTACGGTATTAACCACACTGTATAAGATATGCTAATTCTTGCAATAATGTACAATTAATTCCAATTAAGTAACATGCACGTATTTTTCCATCGTAATCCCGCCTCAATTTATTTTAATGACGTGTAACTTCCTCGACACAATAATCAAGAAATAAAAGTAAGAAGAAATAACGGCGCTTTCATATGTCCCCGTGTCCTCTATCTACTCTATATAAGCGAACTTATTTTAATTACGGACATATCAAGACATATCAATGTCTGTCCGTGAACGGTAACGTTGCACCTGACCGTAACTGCTTTTCGAGTTAGTTACGATTCCGTTTGTTTTAAAGTATTTAAGTCATTAGAAATGATTAGTACATCTGTGAATGCCTACTACGTATTAGGACAGGTTTTATTGTGTTCTAGAATACGCGGAACATGTGTTTCTTCTTCGGAATTAATGGGTTTTATTTAATGCGGTTACGGTTGTCCCAAGAGACAAACATTCATCATAATCTATGTCGCTGGGAATGTAGAAATATTATGATAGGTTATTGTTGGAGGTATGTCGGTTATTAAAACGTGATTTTAGTGATTATGTGGTACTGTAACCTGCTTCAATGATATATAAAGGGACTTTTAATGAGACGCAAATTTGATAGAGCAAACCGGTAGCGAAGCTTAGCAAAGGATAGTTTGATAAAATTTCAGATGACAAAGCAAGGAGTTGATAAAACCAAATTATTTTCGGGTTATTAAGAGTGCTTGTTCCTTTCTTCAGACACCATATTGGCCTAAAAGTACTCTATCGTTTTATGCAAAGCATCTGGACAATATTGGCGCAGAACCACCTTTCTGTGCGTCTATGGATAATAAAGTATGATTAACGCAATAAAGACTCCAAGGTTACAGTTTGACCGGAATTATGTAAAACTTACTATAATTAATATTCTAGTTCAGGGTTAAGATCAACTCATCAGTTGCACACTTTTTGGATCTAAATATAAACGACTTTCGATAAATAAATTTGCGGATTTAAACGTTTTTCGGTTATCAGACACCATTGTTTCACAAAAGTCTGCTTTGGGTCCGCCCAACTATGTAACATTGAAAGTTATCACCCAACTTCGCAAAAGTCAGCTTAAAACCATCCCATCGCGAAATATGGATGAAGTTCCGTGAGTTTTCCAAAATCAGCCTTTAGTGATGTTCAATTGTATCGTTCGGAGGTGTTCCTTCTGCCGAGATTCAGTCAATTACAGCAGGAATTAAAGCAGAAGGTGGCAGATTTTTTTCAGAAGAAAATTGCAATAATAAATTAACCAAGAAACAAACACAGATAAACTTGTTGGGCTCTATTTAATAGTGTTAATGATCAGTTTCAGTGTGCTCATTTAGTGAGTACGTACAAGATAGAGGATTTTCGAATAAAAATTATTCAGACCAAAATTATATCAAATGCATTTTGAATATAAACCAAGCGGCAAATACAGCTCAGCTTGCTTGGTTATTGTATTTTTGGCGAAACTTTTTGAAGATGTTGTCGTACAAATTATTCATGAATTTAATGGTATGCCCAAAAATGAGCTTAACTATACTTATAGTTTTGATTGTTTTAAAATGTTTTAAGGTAATTAGAATATTGATTAAGTATATCGGGTGATACAAAATTAAGAAAACAGGAAATTGTGTGATTGAAGCTGGACACCGTATGGCCTTTCCGAAAACGTATTTGTAGTTTGGCGCACGCTCAAGCATGAAGTTTTACATGTGGTATACTCAGTTTAAGAGGCTTTAGTAGAAATGCAGAAGTATTACGATTAGTCCATTGATTTCAGTAATATCATTCTGAAAATTTCTTCTGATATCTTATAACTACGGTACCTGAAGTGTGGTTAGTAGTAGCCTAGTGATTTTTTGTCAAAAGCTTCTTCATTACGTTGGTAATCATCCTACAGAATAATTGCTGCATATATTTCTAAAACTGTTCTAATCAGTCTAATCGACATTGAAAAACATACTTTTCGCAGGGTCAAGTTGGATACGTGCAAAATGATAAGGGTGAATCAGAGAAAGTTAGAAGTAAAGTTAGTCGAATTATTTGAAGGAAAATTTGCAGCCACATGCATGTAAAAGACCTAAAAAATAAAAGCAAAATGTTGGAGGTAAAACAGTTCTTTCTGCGACTGAAGAAGCATGTTTAAGTGAAGGACTAGTGTCGGAAGCCAAATTGAATTCCCCACTTACTGTTAGAGAAGTGATTTACTCAAGAGTTAAAAGCTTCTATTAAGACTATTTTTTGCTAACTTGCTTTATAGAAGAAACAAATCTATTGTTTCTTACAATAAAATAATAATGTTTTATGTTGTACGGGTATTTGCACAAACATATGTTCAATAAGATTTATACTTATATAATCAAGTAAATCCAATTCCAACCTCACCGCTTTGCGTGGAAGGTTGAATATTTACTTAAAAAAAATTCAACGTTTTTTCCAAAAACACAAATATCTAGCTACCTTCATGAACTTTTTCACGTTTTTTAAGCCACGATTGGTTAAAATATTTAAAAAAATTCAAAATTTGGTGAAGCTATCCTCAGATGACGGTACCAGTTATGCAAGAGCAACTTAGAGAAACCATAAGCAAAAAATACAATTAGATCACACTGAAGTTTGTTGATATTTCCTATGTTATTAACAAATCCCTGGAATAGAATACTACAAAGTAACAACTAAATATTTTTCTTCTACAGAAATCGCTTACTTGACAGCGATATCCTCAACATTTAACTGATTTACATCACAAGTGCAAAAGAAGAGAGACTTTCATAGTTGTTTTAATTGTAAGCCTCGTTTGCCTTTGACATAGAGCTAAATTCAATCACGATTGTACTTTGAGCTAAAGCACCATTAAAATTTCATATCTACACCTCTAGTGGCTTACGCTCCTTTAAGTTACTGTCTAATACCTGGTGTTTTTTTTTTTGCAAAAATGTAAAATAAGAGAGAATTCGCTGTATAAGGATGCCATACTATTCTTCGTTTAAACGGACTTCTTATGGTAATGTTGTTGTTTCATTTTAATCTGTTTTGGATCCATACAAAGATACATATGCTACCCGCTTTTAAACACGTGCAAAAAACATTTCGCCTGAACAAACCTTACACTTAATTCACTCGTGTAGAACAGAAAACAAGTATTATATTTTTGACACGTATCGCAGCTCTCGTGTGACTTTCATCCACACACACACACACTTGCAAAACATCGAACGACAAGAGCAGCAGCAGCACAGGCAGAAAAAAAAACCTTCCAATTAACTTGTTTTCCATAAAGCTATCGAAGCGAAAGCTCAACAACAGATTGCGTCGAACAAACAGGAGTAAGTTCAAAGGAAAGGCGAAAGAGAGGAAATGAACGAAATAAAGACAGCCAGAAACGTCGAAAAAGGGATCCGAATAAAGAGATCGTCGCCTGCATCGTCCGGGGATAGAGCGTGCGTGTAAATAAGCATTTTCATTTACAAGTTTGATTGACAGTCGAGTGGTGCGGTGCGGCAATGAAACCGACGCAATATTAAATCAGGGTGATGGGATGCTTGTGTATGCGTGCGTATATCGATGCGCTGCGAGGAGCTTCGTTGAATTGTACGAGAACTTCTGCAGGCGGGATTGCGGCCTTTGGGAAAATGTGTCAATCATTCGGGGAGAGGAGTCACTTTGTGTCTTATTTATGCCATCTGTCCGGGAGCTCCAGTCGTTGAAGTCAACATTTCTAACCTCTATTGTATGGCGGTGTGTTATTATTTAATATTTTTCGTGTATTTTCGAATGTTTCCCATTCAAGATGGGCGGATAACGAACGTGTCAGAAGTTGCTTGTAATATTGTCAACGATCTTTTAATTAAATTGTGAAGTGAAGCGATACCTACAGCATACGCACACGCAATATCTTTTGAAATGCCATGTAAGAGGCTTGCTGAAATATTTCTTCAATATTTGCTGCGACGTTCATCTTAGGTTCAGTATTAAATAGAGTCTTATACTTGCTTATGAAAGAGTTGCGAATTGAAGCAGTTTATATGGAAAAGTACTTGGTTTGAAATGTGCAAATTTGGTAGTTAAAAAAAAACATAGATATGAGTCCTCTTTTTTTCAACAGAATCTGCACTAGCAGCTAGCAAGAAAGTAAAAAAAAAAAAATTCACAGAATAGCAGAATATATCGCTTTTCTGTGTGGAGGTAGTAGAAGGTAATTATTGGTACGTCTGAGAATAATTGTATTTTTCTTTATTTGGTCTCTGTTTTCAATCTTCCATATATAACAAAAAAACTGTTCACAACAGGCAGATCTAGAACATAAAGGAAACTTCCATCGATCATGTTCTAGACTTCCAGCTAGCGGAATAAGTTGATCAAAACCATCCACTCCCCCTTTATGATTATTATAATCAAATATAGTATCTCGGCAAGATAGCAAAAGTCTTAGCAAAAGTCTCATTTGTCGGTAAAGTAACAGTTTTTTATGGTCTTTATTTGAACACAAAAATTCTTTTGGAAAATGTTTTCTTGCTTGGTTAATGGTGCCGTAAGACAACGCTTCTTGCTTATAATATTTGAAATAACAGTATCGTTGAAAAGAAATTATTCCAGGCCTTGTTTCTAAATCTTTCAGGTAAATACAGCACCACACTCTCGCACAACATTTCGCAATATGAGTGTTTTACTTCGATAAATACTAAAATCTATCGAATATCCGATTCCCGCGCAGCAGATATATCAAAATCAGGCGAACCAGGAACCGACATTTTGTATTGTCGTTTCGACCACTTAAAGGGTAATAGCAGACTGGAAAATCTGCACTATAATCTTGTTCTATTCGAAATCATATCGCAGGCAGAATTATTGAATTATAATGCTTACTTTTCAAAATCAAGGTTATTACATCAACATTCTGCCAATCACTTCAATATAATCTCGTTTTGACCCTTTGCTACGTAGCAACTGATATGTATATTGGCAATATCGCTTCTATTGACTTTTCACTTAACTGGAAAGGTATCCCTCCCATGTATAGAGACGACAAAACGTCAAACATCTCCCGGACAGAGAAAAATCAGGCGTAATTCAATATATGTCCTTTAAAGTTTGAACAGCCCCTGAAACATTAAAACAAATCCTTAACAGCAAAAGGGGTGAAGTCCCCGCGGGTCGGACGAGTGTCGGCGCGACGATATCCAGCCGCGTCCCGAGAGTGCCACTTCCTATACGCGGTATAGGGCTAATCCATTTTTCCAATACGGCCGTCATTTATACTAACGGACACAGCGCTAACAGACTGGAGGATTAGTTCGGAGATTTGGACCACGCCGGTCTGTCTGTCTACGTTCGAAAGTCTCACTAGCTACCGGGGATGATCTCCGAAGTGCTAAGACCATGTTTTAATATTCCGTCGGTGTCGCATTAAAACGTTTTTTTTTCCTTCCTTTGTTTCGAAACGTGTAATGCTCTAATGGGTAAGTGGCACCCTCTATTAACTTGTCAAGCTAATGGAGGGGTGATATGTCTTGTCAATTTTAAATTTGAGGAGTAGATGTAGTATGATGCGAGCTTCAATTAGAGAGTTGAAAAATTCTTTGACTCCTAAAATCAAAATTCTTTTTCTTGAGGTTCCCCAAAAGGAATTGGTTGTTACCACACTTTTTTTTTTACTTTCTTTAGTCTTTGACTGTTGATCATAATTCGAAAATTTGGGTCCTACCTACAGTTTTGGGTGATACGATTCCATTCCCTCAATCGAATATTTCGATATAAAAATTAACTTGTTAACATTTCTTCTTCCATTATTAAAGTAACTGTAAACTTTCAACGACAAGCATCATCAATATGGTGATGTTTCACGTTGAAACGTGAAATTTGTTTATGGTTAAAATCCTATAAGTATGAGCTTTGCTAATACCCATTTGCGATGATCTTCTTTGTAGCCAACATGTTTAAAATTAAGTCAAAAAATCACTGAATTAGTAACAATGAGAGCTTTAGCATCCGCCTCATCATTCTTCATTATTTTTCACGCTTTTTCAAATAATATAAATACATTTTTCAAGCTCGGTTGATAACGAACACCCTGTTCTTAGCTTTTTGGTTATTCTTAAAATGGTTATTTGCTACAGAGGATCCTCTCCAACTAGCGCCTTTTGACACAATATCCTTCAACGAGATCGTTGGTGGTATTGAAGTTTTGATAAATGGGATTGAAGATCTGGGTATATAGAATAATGTTTCAACTATCGTATCAAAGTCATTAGCGCCACAAACACGTCTCATC
This sequence comes from Oryctes borbonicus, assembly GCA_902654985.2. Taxonomy (NCBI): domain Eukaryota; kingdom Metazoa; phylum Arthropoda; class Insecta; order Coleoptera; family Scarabaeidae; genus Oryctes; species Oryctes borbonicus. The sequence goes on from LR736865.1 coordinate 5,321,138, forward strand.
TAGTAACTTCAATTTATCCACCTATTCGATGTGAAGGTCCCCTCTATTGGTTGGGAGCTTGGTTTCTGTTTTTTCTGGCCTATTATCTTTAGAGCGTGGGTGGTAGAAGGAACACAGGTTTCTACTTTCCCATTTTCCAAAGTGTCCAAATCAAAGTAAAATCTTTCTACAACAAGTTTCTGTGTAAGTTTAAGCATATTTAAATTTGCAGTAAAGTTTCACGTGGTGAGGTTGTAGATAATGTAAAATGTCATCGAAGAGCACGACCCTGAATTTTACCTAAATAACTTCTGAAAATCATAAATTCCTAAATTTTCTTAAAATTTCCCCTTGTGAAGCATTGCAATAGATGTATCCTGCTTGGTTTTCAAATTTAATTTAAAATAAAAAAAATAAATTTCAAATTTAAAAATTGGCTGCGAACTTCAAGAATGCCGTCTGTAATAATATATCTCTATAAGTTTGACGATAGTAAATCATATAACAAGTAATAAAAAGCTATCACACCGAAGTATCCTTGCTAAAGCCAAAATATTATCGTTAGATGCAGATGCTGAACCCCTGAAGTTCCTTTGGAAATGTTATTACCACCCTATTTAGGGTATTAAACACTCTAATATCCAAATATTCTATCTCGAAACTCCAATTAGGCAAAACGTGTTGGTGAACCGAAGATCTTCGAAATTGAATCCGTTCGAATGTAGACGACCACGATTGGGTCTCTCGATGTAGGCGTCTTCATTTCCTTCGTTGTCATCTCCATCATCACCGCTGCTTCCTTGATACCAACGAGAACGGCGTTTTCTTCATCATTTTACACGCACCGACAAGGGCTGTCTAATAACGGACCGCAATTCTCGCTCCCCAACCGGCGCGGGGATATTTCTTATAGCGTCCGGACCTTCCCCCCAGCCACCATCTTCCCGCCGCGATCTTTCCGAAAACTTTAAACTTCATAAATACGACATAAAGTTCGAGCAACTTTGTTCGCCTCCGCGAGATGATTATTTTAACTCGGGAGAGAGGGTTGCGACATCTGGCGACACCACCTAAAACTGTTGATAATGAAAATCGTTCCCTTGCCTGATTCGGTCGAATATTATTCGGCATAGATTTCGAATTTAATTCTAACCATCTTCTTCGGAGGAGTTTGTCGGATGGTATTAATGTTGGGAATCTTATACGATCCTCGGTGGTTTTATTAGCATCTCTACTTATTGTTAGTGGAACTTGGCTCGGGGATGAAATAAAAAGTTTTTGTGAAGGGACCAATGACGTTATGTCACCGAAGATTCTGCAGGTACATAGTTCATAGCTCTCTTTTTATCTTGGCATAAGATTTATTTTGAATACCTACATTATACTGCATTTTATACGAGGGTTATCTTTTTAATTTTGCATATGGTCACGTAAGAGGCACCCGCATTGAAGCGTCGCCTATCACAATGGATTTCAATATTTATTGAACTTATATCCAAGGTTTCAAGGTCAAGATACGACAAGTGATTTAGTCACACCAAATTAATCGAAAAATGGAATTGAGTCGAGAAAATTTCCCCCTCAACAACTCGTCGAATTGATTTCTGTCTTTGGTAAAGAAGTGCCACATTAGTCGGCAACTTTTCCCTGGAACTAAGAATTTTAACATGGACGCACTAGTCTCAACGACGATCCCAGAACAGGACGTTCAAAGACAGCAGTCACTCAAGAAAACATTGCTGTTGTTCGCTAACTGATCAAGGAAGACATGTGCGATATCGCCAGATTGAGACATGCTTCGGCATTTCAAAGACCTCAATCCAAAACATTCTGCACGATCGCTTTGGGAAAGTTAGTTTGCCGTTGGCTCCCACTTCTTCTAACTGAAGAACAAAAGGCGATTCTTGTCTTTAAGACCTTTAAGCCGGCTGAATAATGGAAGCTCAAAAAATGTTAGTAGTGTGAATCATGGATTTATTCTGCCCGAAACCGAACGTATGTAGATGTTTCAAGATCGGAAGAAGCCAACAAAAGTTATCCATTCTCTAAGTGAGTCGAAGAAAATGTATTTATTAAAATTATGAGACTTTGCGTGGTAAAAAGTACGCTTTCTCTACTACTTTACAATAGGCGTAATCACAAAGTATATTTGTAGATGATTATCAGCGGATTCTTTTACGTTTGCTTCTCGCCCCCCGTTAGTAAGAAAACATTATTACAAAAAATATGTATAATAAAAATTAAATCATGCCATATTGCGGCAGCTTGAGAATCTAGAATGTACTTTTAAAGATGTTTTGAGTTCTATCACAAGCTGTTACAGAGATATGGTCGGTCGCTATCCTTAATGAATCACCCAGTATATGTTATCTAAAACCTATCTACCAAGTATGTCTTTAACTAAAACATTTGCTGCTTAATTTAAATAAGACCAGTTCCCTATTTCTCAATATGCTCTCAAAACTGTACCCTCTGTAGACCTTAGCCCATCTCTTTCCCTCTTTGGTTTTTGTTTGTCAGACTCCATTTATTTGTCTATTTACTCCCCTTCTGCTTAAATGACGAAACCACTTTAACTGATTCCAAACTATTTCTTACTTTCTTGTTTCTGATTTTTTCTTTCCTTGTTGCTCCCTTAACTATTCTCAGATACCTCCTTTCCAATGCTTGGACTTTCTTCATGTTTTCCATATTTTCGAACCAAAATGTGGAACAGGTACATACTAATGAATTTCTTGCTCAAAAATCAATAGATATTAGCTACCGCTGCTCTTAATTTATTCATTTTTATCTGCGGTCTGCCTTTTGAGTTTATAAATACTTAAAATCGCCGACCTGCTCAATGTTGTGTTCGTTTGTTTATATCTTCTTAATTCTATTTCGATTCGATATTACCATTATCTTAGTCTTATCCGTGTAGATGTTCGCATTCGTCTTTCCTAGTACCTTACTCCATATTTCTATGTTCTCTTGCAAGTCCTTTTCACCTCTTGAAAAAGTTATCCACAAAAGCATTTTTGTGCTTCTAGTCCTGTTCAAGCTTCCTTACCTGAATGGTAATCCCTTGTTCTGACCGGCAGAATCTACATACTGTTTCCTCTGTCAAACCTAGGTTGCTCATGTGTTTCTTCAATATGCAGTGTTTTGCTAGCAGGCTTACTATTGTTCTAACGAAGTGCTTTGTAGGTTAGCCGTAAATGTGGGCCCTCTTGGTATCCCGTCAAGTGCCTTCTTTAAATCTTTAAAATTCTTTCTGAAGCCACTCTGTGAATTCTCCAGCTGATTTTTAATTTAGTAGTAAGAATCCTGTAGTTAAGTACTGATTACAAAGAATCTTAATAAATTAGGCGATCATTTCTTTATGTATAGCTAACGAATTTACCGAAATACTGATCTGGTTACAAATAACAACGTACTGAACAAGGTTTTAATGCATTTTACAATTAACAATACTGCAATACTTCTAAACACGTTACATATAAATCTCCCAATAAATTATTTAATAACGGCTTGAAAAATATACGTAACGAGCGACAATAGTCGCGTATAAGCTGTGAATCGACGCGTCTCATAAAATAATCCTTCGAATGCCATTAACTTAATGAACTTTCCTACACATGGCGGTCTTGTCGGAGGTCTCCGCACATACGACGCGTGTATGCGTGGCGTACGCATAAATTGGATACATTCATTAGACAAAATGGGTCCTAAATGTGACGCTAATGTAATCGTAATAAAACCAATCAGCCATTTAACAAAGTTCGCCTTATGTGTCAGTCTAATGCAGTTAATTTATAAATATTTTACGAAAGCCCTGCCGATGAACCGACGACTAATACTCGTTGGGGTGCAACCCTAAAGATTTTAAAGTGCAAGAGAGCATATACACGTGTACGTGAGTGACTGTGTGTGTAATATGTACAAGGGTAACTATAAAAATGGTGCATTGAGTTATATTTAAATTGAGGGCGTTCGATTTTGTGCTACATACCTTAATAACAGGAAAGATTGGAAAGAAGATGTACAGGATGTCCCATTTGGGAACTGCATCGCATTTTATTTGATACAACTATGTTACCATTTCTTATCATATTTGGAATATTTGTATTTTTTGAAATTTCTCTTTCTTCCGGAATGTCAAGTAAAAAATACACGGACGGTGATTTTTATCACCCCAAGAAGCTGTTGAAGCACTAAAAAATTGTTTTCAAGGTACCACCTTCAGAGTGGAAAGAATGTTTGGAGAATTGGTTCGAACGTACGAAAAAGTAATAACGAATATTTGCAGAAATAATAAAATCGGTACCAATTTTTCTTTTCTTTCCTCACCTTTGTAAAAACCTAAAACCTATTCCACGTATGTTAGAAAAAAAAAATTAAATATTTTGAAACGACGAAATTTTAAACGAACCCTGGTATACAGAACCACCCTCTCGCATTTCTCATCTGGGAAACGCCTCATTCGATCTGTTTTATCAACCGGGACATTTCATCCAGTTCTCGCCTTCATGACTTGTATAATTTAGCAATTTGTTTAGCTGCACTGCATTTGGTTTGTATCGATTTAACTTGCTTCGTTCGGCTCTCTTTTCTCCGTTGCCGCGCACTTCGCGCTATTTGGCCGCGCTTGCAACCCATCTCTGTATGTAACCGTGCGCTCTAGAGCGCAGATATGTATACCGAAAGCAAGTCCTGTTACCCGTGTATTCGTGAGTCGCATGTTTATTCTTTTCCGCTCAATTTCGACTATATGTTACGTAATTTATTTCCTTTAGCTTTGGAATAGGTACTATCGGGTTTCCTCCCGTTGAATAGAAATTTTATCTGTTTATTGAGTTTGCGTGGATTGCATTGGATTTGCATTTAAGGGCGTTTTAATTTATGGAAGGCAATAAGTATTTTCTAGATAGTTTTCTGGCAGGGTTGCGAACCATCGGGTGAGGAATGATAGAGTCTAAGCCATTAAACTAGGTTCATGGTATGTGAGAGGTAGTCTAACTGCATTATAAAAAAACTTTGAAAAACAGAAGTCGGCTGGAAATATTCAGGGATTAGGGATAGGTGATAGGGATTAGGGAATCGAATTTTCGGTTTTGTCGTGCTGTAGTAAATGAACGTTTTTTTTTTCGGCTTAATAATAAGTAATTATTCCAATGAGATGGGGATAAGATGAATGTGTGTGTGTATAATGGGACCAGAATTCGGATCACGTCTAGTTTAAATGATTCGTTTCCGAACCAATGCAAAATTTGCGCTACAAAAAGATCTGGTTGTAGAAATGTCTTTCGGGTGATGTCGTGTAGTTAATATTTGACTTGACGTTTCGCTGACCATGCTGTCAGCTTCTTCAGAAGATTTCCAAAGACTCTAGAAATCTTCTGAAGAAACTGACAGCAAGGTCAGCGAAACGTCAAGTAAAAAATTTACTACACGACATCACCCGAAAGACATTTCTACTATGGATTACGGTCGTGAAAGCCTAAACTCAAAAGATCTGGTTGGCAAAAGGGGAAGCAATATGATGCTCAATAAGAAGAGGTTTAATAATAACATGATTAACTCTGCACTCAAATAAAAAAAAATCCAGAATAAGTAAATCTTATCGGTCTTTATCGTAATTTACTGGATTCTCTTGTCGTCTTCTCAATATCGGCTCCGTAGAGGTTCTGGAATTTGGTACTTGGTCTTCCGTGGACCATATTCTTGATTTCCTAGCCGGAACCTCAATCTCGTTGAAATTTCCATAACCTCCTTCAACATTGTTATCACTAAGAAGTCTTCGGTTCAATAATTTCAACTCAGTCCACTTACTAATTTCTTTCCATAAAGATTCTGCGTGTTTATTTCGCTCTTGTATTAACGCCGACTAAAAGGATGCGAAGGTGTTTTGGCAGAAAATATCGTTTTCCTCGTTGTTATGGTAAGCTCAATCAGTTAATCGATTCTTTTATATTAATAATGAGATTTCCGGTCTTCTTTTTAGGAGGTTTCCTTATGCCGCTTCTTCTTCTTCTTTTTTGTTCTTCTACCCTCAGCTGACTAATTTTTAATGAAATTGACTTCTGGATGGTTTATTCCTGGATCTTTGGATGCGGGATTATCGCATCTTCAAACTTTAGACTTTCTTTGTTGGGGGCTATTTAGTATTGGAACTCAAACCCTTGAAAGCTAAAAGTCGAATATCCCCTTGTCCATTAAACCTATAATTTTGGCTACATTCACCCCGGATTCCTTGTGAAATAAAGGATAGGACAGCTAGGTTGACGAAGAAGTGACCCGTAACGCATTAGATTTAATTATCCTTCTGTTTAACCTACCACATTCTCGCTTAACGAGACAAATTAATTTTGTAAGCAACAATCATAGTTTATCTTTTGCGTAAACATAGATACGCTAACGGAGACATTTAATTTTGTTACTATTAAACAGGAGCTTTATTTTTTTATTCTTCGTTTTGCTATTTAAATGGAATTTTAAATAATAAAAAAAACTGAATTCTAGACTTTTGCTTAGCTGAAGTTGACTTGTTTTAAACATTTCTTACAAACCTTGATATTGCGTATTATTCACTATTTTCTATTATCTATTTTCTATCCACGAGGGTTCCTGTTTTTCTAGAGGCTGGAAGGATAACTTTTAAAACAGGTAATCTTTTTCCTTTTCCCATTCCAACGCCGACTAGCTACACGTAAAGATTTAACGATGTATCATCTCTCATAGCTCCTAAGATGCACATCATTAGAGCTATAAGTTCACGAGCTTGGCTATTTATTTTAATCCATTTATGATCCTCATGAAGCTTTAAAAATAAAAGCGAAATATTGGTAAAATTTAAAAGAGTAACATTTTTTTCTGAAACTTCCGTCGGCATTTTAACAATTTTGATTCTGTGCTAGTTCCTAACGATCGCCATACTACTTGGTGTTTTACCCTTGTATATGCCACATTCGCTTAGAGATTCGGCAAATATTCGAAAATTCTAGAGTGAAACAAACTCCAAGTACAAGCGACTGTGTATGCCATTATTAAAGCGCATTTATACCAATCTATTTGCGCAATTCTACCGTGCGGTAGAGTCGTAGTAATGTAACAGCATTACAGTCGTTACGTTACGTTATACGAAACAAGAAAGCCAATTAAAACTTTAAACAACAAGTGTCAAGTTCACCTGCACATCTCTCGAACGCATTCTAATTAAAAGTACGTAGCCATAATTGAAAATTGCTCCCGCTTAAGATGTTGTTCCATCGCGGTGGTTAAAACTAATTGCATGTAACGAAAACTGTGCTGCGGAGAACCCGGAGCGATAGGGTGCAATAAAAGAAAAGCAACGACGGGAGCGTTGCGCGTCTCGTCAGCGGAATATACGCCGGTAATTTGTTTCCATAATATACGGACACAAACGTAAGCAATTTATATATATATAGCTACTCGTACGTATGTACGTACAGCGGACATTATGAGAATGCGCGGTTGGATATTATGACGTTGTCAGAACCTGCCGTAATAAAATGAGATGTTAAAACCAGGAGGAACACCAAGGTGTACTAATTTAAAAACGAGCACATTTTCCTATACACACACGTATATGTATATTTTATTTCAGTAGCATGTCGACAAATCTTTAATTATGATGTTGATGCAGGAGAGAAAATGTTAATTGCATGTTTTCTTGAGTTACGGTGGATGGTACTTGTTAATTATAATATTATCTACTTAAAAAATTTATGTAAATACAACATCTTCCTGACAAGAAATATGTACTTCTAAGTTTTTTTTTAATATTTTATATATTAAGAAAACGTAAGAATTTCAAGTGTAGTCTTGCCGGATTAATGTATGACTGCTTAGTTTATTGGTAAAATTTAAGTTTTAGCTTGCAAAGTCCAAAGAAAATTTGAATTATGCAAGGTGAATCGTTTGTTTTAAAATTTTCGCTTGCTTTCAAGTTAGGACGTCTTAAATAAAATATTGTACTGCCACTTATTCAAGTTTGTTGCTGTAATAGCAATACTACAGCTACTATTGAAGAATATCGTCAACGGTTTCCATATAAGAGAAATCCTGATAGAAACGTATTCATTGAGTTTTCAGCAAACTATGCGAGAGCGGAATGCTTCCCAGTGCTAATCTAAACGAGTTACTCGACAAAGCTTAAAGATGAATAGCCAGCCCTCATTGCTAAAGAAGGTTCTGTTTGGCTTGTGGACAATTTTTTAGTAACAGTTGTTTCATGTGCTCGTCGTTTTTGCAATGGTTGAGTTTCGTGAACGCGGTCGTAAAGTTTAGCTTTTTGTTGAGAAAAACTGGCACAAAAACTCTTGGAATGTTAAAAACGCCTTACAAGATGATGCTATAGAGAAAACTCAAGTGTTTGAGAGGTTTTTCCAGTTCAAAAGAGATGAAATAACAATTGATGAGGTCGTCTTTTCACGCCCCGAACCGATGAAAATATTTGGTGATGGAAAGGGGAGCTGCCAAATTCGTACCTGGACTGCTGACTGCTAAACAAAAGCAAGGTCGCGTGGAAGCATGCTATGGTTTGAAAGAAGATTTCCGAAATAATCTACACCTTGCTTCCCAGGTCATCGCAGGTGACGCCAGCGGAAGATTGCAAGTTCGCTTCGCCCCAAGAAAGCTCGTTAAATGAAATCAAATGTTGTTTTTCCATTGTGAGAGGAGTCGCCCATTCGAAGTTTGTTCCAGAGGGTCAGACAGTTAACCAGGTATTCTACCGGGAAGTTTTGAAAAGATTACGCAACAGTTTGCGACGAAGGCAGCCTGATTTGCGACAGTCGGGAGACTGGTTTTCCACCACGACAACGCTCCTGCTCACACAGCACTGTTTGTGCGCCACTTTTGAATCAAAGATGGCACGACCCTTGTGCTACGTTCCCCTATTCACCCGACTTTGTCTCCTGCGACTTATTTTTTTCTTTTCCCGAATGGAAAAAGGCGTGAAAGGAAGGATAGCTCTTGTGCCTTGTTGCTCTTTGTGGAAACTAGTGCTTTTATCATTACTTGATGGATCGATAATTACCTTCTTGCCTATCTAGTTCTTCAATATACTGCAGCTCTGCTACCATTTTGGCTTAAAATACCCTAGCGCTTTGAATTAAGCTTAGAGATTTAGTTATTTTTGGTAAAATCTCACAAATCCCGGCTGCCTGTTTTTGAGCCGTCTGTGTGCCTTTAATAGGCGCGCCTTTCTTTCATTCTTCTGTGTCTGGTATCATAAAGCTGAATTGGAACTGACAGCATGACTGAGTCTGCTTGTTCCTTTAGCAGTTTCTGCTGATCCGCACCATGTGATTTAATTATGGGAGGTTGGCCATTTGTTGGTCTCTCTTTTTTTTTTATTATGTTGTTTTAATAGAGGTGAAACTGAAGACCCAGGTTAATGAAACTTTCCTTATTTTTAATTTACACAATGTATTTTTTATAAAATACACAAGTTCTTTTAGTTAAAATCAATAAATGTAAAAAATACAACACTACAATTTAATAAAACCTATTGAAGAGTAGCCAAAGTAACATTAAAGACTTCGTTTAAGTATTCTTTTGAGTCAAGTTGCAAAGTCACGTGAATGTTCGTGTATATCAGATTTTTTGAGTTTAATTCTTTAAAATGTTATCCGACGTTAAAATGCCAAAAAGCTAACGAAATTACGATCTACCTACGAGATAATATTGTTTCATAGAAAAAAAGAAACCTGGATAAAAACACTGTTACGCTTTGCATGAATTTATGATCAGGGCGCCTAATTGCTATTTATTTTGAAATACACTAAGGGTCGCTCATTAAATGTAATTTTAAGAACAAAAGCACGCTCATTACAGCAATCGCGCGACGATAAGGGCGTTTGCGTAGACGCGAAACGAGACCAGCGCCGCGCGCGGTAGGAGGCGCCATTATAAAAAGTATGAAAATGAAAAAAACGAACGAACGTATACCAAACAGAAAGCAAATAAATTAATTTAGCTGCGAGCTGCTCGACGCGAATACGAATCATAAAAGCTACAACACGGGCAATATGAACTGCTAAACAAAATGCGAGGAGATAAGAGAACTAATCCCTCTTCCGAAACACAGCTAACTTAATTAACAGGACATTAAAACTTTAAAACAATGCAGCAGTTGTGATTCGGATTATCTGGCTCAGTATAGTTATCCAATTATGATTAAAAGGTTAGTAAGAACGTATTAATTAGTTTTGCCGCGCGAGGGTTGTTCCTCCTCTTATACGTCAGGCTGCCGCTCTCGATACCCGGGGTGTGAGGTCTCTAATGTACGAATAGCGGCCCCCTTTTCGCGTCCTTCGATCCCTCAGCTCATTCCCGGACGTCCCGCTTCCATTCCCATCGTTACCCGATATCTTAGTAATAAATCACATTAGTCAGCTAATCCTCCGGTTTGAGTAGTGTCGCTGATGTATCAGGGGACTCACTAACACTCCTCCAAAACATTTTGATTATTAACTCCCTTGCAATCGGAGTATAGCGTCGTTTAGATGCTCCGAGTGATTAAAGGAAATATAATTGAAAATGGATCAATATAATATATACCTTGAGTGATTTTAATACACATATAAGTTTTCGTAAGATCTTTTCTTGATCATAGCGGCTGTTTCTTTTAATATGCACTGCCGTTCAGAGAAGTTCGGTCGGTTGGTAAAAAACATGAAAAGGTTACAGAAACAAACGAAACTAAAAACAAAATGCAATTTTATTGTATGTACAGGTAAAAAAGACAAAAATAAATAAATAAAAAGTTATTCGGGCCTAATATAACATACTGAACATTATTTTTTTTTTCACCGAATAAACCTCCTTTGCTGTTAATCACCGCTCGAACTATTCTAGGCATTCTTTCGATAAGTTTTGTTAAAACGGATTGTGGAATATTAATCCATTCGTGTTGCAGAATATTCTGTAAATGTTCTTGTGAAGTTGGGCATATTTTTCGGATCCTCCTGTCCAGTTCATCCCACAACAACTCTATAGGGTTCAAATCTGGGCGTTGTGGGGGCCATGTCATTACTTTCAGGGTGTGCTGTTCTTCTTGCTCCTTTAGATAGTTCTTACACACTAACGCAGTGTGTTTTGGGTCGTTGTCATGCATGAATGTAAAGTTACGGCCTATTATACGCAATCCTGATGGCACTGCATGATTCTCGAGTATTGCAAAATAATTTTCCTTCCTCATTACACCCTGCACTCTGCATAAATCTCCCGTCCCAGCAAAGAAGAAACATCCCCACACTAACACAGAACTACGCCCTTGCTTCACTGTAGGCACAATGCAGTTCGGGATCACTTTTCGGTTTTAGATCTTCGGACATAAACTCGTCGGTTTTGCCCAAAAACCTCAAACTTTGACTCGTCACTCCAAAGCACGTGTTTCCAATCATCTAACGACCAATCTAGATGAGAACGGGCCCACTGTAGCCGTTTTGCTCTGTTGTCCCAACGTAATAAGGGTTTTCGAATGGCAATGCGTCCATGAAGGTCCGCTTGTTGAAGTCGCGTTTTACCGTACTCGCCGAAACTTGTTCTTCACGGCCGAGATTGAATTCGGCTGCTATTTGTGGCGCTGTTAATTTTCTATTGCGTTTGCTTAATAATACAATTCTCAAATCTTCAGCTTTTGTTGTTTTCCTAGATGCTCCAGGACGAACACGATTTTCTATAGTTCCAGTTGTCCGATATCGCTTTATGATGTCATTTACTGTTGAACTTCTCATATTTATTTTTTCAGCAATTTGTCGCCCCGAATATCGTTCTTCAAACAGCGTAATAATGCGTAAACGTTTTTCTACACTGGTAGGCTTGCCACGTGCCATTTTGAAGTAAATTTTCTTAAAACTTTTGCGCAAAACCGACAGATGCATACCAACACAACTTTAACAGTAAAATTAAGCAAATTTATATCTTTACGACTTTACATAATCTTTTATTACCCTTTTCCAGCTCATCCCTGCATATGCAATTATGTAATTATATCAACTAAGCCACTAGTTGCTGGTATCTTAACACGAAAAAAGATGTTGCTTGTTTTCCAAATACTTCATTAGTCTATTTGCTGATAACTTCGAAAAGATATGGACTAGAAACACGTGAGGTAAGATACTTGCCGAGCAGAAACTCTATTATCTTCCTTTCTAATTTCTAACTATAAATGTTATACACCTCGCTGCGTTTAGAAACATCTACAATCACTAAACAGTATGGAAAATAAATGTCAACTCATTAGCAAGGCGTCCTGCTCATTGAAATTAGCTCCGAATAAGAGAAGTTCGAAACGAGAAAATCATCTCCTAAACGAACATCCAACACATGTTCGAAGGCTACGTAACTTCAAATTCATCTCTTCAAGATGTAGCACTATTAGTTATACCACCCGCCGCCGGGACGCCGAGTTTCCACATCTTCCCGGTACACGGTGTCGACACAAGTCATCAATCATCCGAGAATCCCTATGCACTCCGACACCTATATCTAATTTCACGCGAAACGGGCGCACGTCAAACCTGCCGTGCACCTATCTCGCTCGGAACACCTCACCGCAGCTGCTTCCGTCTTCATTCGAAGAGGACGTGCGAAGGAAACAATCCGCGAAGGGCGTAACACGGTTTAAACCGTGATACCCCGATGGAATGGATCGCCTTCGGTATTTGTCACGAAGGCGTGATATTAAAATTCTGATCGTCTGATGAACATGTTTGAATTAATCATGTCTTTGACAATTTTTAAATTAACACCTCGCCGCGGCGGGCAAATAAAGAGGAGACGAGTTTGCCCTGTCCGTTCGCCGGTTACAGAGAGAATGCATAATACATGAGTACGTACGCAGGCGAATTGTAATTAAATCGCAAGAGAAATGATTAATTTTGTTTTTGACACCACCGTACGCAGTTTCATAGTTTATCAGTTTTTCTTAGAAATTAAAAAAATTTTAACCAAAAGTAAATCAGAATGAGAAATGAGTCAATAGCTTATAAGGCTTTTGTATCGCTAATTTTAAATGCTTAATCTATTGTATTGTTATGAAAATCATTTTTTAAATGAACTTTTGACGGAAGTTTTGACAGGTGGTAGATCCCGGAGTGCCTTTAGACCATCTTTCGGCAGTTTCAAAAAATTTTCTTGCAAAAAAGTAACCTCAAAATTGAGGTTGAGTTACTGTGCTAGCTGTGATCTACCACCTTTCCCTGCTCGGAAGAAATTATTGAGAATTATTGAGACAAACTGAATCAACAAATACGCTAGTGATATGGTGAACATGTCATTAGATGTTCCTAAACGTATGTCCGTACTTAACGCTTCCATGCTTCAGCTTCATCAGACAAAAAAATAAGGTCATGATATACTCATAAACTCCTCAGATCAGTTATTCTATCCAAAACAAAGGATTACAATGCAATCCAGCAATAAATAACTTCACAGACATATACTTTCTTCTAAAACATCCTAGTTCCTTTCCGTCTGAGTTCGCGAACTTTACATCACACCGTGTTTAGAATTTCTGTTCTATTCACGATTTTCTATACATTCACTCCTAGAGATATAAGTTCGCCGAGTATAGAAGAAATTTATATGTAGAACGAGACCGTAGTACATGTAAAACTTTGTGCCCACGCGTACGTGTAGGGGGCGCGCGCGTATTGTGTTGCATAAACAGCATCCTTGCTCGAACTCGATTCTGCCAGCGCGAAGTTTTAGTTTGCAGCCCCTCAGTCGGCTTTCACCGTCGTCGTCATGTTTTACTTCTGAATCCCGTATTCGAAGAACAAGAAACTCGACTTATTTTTAAGTTGCGAAACTTAAGCAATCTCTATATGAATTTAGGCTCCTCCCGTTCACAATAGGTAAGGAGCGGCGATATGATTTTAATTTTAAGATGTGGATTTCGGGGATTTATAATGTTAATCAGACAAGAACTATTCTTGCCAGAAACTCTTTACCAGCCGCCTTTGAACTCAAAAATCAGAACAAGCCTTATTATTTTGTTTTATTTTAAGTGCATTTACTTACCTTATCTCCGAGGAAGAATTTTAAGTAAATGGTCGCTGCGATTTCTTTAAGTCAATTACTATACGAACCTTCAACATCTTCTCCTAAATATTCAATAGGTTCTCGAGTAATGTGGCATGTGGCACCGCTTCGTAGAACCATACCTTTGTGAGGTCCATCCTTTTCAACTGAGGCCAAAAATAATCATTCGTCATGGCACGATATCGTTCACCATTGACAATTATAGATTACTCTACTTCATCTAGGAAGAAGTAAGGAACGAAGGTCTCTCGGATCGCAAACCACATCCTCGATTTTGAATGTCCGAAAGCTTAAGACGCTCATGCTTCAAAGGTGGTTAAAGCTATCGACAAGAATCGGTAATTTTCGAATTTGGTTTAAAAAAAAAAGGACTAATGGACAACCTGTAACAGATGGACTTCCTTTTTGATGATCACCAAAGCCTAGTAGAAACTTATTCCAATGTCTTGTTGGTTACCAGCCTAGAGGAGCCTTCACCCTATACTTAAGCTGTTAAATAGTGAAATGCTAAAAATAGAAAACAATTGTGATTCGTTCAAAAGATATATGTACGATCCTTGGTGGATATATCTTTGCGTCTAGTAAACGCCTCATCGTCTTAATTTCCTTATGCCGCTCTTACGAGATGGTGGTCCCAAATCAGCTTCTGTATTAACAAGAAATAAATGGTCTTTGTTCCGAGGCGAAATTGCTTAAGAGCAACGCAAGATCTTCGAAGATTACCGACATAAAGATCATATTCGCCGGTGCTTACGGATCCGTTTCGACCACCGCCGTGCAAAAGTTCAGTTATGAATTTCAATAAGTTATATATTAGTATTTACGGAGCAAAACCCGGGCGGAAGAAGGTGGCGGGCGAGGTACTTTAAACGCCCGGTCACCCATCCACCTACCCACACCACCCACTTTTATACGAACGCTCTCCCGCTTCATTATTTACAAGGAAGTTTAAGATTCTTGATTCGCTTTAAATTTGTCTGGCAGTAAACAAAGCACAAATTCCCTTTTGTATGTGTTCGGGCGTGTGCACGCCTTCCATAATTCATCGGGCTTTAATTTAACAGTGAGTTTAATGAAAACGAACAGGATTTCTATAGAATTTATCTCGCCGATTGCTGCTTATAAACTCTGTTTCACTGACTCCTCTACTCGGCTCTGTTGCTGTTGCTGCTGCCTTTCTCTCTATCTCTATTCTCGCGAATGCGATCGTCTTCGTTCTTCCGCGTTCGCGAGGTTCTAAAACTTCTAGATTAATTCGAACAATGTAATTAGCGAATCAGGTCGTCAAGTGGAGGAGGTTTGCTCGGTCGTGTTCGTGAACGATGTGAGAATTCTGCTGTATGAATGGACTGTATTGGTAAATTGAGTATGTGCAGCTCAGTGACAACAATAGACGATTCTCTTTTTTTATGTAATTAACTTCATTGCCACGATCTTTCTTGGTATTGTACGAGAATCTGTTTTGGGAGTAGATGTATTCACCCTAGCCATACGGAAGCTGAAGTAAGATAAAAGGGCAACTTGCTATTAGAAAAATTCTGGGTATGGATTTCGTACAGTGAATTGTATTTGAATTCAATTGAAACAATCCAGTGAAAGGTTATAAAGTAAGCTTATGGTGAAGACAGATGTGCGCAAAAAAGGACCATTAACAAAAATGATCCAGAGTATCTATCAGGCGTTTGATTCCACACATACGCCAAGATCAGCATGTTGGGCCTTACGAAAGCATTTGACTCTCTCAGTCAGAGTATTCTGATGAATAAATTGGAGTCTTACCGAATAAGAGGAGCATGTTTAAAGGCGCCACAATCTTACTTCGAGAACACGGTTCAGTTAATAGGGTCGAAACATCAGCTTTCTCCAACAATGCGGAGCTTTTGGACTAATCATTTCTCAAATAGCGTGGATGGGGCAGAGATATGTGTGTATTTAATAACACTGCATGATGTTCATAATGATTCGTTGCACGAAAGATCCAACGAAGCAATCGCTGATACCGAAAATTGGTTTTCTGCAAATAAATTAAAAATCAACAGTGATAAGGCAAAGCAAGCGAGCACAAGAATCTGGCGTCGCCTCTTTGGCTCTTGGCTCTAGGTTGCAAGATTTGAACTTTGAAGAACTCGCAAGCAATACTATATTCAAAAATCAAACAATTCCGAGGGGAAGCATCGAAATCTTCCATCTAAGAAAAATTGATTATCAAGTTAGGAAAGAGTCGAGCTTTTCCAAAGCGTCAAATCTGTCTAACCATTATCAGAAGCAATCCGAATCAAACTGTGATGCATTGCGTATATTTAATTCGAATTTAACCGCAATCGATATTATTTCTATTAACATTTCAATTAAACCGTTTCCAAATATGACGAGCTTTTAACGTTAATCACGATGCAAATATATTCAGACCGCTTTACAATCTCCATATCATATATGAATATCAATTCCGCAGTTTCCTATATTACTAGCTAAAGTATATTATTGATAGAAAACGTCACATATCAGCGTATAAATTAATAACACTCGAATGCACTTTATTTGTTATTCTAAGGAACAACGCTGTTCCTAACTGTACGCTTATGCAACGATAACGTATGCGTGAGTATCGGTGAGAATTAGCTGGAAATGTGCGCGAATATAAATGCATACGTTAAATGTATGTAGATGCATATTTTATAGATAAACGGGCATCATTCTGGTACTGTCAATCAGTTGAATTTAATGCAACGGACATTTTGTTAATACAGCAAATTGAATTTGCTATGTCAATAATAAGCGTCCGATAGGAAAGAGGAACCAACGGAGAGCTTTGTTTGGAAAATATTGATTGATTTGATTGATAATCTGGACAGGCGAACTCATAAAACAGATATTTCACTATGTACAACTGCAGTATTTCACTGTTAATACCAGATGTGTGTTCTGTGCTTTTATGACCAAACTGGAAAATAATGATTTGAAAATTGAAGGTGCTTTCCTTCCAGTTCACACATTAAGGTGCTTACTTTCAGTTAGAATTTTTTGAAATTTAGAGCATCTGGATCAGTCAATACGAAAAACAATTGTGACCATTGGATATAGAATGGTAAACGTTTGACTTCTTGATGCTTGGGATGGGAGTATATTTATTTTTTTAAAGAATTTATTCGATTTTATGCAAGCTCAATCTTTTCTTGCTTGTTGTATGTGTCTGAAAATGGCTTTCTTATACAGGTTGTCCAAGCATGAACTTGGGGATTTTAATTTTACATTATTTGCAAACGGTGTCACTTTGAAAGGTTTTATTTGATGTTCGTCATCTAGAAAGTTGTAAATGTCATGATGCCTCGAAGAACGCATAAAAATTATCGAAATTTTTCGAACACTATTCATCGATTTCGTTTCGCTTTTGTTCGAAATCATATGCTTAGCCATATAGCAATTGGAAGTCTAATTGCAAAATTTGAGCGGACTAGTTCTGTTCTTGATATCAAGAGATCTCTAACAGAACGTAATATTCGTTAGGCTGAAAATATCATTAAGGTGAATATTAATGTGGCGCAAAGTCCAATTTCTCATCAATCAGAGAAATTGTGCATGTCAAAATTGTTCCTGCAAGATCTTCGTCTACATCCGCATGAGATTCAATTGATCCAAGAATTGAAACCTATGACTATCCAAACCACCACATGTTCGATTGCCGATTAGGTCTTAGGGCAGACTGCACTTGATTCACTTCGGTGGTTTCGTTAATAAACAAAATTGTCGCTCTGGGCGTTACGAGAATGCTCGGGAGATTGTGGAGAATCCACTGTATCCTCGTTGTGTAACCTTTTGGAGCCGGACTTTCGTTCCAAGATGTGCTCAAACCTTACTTTTTTGTAAATGGGAATGAGGAAATAGTAACTGTTAATGATGTTGTGATGTGATTGTCAAATGTTGAATAACTTTTTATGGCCTCTTCTGGAAGATATGGGCGTCGATAATCTTTTCTTCCAACGAGATGGCCCTACTTGCCATACGTCCAGAGAAACTGCAAAATTATTGCACGAAGAATTTCCTGGTTTGTTTCCCGAAATGGTGACATTAGTTGGCCCTCAAGATCGTGAGATTTAACACCACTAAACCTCCTCTTCCTTCCTTTCCTCAGGGGAAGAATCAAATCCACAGACAACTGATTATTTAAAAAACAGTATTCGTGCGGTTATTGGCGAAATTAACTTGAATATGCGCAACGAAGCAATCGAAAATTTGGAGAGAGTTGCCATATGCAGAAAGAGTCACGTTGAATATTCATCCGATATTGTGTTTTACATGTAATTTTAAAGTATCTACTTTGCGCTGATGTTTCTGTTGGAACATCTATTATATGCTAGAGCGTAACATGAAGAAAACCATGCTGGTTAAAGAATTCCAATGAATAAGAAAGGTGACTTAAACAAGTTATATAATAAGCGCTCCAGGTTCTTCAGAGTAATCATAAACTGGTTTTTGGTAACACTTAGAAATTAGTTCTTACGCTAGTGTAATACTGAAAAGAAGAGCTGCAGTACCTTTGCTAAGACATAGACGTGAGCCTATTGATATTGCAAAAATGGAGAGTTCTAAACTATTCTATAGGTGGTTGCTGCGATGGACTTCAAATTTTGCTTTGTTTTCAAAATCTTATAAACAATATTAAAGAAAAAGACAATTGTGTGCAACTTGTCAAGTTTGTCGTTCGACTTCAACGAACAAGAACCGTATATATTCTTCCAAACTGATTTGAATTTAATACGTCTCCTTCCACTAAATTAGTTCCCGAAAGAACCAATTTTTAATACTCCATATTCCATACAACAATATCTTCATTCATCATTATGATTGATGCCCTTATAAAAGTAAAATTAGCCTACCCGAAAGGAAACCCATTCAGCGATTTAGTTCCACCTTAAACTCATTATCCGAGCTGCGAAAACCGGTAACCCTTTTTCGAACACATATTTAGGTACCGAAAGCAGGAACACCTCGCTGTTCCAATACATACAGCAGCTCGCTGATTACATACGTACCGTTCCGGCAATCAGGCCGAGCTGCCCAAAGTTCGACTTTCGGCCCTCTCACTCGAATATGCGTATGTGTACTGAGATCCCATCAATCATGGAATTATCCGATTCACTTTTAAAAGTCGCACCACACATTATTATCCTCTGCGGACCATTATTAACACATTAATATAATATTTTTACAACGGGGCGTTTCTATCAGACCTTCTGTCAGGAGCACAGCCCGCGGAAAGCAGTTTCGATAGTCGCTAGGTATTTTTATGGAATGTAGTAAGCAGGACCGTCTTCACAAAGGAAAATGACTTACTTCCTAGCGCTTTAGCATGTAATCTATTACATTTTCAACAAATTTGGTCCATTAAAATGAGGAAGAGGTGCTCTTAACAACAATATGGAACTTGGTGCTACGATGTATCACTATCTCTTTTACTCCTAAATAAATTAGTGCTTTTATTCAAATTATAGCTGCTTTTGTTGTAAAACTTGTCCGGGTATCCTAGCGGCGCAGGTTCAATCCTTGATGGAGACAATTTGTTTTCAATTGTAGCTGAAGACGAACAAGTGTTTTCCTCCCAAATTGAATTTAAATCGCAGGCTTGTTGTAATAACAATGCAATATTTAGCACATAAAGAAGACCCGGCACAAGCGAAAACAATTCTGGATTCAGGGAAATTTCACTGAATGCGTCCCTTAAAAAAGAACATATATGCAGTTATGTTAAAATAAATAAATATTATATTCATATTCTCTATTTACATTAGACTGTAACTAATATTAACAATATAATTCTTCCCGTGCAATCGTGTCATTTCATCTTATAAGGGATTGCTCTAGAAAGTACGGTCCTGTCTTCACGTTGGGTTATCGTTTCAATATTAAGTTCCCCGAGTTAGCGCGACCGGATAAAAAGAGGTTGCTCCCATTCAGCACGGCTAATCGCGTATATGATATTAATGTACGGAGGAAACGTCCGGGACAGATTTTAAAACGAGTTAATGCGACAGTGTAGCGATCTCAAGCGTCTCATTTATCACGTTTCATAATGCTCGCGCATTCGGAACAACAATGGACTGTGTTAACGACCACAATTAATTTTAAAAATTATACACCGGGAATATCGAGGAGGCGGCGTACTGCCGCGTTGCCTTTAGCTTCGTCGCCAGCGTTGCACATCGTCGACTTATCAAAACGAAAGGATGAAAAGAGATTCCTGACGATGATGGTCCGTCAAGCGACCGTTGCTGGTCGCCGTTCCCTGTTATGGTGTTCTCGTCGTTATATATTTATAAATAAATTGTCGACGGATTTTTTTTTTGTTGCGTCTGTCAGATATATAAAGATGACAAATGCTCGCGAGGTGTACACACTTTTGGCTGGCGATGACAGTGATTAAGCGCGTATAAATTCATATTTATTTTATTTCCCTTTGAGACTTGCTGCCGTTGTCTTTAGCAGGATGATATTTATGGCCGACACGGTTGAAAACGAAATGTTTTCTATAGCATTTCATTTGAGTAAATGTACATACGCTTTTTAACGTTTCAAGGATCGGGTCGTGTCTTTCGCGTCATGCTCAGAATATTACATAACCTCGACCCATCATAAATTACTCCGCAATGAACGTATTTTCAAAAGCGAGACAACTGAAAAAATTCTCAGGAGAAAAACGTACAACAGGAGCCAAGGAATCCAACCCAAGCGGTAAAGATTTATGCCTTAATTAAAGCTTCACCGCTGCACATAATAATTTCGGCTCATGAATTAATCAAGAAGGATTTAAGGAATTAGTGATTGTGAACAGTAAATATGTACATTCTACCGTATTAAGGTGATATTTTGACGATTTTCACCGTTGTCTTTTATTTATTACATTTGTTACTAGTTTATATTGTTTTAAATTACAATGGTTGGCCTTGCTTATGATGCTCCGGCAGGAGAGATTTCTTGCGCAGTTTTCTTGTTTTCAAGTGTGGACATTTCTTTATTACTCTTTGGGCTAGTCATACTTATGTGTTCTGCTTGAATATAACAGCTTCAGAATAATGACATGTAAGTTTGAATTGAGTATATCTTACGTGCATAATGTTATTTCTTTGTTTCGTATTTTAAAAAGCATAATTTGCTTCTCAGCATACTTTCTTGAAGGATGAACTTGAAAGTTTGTAAAAATCCAAGGAGGCGTAAGTGGCCGTTTTCAGGATAAGTGACTCATTTTATAGATACACCTTTATTTTTATTTCTTTTTTACATTTTACTGAGCATCGCCAGTTATTTTCAGATGCTGAGGATGTTTCTATTTTTATGTTGTCGAAAGGCACTTTTTCGCACATATCTGGGTTAGGTCCACTTTTTAAAAAATTTGAAAATGTTCTGCGTTTTCTTTTGTTAAATCGATTTTCAACTTTCCCGTACTCAATAATTGATTTCAACTTCATAGATCTGTTTTTTTGAGCGCATGTACCCCGCCCCCGGAAACGGAGAATATTTTATCGAACCTTCAAAAACGCAATGTACTAATATTATTGTAGTTCCAGCCCAGTCCCGGGATATAAAAACAATCCCTAAAACTTGTTTTCTAATGTATTCATTTGTTTTACAATTGCTCATTATCTAACATGAATATCGCAAAATTAATAAGTAACAAAATAAACCATCAAGTTAACATTGCTACAGAAGGAAAGTTATCATTTCTAATACCACCCGCCGCAGAAACATTGTAATTTATAAACGCGAAACAACCTATTAGTTATAATTATGTTGCATGCATTCTCAATCAAGATATCGTGCAGCTCCTAGAGGATACGAATACACAATATACTGTACAGGTATAAGTATATTGTACGTATAACAGGTACAGGTATACCCGGTTTTGAAAATTCGTCCGTTCGGTAAGTTATAGCATCAGATTATGCCCGCAGTCGTTGGATTTGCATATATAAATCGGAGGGTTACTTTCGTCGTCGCCATAACGAACACGCAACACTAGTAAAACTATGATAAACTTGTGTTCGTCGTCCGTAAAATATTAGGCCAATATTTACGTTCTGTTCCTGGGCACGTTATTCGTATTCCATGCATATTGTTTATACGTGTACGTATTTGCCGAACGATTTTTCTGTGTGTCTTTATGCGTTATACACACGTAGCGTAAGGTTATACGAAACACGCCCGGTAATGGTGTTTCGAATTTTGTTCATCACGCGACAAATGTCAAAGTTGTAACGTGTATAAACATGTAAATCATGTAAAAATGTATCGCGTGCAATAAATAAAGCATAAGAATCGATGGGGTAATATGTTTTTCTGCCTTGGAAAATTCTGACCGCAGCTACGTACGTAGGTCTATCAATTAAGCTACCGTTATATTTTCAATTTTGTCATGACGAAGTATATTTTTAACAATAACTAATAAAATTTCCTGTTACTTGTATTTTTTCCTTCTACGTTTGGTGAATTCGTTATATTAGCAGGTCTTAAGTAGGGGAATTGGACCACGCCCGCAAACCCACAAATAATTAGTTGGTGCCACAATATCTAATAGATGCAAGTGAATTATTTTCGTCCAATTTCCGAAAGCATTAAGTTTTTAATGAAAAAGGAATGGATTGTTGTATATTTATGTTTTATAAGATTGTATCTTATATTTTAATATATTTATTATTTACGTTGTTTTAATCAGAAGAATAGTAACTAGGGCGAGAGTATTGAAAATAGTTCCAAGAAAATTCAGTGTTTCTGATACATTTCATGTTGCCACGAGAAACAATTTAAAGTAAGGAAAAAGGAATTGCGATATGGTCTTGTAGCACGACATAGGGAACTTTCATTACTGCAACCAGAATCCACATCAATGGGCTAAGACAAAAGGCGTCCAGAGAAAAGACCGGATGCTCAACTGTTCAACGGAGATCCCAGAAAATATTTGCACTGAGAGGAAAAGATCCAGGTTGTACCGCCGATGAAGAAGACATCAAGAAGAGCGGATAATAGAAGCACCGCTTAGTAGTATTGTCACAATTATTAATACCGGCTACTTTAATTCTATTACTTTTCAAGTCTATTCTGCCCACGGTAAGAATCTCGGGGCTTTAGAACTGCCACGAAAAAGTTGTGTGAGGTTGCTACAATACACTAACTTCAACCACACAGGGGCGGTTTTTTTCAGTTCATTTCAGGCTCTCTACAATCAAGATATAGATGGGCCGCGCGGCTTGATTTTACAGGGGTAGACTCACGATCGATAGAATTCTATTTATTTAGCTACTGTAGATTCTTGCTTGATACTACAATTTGGTATCGCGATGCCTCGTTCCGGTCATCCCCCTACGTCTTAGCACACAACACAACACAAGTAAGGTGTTGAGGGATGTAGTTTTTATTTGCCGGCTCAACTTAAAAGAGAAAGAAGCACAATTTACCGGAAAACTTTTATAATTTAAAAATATGTTTCACAGACATAGTTCAAATAATGAAACTTTATGTCGAGACTTCTTAAATTTATCCCATTTTAACTGTTAACGGTACAATTTGGATGTAAGAAAGGAATAAGTACTTTATATCTAGACTGAATGGTCGGTCTATGGCATGTAAGTGAAGTTGCAAAATAGTGCTTTTATCGCTAATTGTTAAAATTCATTGAGCAGTTCAAGTTGAAGTGGTCCATAGCAATGTATCAAAGACTATGCGACAAAATCAATCTATCCGATTCATTATCACAGGGTACAAACGGCTACAGTCACTGTGTGTGGCTTTTACATCAATGCCACACGAATGAAAATTTTTATTTTGGTCACCAACGAAAAAGGAACTAAGTGAATAATTCCCATAACAACCATATTTGGACCCTACAGTTCCTCATAATGTGAGAACCCCAGTAGCACAGACGGTTAACGCAATGTTGGCTCCCCATCACGGATCGCTTGGCTCGATTTGGCAGCGATATCGCCATTAAATTAAAGTGTGAACGTTTTACACTTTTGACTAAACATTGGCCTGAAGATGAGCTCTCTATTGTCTGTCGACTGTGACGTTACATGTTTATAACGCTTGGCAAATCATCCCTAACCGACGTTGCACCAACTGGATTGGTTCAATATCAACTTGCTTATGTCGCTCAAGTGTTTACTGGCAAGCGTAGATTGATTAACATTACCTGACCAACACTTAACCGATTTTGCTGACCTATAATACCCAACGATACCCAACGAACCCAACATGGACATGGAAAAAATGCAAACCCGAATGTTGCAATTCACTTAACTATTGCATCTCCTCTCTCTTGATTGAACCCGTCGAACAATCTGGCGGGTGGTGAACAATGATGCGTCCTTTTCCCGAACCAGCCGACTTTTCCTTAGCCTACAAGATCAAAATACATTATTTTTCAAAAAAGCTTCAATTAGCATGCGTCAATGAAAGCATAACGAGTTGAGCGCATTTTTAATAGTACTAAATGTAGTGCAGAGCTTTTGGGAAAGTATTCGAGATCACTCTGAAATACTTAACACAGATGGAAATTTAAGTAAAATAAACTTTCCACTCGAAAATTATTTTTTTTTTGAGATTCATAATTATGGACCGTGGAAAATGAAATCACGCGAATTTATATTCCAACTCAGCGATATAAATTGAAATGCTGACTTTCGCAATTCGGTCACGCTTCCGCTGTTTAGCAGTATTTACATTTTAGATTTGCCTTAATTAATATGCAATAGATCCTCTTCCTGCCTTTCGCTCTCTTCTATCTATCCTTGTCGTTGCGTTGCGACGCTTGGTCGAAAGCTCTACTTCTTCCTTTGAAATTATTACTTTTGGCGTGTTGATTTATTGTACTTACTATACAACGTTACTTGTGTAAAAGCCGAGAACCGTCAAACACGAACCTATTTGTTATCGGGAGTTAGGTAAATTGGTATTGGACAGGTTAATTTATTGCATTACGGCATTGTATAGTTAAGTTAAGGTTACCT
>LR736865.1:5346175-5510976 GCA_902654985.2 Oryctes borbonicus
GGATCGGCGGCGTATTTCGCAGCGCAGCCGGGGATATCCGATGAGGAGGTGTAGGTCGAAGGCAACCACCCGCGACGACCCCTTACGGCCATTATACTCACAGATAAAGTTGATTCAATTATAGACGACCGCATCTGCCATCTGTTGGCCATTATGAGTGCGCATTGGCCGTACTAACGTGATTAACTCATTGCTAATCTCCATGCAGCAGCTTGACTCTACGACTCTCGGTTATACTGGAGTGTCTGTACGTTAACTCTGAAGCTAGGCGCTAGATCAGATGAGGATTAACACCGTGCGATAAGGATAAGAGAGAGCGAGACAGCGCTGTACGAAATAATATGTCTAGTACAATCAAATGTGGGAATATTACACATGTGCGTGCGTTTGTGTGTGTGCCAAAGAGAGTTTTCTGATAAAGTCCAACGAGATCAGTTAATTTAATAACGTTTATTGCCAAATTGAGGTCCGTTGTAACGAAATAATATAGTACTGCTACTGTTGGTCGGTTAGTTGAATGCGGGGAAGCACCGAAACGATAAGCTAGACGTCGAGGCGTTATTTTATAAGCTTTGTTGAATGGTGCTCGTTAAATTGGTGCCCTCGCGATAATCGAATTGCTCTAGAAAGTAAATTTAGACGATCGGCCTAAATACGATGTGATAGAGATATGATTACTTAATGGGATTTTCTAGTTATTTGCATAAATACAAGCTTATTCAAACACCTTTCAATCACCATTGCTTAGCCGATACTTCGATAGGTATGTTATTGTCATTTTTTCAACAGCACATGGATTGGATATGACTGCAGAATATAATAGCTTAAAGATCGAAACACAAATTCAGTGTAAATTCTTAAGAAAAAGGTTCGTTTGAAATGTCTTCGCATTGAGCGCAGTTAGAGAGGTTCCCAAATGGTCGTAACGTCTATTAGTACGACGACCAATATCCTTGATTGCAAGTTGAATTACTGTCTAAAACGTTCCACCAATTACAAACAACCTTACTTAGGAGGGAGAGTTTTAGGAAAAATATTATAAATATTCTTAGTTTTTGGAGCGTTCTTCAGTACTAAGTCGAAGTGGCTGGGAAATTATTATAACCATGGATACTCCTGTTGCTACAAAGTAGGATCGCCAATGGAGTACTTTATGGTAACTTAGTTCCATTTTGTGTTGAGAATAAAATCAGAATTGTTCAAGTTTTTGTTGGACCTGATATACCGCACACGTTAACTTTGTTCTTAAATTTTTGCAAAATTATGGGTATCATCCCCCATAGAAGGAGACATATATATGGTATTCATCTAATCATGCCCTTTCTATGGGTACCACTGACTCCATGATGCTTCAATCTACTGATCAGAAATTCCCAACTAGATGAGCTGATTACGCAGAATTGGTTCTAAACTAGGTTGCACCAATTGGGTTGAGCATGTCATCGTCACGAAAGCGGCTCCTATCAACGAAATATGTTATACAGCTTCCTCAATATTGTAGAAACATATTAGCGATGAGTTAGTCGAAACATTGGGATTAGGCGAATAATGAGGCGAGCAAGTAATTCTCGGTCATGCCTCATGTTATTGGTGAAGAGAAGGCAACTACATTATGGTTTTGCGTGAATCTTCGGAGGGTTCGTTTATTAGCAAATGCCAGCTGCTGAGAAATCGAGAGCATATAGAGGGTCTTCTCCTTTCGAAAGAATGCTTTTCGGATTTCATAGTACCGCAGCGAAAAAGTTTAAGCACTTGATTCCATCCACAAATATCGGAGATCTTCAACGAAGTATGGCGTGATGCCAGTGATCCCGTTGTACAATCGACTTTCTTAAAGCCCGTATGAAGTTATCCATTACATTCTTCAGTATCTTCTTCGATATTCTGGCAATTTCTTTCTATATGGTCACTTTAAGATCTAAAGGAAAGTTAGAAAAAAAAGTCGATTATGGTTGGATTGAGTGATTTCGTTGGCAACGGTAAATAATCACATCATGAACTTAATCGCTCAGAAAGAAGTTCCCATCACCATCTTGCTGGAACCAGTAATCTCTCAAGACAAATTCTGGAAGATGGTTTGCGGGGTTCCTGCATATTTTTGTGAAATTATTGAAATTTACGGCGAAGTAATAATGCTGAATAATTCCGAATCTTCTAATTCCTCACTATACTATTACCTTATGTGAGCCTAGCTGTCTTACATATATGAAAGTCCAAAGTCCCCTTGGAATAGTCGCATAATTTATTTTCGCCCATTTTTACGCAAATTCCTGTAACTCAAAGAATAATATTATTATTATTTTTATTTCTCGGAGGTTTGGCAGAGTACGTTGTAAAAATTGTGTGTATTAACAAGGGAATTTAAACAAAAAATGAGCTTTATTACTCATAATGAGACGCTCCACAATGTAAGGGTATTTCGCAACGAAGTGTCTACAAACTTCGGCAAGGGAACTAAATTTCCAGTTTTCGAATAGTTCTTGTATCGGTACCATTTTAAGAAAGATGGATTTTCATTTTATCTGGCTTTCTGAGAGCACTTGAGCGTTCATCTCTTCTACTGGTTCAATTTTGCGGCGTTTAAATACAATCTAAGGAATATTTAGAACCGGTTAAAAAAAAACAACGTAAGTTAGCTTCAAAACTAGATAAAAAAAGAAGGTGAAAAATCTTAAATCGCTGTCTTTAATAATTGTAAAACTTAGGCTTAATGTAAGTGTAACCAACATTTTTACTCTACTAACACAAAAAAAAAAAATAGGAGGCATTAAATTTGTCGCTAGAAAACACAGACCTGTTCTAGAATTTAAAAACTACTAATGGAACTACGTTACCAAATAATATGATTTGACCTATGGGCTAAACAAGTATTTTTAATACGACTTAAATCCGAAACCGCGCGATAAATTCGGCATTGTTGAAAAAAGCCGGTAATTTATCATTTATGTACATAAATAACGAACTAAACATCAACCACCACTTTTGTGTGTACAGCTAGTTGAATAAAAACAATGAATAGGTATTCACATACTGATTTTTTCACGTATCTGTCAGTTAAACGCATCGTTTATTTATTTGGGTTATTCGAGAGTACAGAGGTACACTAGTAGGTGGAAAAATTTGGACAATATTCTATATCCTTTTTCTAAAAAGAAATGTAAATTTATTTGGCGCGAAATCAAAGACGGAAACTAATGTCGAAACCTATGTTTTCGAGGAAATCCCGTGAAACTCTTTGCCAATAGTAAAGCCACTGAGAAAATTACAATTGCTAGGAGAGTCAGAAGATTCTAGGCTAACAATTGCTGCACCAGCTGGACTTTCACTTGAACATCAATTGTATTTTTGTAATAATGTAAAAACAAGAGGGTGGCTTTAAAAGCGAACAGGAGGAAGAAAAAACAAGGAAATGAAAAAACCGAAATTAATTAATGAATTGTATTTCTGTCACATTTTTGGGAATATGCTTTAGCTTGCTGCTTATTTTCATTCAACTTTTACATGTTACTTTAGCAGTAATAAAAGAACGTTGCAATCGTGGACTTGTGGACTTAACGTTTATTCCTTTATCAGAATCATTCAAAAGCCCAAAACTGTGTGATAAGATCAGACATCCGGATATGTATTCTGTTAAAGCAAGCTGGACTAAAATGAAGTATACCCAAATCAGGAACAGGTATATTTTCTATGTCTAATAAACCGATTTACGAGAAGAATATTGGTTATGCTCCAATCAAAACCGTTACATTACACAGACAACAGTGTCTAACATGTGGAACTAGCTGCAGGACGACTACAAAAGCTGGGTCGGATCCGTCAAGAACAGGATGAAATAATAGAATTTTGGTAAACTTTAGCTGATCATCATTACTTTAACAAGGAATACCATCTTTTTGCGTCGGAAAAGTGAACTTGAGCACTTTTGTTGGTTTATCTTACACTACCTCAGACAGACTTTTAATGAGTATAATTACGATGAAATTATACTGATTTGTATAGAACAAAAACTGCAAAAGTTACGCGCCAGACTTCACACAAACTGCAAATTTTGTGATTAAATTCTTTCGAAGTGAGCCCTTTAGTTCTTCCGGCAATCTATTCATTTCTCTGTGGATTCACTTAAGTCCCCTACAAGAATAGAAGAATAACAAATTAAGTGAAAGTTTGCGAAATATGCTACCCTTGCCGCGTTTACATGTTTTAGCCTCTTTATAGCAAAGAGAGCTAGATGACAATTTGTCGGCTAGATTTTCCATGTGTTGAAACCAAGCCAGAGCAGCATCGCTAGAAATATTAATCGCTGCGAGCTGGGGCAAACGTGTCGTGGAGAAGATTGGGATTTTGTGTCTAGCTTTGTTCTGCTGGAAACCAATCTTCAGCAACCTAATAGCAACCATTGAATTTTCACGGAGTCCCTTTGGATCGATCTCTCGATATCTCAACCTCATCAATATTAGTTGGAAGATTCTTGATGCATACACATAAAGAGTGGTGGATGGAAAGTAGAGGCTTGGGAATCTCTACATGTCGCATTCATTGGCTGAGATTGAAAAATTAAAATCTAAATGAGGTTAGGGACCTCTTGTTGATGTTCTTATGTTTGATATTATCCCCTCCTATATTTTAAGAGTTATGTTGGTGGTAGTATTATAACTTGAGGATCAGAAATCTATAATCAAAAATCACCTTGTTGGCACTGAACGGGGTTCAGACCTTTTCGGGCTACAATGTATATAAAATTCGATGTATCTACAATTTTTGCATAAAACAAAATTGATTTTTTTACAATTCAGCGCACATTCATCTAAAGCAGTGGGAGTACATTATGCCCTATTATCTACGTACACATACACAGGTATATTTATTTCGTATGCAAGCAGCACGCAAGCTTCAAATTGTAATAAATTACGGCAGCTACATTTTAAAACTACTCCTACCATACATACATACATATATGAGTGCTGATAGGAGATTTATGAATTCATGTTCGCCAGGCTAATATATTCTTTCTCGGCGCTGCACGTACATACTCTACACACACTCTCCTACCCCGTAAATATAATATATACATTTTATTTGACATCATAAAAACATCATATGCACTTGCCGGTTATATTTCATGTGTGTTGAGAGTAACTATGACCCTCCTCACAACGTGATATTACGTGCATCCCGCCGTACTGCAACGACATGCACTGACTGCATCTAGTACGTATGTATTACGTTTCTCCAATACGCAGGGTTCGCCTATGCTTGCCTCATGTATCAAGTGTTCGTTTAATAATAATAGTACCCATATGTGATCTTCATAAATATCTTTTTAATGTAAATTCCTCCGCTATATTACGGATGACAGGTGGTTACTAGCAATGGTCAGCTTAGATCGAGCTGAATGAGATTACATCGACATCGAATATTTTTCTTTTAGATAATTTAGGCATCTTTGTTTATTGAGGAGGAGAGCCTTGTTGGTTTCTTGAGTTGCCCAAGAGGAAATTAATTAAATGGAACGAAAGTAATCCCTGCGATAACTTGACCTATGCCGGACACACAGATTGTTGGTAAGAACAGGATATGATAGAATAGAATAACCAAAAAATAATGCTAAGATAGCTTAGCTTCCTCATGGTATTGACGGAATAATTCACGGCAAACGCAATAAAAGGAGAGAGAAAAGACTACACTAACACACGCACATGTTTCTGCCTACCCGGCGTCATCAGCGTGGTTTCGAGAGTATTTTTCATATCTCAACCTTCTATCGCTGTTGCCTCACAGTTAATACCACAACAATGTCGAGTTTGTCGTTTTGAAAGTTGTGCTATAGAAGGTAGAGATATGAAAAATACTCTCGAAACCACGATGATGACGCCGGGTAGGCAGAAACATGTCCGTGTGTTAGTGTATTTTTTCTCTCTCCTTTTATTGCGTTTGCCGTGAATTATTCCATCAATACCATGAGGAAGCTAAGCTATCTTAGCATTATTTTTTGGTTATTGTTTCTAGGCATTTTCTGATGTGTTCTGTTTAGAATAGAATAGTTTTTATTGGCCATTAGGCTGTTCCAAAAACAAATGAGGTACACCAAATAGCACATATATATAGCAATGACACCAATCAGAGAAACCTTTGATTACTGCGTTTACCTTTGCTATGCTATAGTCATCAGATCAGGATACAGAAAGACCTTACCACAAAGAATATGCTCGGACAGGTCATTTATAAATGGCAAAATGGGCCCAAGATGCTACCTTGCGGTATACCACGTATTGAATTAATCTTCTATGTAATAGAAAACCTATCATCCAATCATTAATTAAAAAATTGTCGTTGATATCAATGAAATATACAGTCGAAGGCTCTAGTTAAATCAAATAAAGCTAACACCACATATTCACCAACATCCCATTCCGTGGATTCTGATTCTATTGAAAATCCCTGTCTAAACCCATGCTGACTTAATGTACTAAAATCATGTTTGTCTACCAAAGAATAAATTTTATCAGAAGCAATCCTTCGAAAAATCTTTGGAAAAGCACTCGACATCGAAATCGGCATATAAGTCTCAATCAAAAGAGAACCATCCCTCTTAATAATTGGAGCAACTACAGACCACTTTCAGGTAGCATAAAATTTTCCAATGTTAATAAATAAATTTATGATCCAAGCCTAATGTTTTGATACTTCACACGTTTTTGATAAACTAGTTGGAATTTCACCAAGGCTCGTAGACCATTTGTTTGGCAGGTCCCCTCGTAGGCCTTTTGTTTGGCAAGTCTATTATTGTATCATGTACATCATATTCATTGTCAGGTTCAAAACATAATGATTTATCCACGCAGCATTTTCCTACAATACATTTTATGTTTGTCTCCTGCAAAAGATACCTAACACTGTCCAGAAGGGACCTTCTTATGGCTGTAGGAACTCTGGCTGGACATTAGCATGGCAAGCGAGCCTAGAGGGCTCTCTAGTGTGGACCTCAATGAGATTCATACACTTTATCGTTATGGATACTCTCATTGTCAATAACCACAAAGGACCTTAGTGACTCCACAAAGTGAACCTCTAGTTCATATTTTGCTTTTCCTTAGAAATATTAATGATCCCTACACCTTTAAACATGCTTGCTTTATCATACTTATGAAGCAGCACTTTCTCGGTTACTTCACAAGAACAATACCAATTAATTTGTTGGTGATGCCTTCTGACTTCTTAGCAACAATCCTATTAGTGCAGATTTGTACCAATATTAATGTCAGGTATCGTTTTATAATTTAAGATACCTTCGAGAAGTGTTAATCCCTCTGCAAAATAAGTTAGCTTCATGCTAATAGCTAATAGGTCAGAAAGAAGGCTTTTAAATGCTTCTGACTTACTGAATAAGCCTTAAGAAATGTAGAATGCCATCTTCGACACGTCTTTGGGGAATGTTAATTAAATCTTATTACCAATTAAGAAAATACTTTTCCATTTATTAGAATGCTATGTAATTCGCACCAGATGCAGCTGGCAATTTCTTGCCTTAAAAGGCAGCGAACCACCACCACCACCAGCACCATCATTTACTCGAATGTACGTACATATATCGTTAGCTTCGTTTAATTAACATGAAGATATATCGATCGTGGTAAACGAGGATAGGTGCTCGCCGAACATAACGCAAATGGGCAGAACATTTTGTGAACCTCACGCCAACAAAACCCCAAACACAAGGCAAACACGCAGCGGATCACACCGGCAATTACTCCTTTTATAATTACGAGTCTGCAGATATGATGAGGGGTTGTCCGCGGCGTCCGTCAAAGTTTACAAAGGCATCGAAACAACGTTTTACTTTCCAGCTCTACCTGCGAAACGAAAACATCGGAATCGCGAAGCAATCAGTAACTACGACGACTTGACACCGCCAATTTGATACGTTGTAATTGAGTTCTCAACTTATTCCTTTATACAGTCAATTACAAAAGTAGAGATACAAGAACAGGAATACGAATAGGTACTTCGCATAAAAGTTGCTCGTGCAAATGAGCTATTTAAAAATAATTGATAATAATGCGACGGCACAATATAATTCAACTCTAAGAAAATGTCCTGCGGATTGGGTCCAACTAAACCCTTCAAAATGTTATTTTCCCTTCAACAACAATCCTTATTCCATTTTTTCCTTTTTTTTTTAAGTTGTATTAGCAGCATCTGTTTTTCCTCGTTCAAAACGTTTTTTCTGCCGCTGTATACTTGGCTTG
The DNA here is from genome assembly GCA_902654985.2 of Oryctes borbonicus. Taxonomy (NCBI): domain Eukaryota; kingdom Metazoa; phylum Arthropoda; class Insecta; order Coleoptera; family Scarabaeidae; genus Oryctes; species Oryctes borbonicus. Next base: position 5,354,422 of record LR736865.1, read on the forward strand.
TTCTTAAAATCTGTACTTCGAAGGGGCTTCGCTGTCGTGTGGCGTTAATTTTACAGAAGACTAATTATAATGTAATTGGCGATATGAAGAATCCTATTGTTGCCGTTCTTGCTGTTGTTGCATGTTATTTAATTAGGAGTCTGACAAGAAGATACTGGGGAGCCTTTACCTTATTATTAACGTTTAGAAATCTAGTGAGCAAAAGGTTGTTGTAAGTACCTGGCTATTTAAATTGCTGCTCGACGGTTTGCCTATTAACATGTACACTTTAAGCAATTTTATCATATAACTCTGCTGTATTAATTTTTTCAAAACTTTCGTGTGCGATATGAAATTTGGAAAATATATTCTCTTTTAAATCTAGAACAAATAGAAAAAAGGAGTATTGTATGTACGACCAGTAGATTACGCTATTGAGATTCGACCTTAACAAATTGGCCAAATAGTTCGTTTACAGTGAGCGTTTAAAGAAAGCAATTTGTGAAAAGAAAATTTCACGTAAAGATCTTCTTTAGAAGATTTTTTTGCTTCGCTTAACTTTTGATAACTACCACCAGAAAACACTTTACACTAGTTTGCAGAATTTCGTTGTGGGCGTACGGCGCCGGCAATGATGAATTTCGTGAAGCTCGACCAAAATTGGTTGCTGTCCCAAGAACATCAATGCTGTGTGTAACATGATCGAGGAGGTTGGGCATGCGACTTACTGGGAGATAGAAGCACGCTCGCGCATATTGAGGACTGGAGTACATTCAATTTAGGTTTGAAATACGTCTGTTCCCGATTGATTCATCATAATGTGACTCCAATACGGAAAAGGCTCGTGTCAATTGGTGTGAGGCAATGTCCAAAAAGTTCTAGCTAGTTTGGTGCCTAAAAACGGTACAGATATATTTACCAGTCTATCCACTGCAAATTGCGAATGTTGTTAGCTGAAATCAAGTAGATTATATCATCAATACATTTTTTTAATGAAACGCAAATGATAAGGCAATGATTCATAATAGTGTTGGCTAAAATCAGGTTAAGCGGTTTCCTTCGTTATTTACGATTCCTTTCTATTTATTTAATAGTAACAAAGATAGTCTGAAATACATCCCCGAGGAGACTTTTCTAGTCAATACCGTAAGCAATAACCATTAACTGCGCTTCACCTTGTACGGCGAGGCAGCGATTTACACCCTAAAAGCTCCTGAAGTTACGCCAAGCATTACAAAGTTTATACACCTCGTTGGGCCGTCACCACACGTAAAAAACGAACTAATAGGACAATCTTATTGGACCACCTGTATAGTACGGACATGGCAAGATTCATAAACTAGCCTACATTATATCCGAACCTCCAGAATTGAAAACAAAAGGTGCATGGAACCGAAAGCTACCAGAGCAGCGTAGCTGATCCCATCTTACGGGACGGGTTCGATAGTGGAATGCGACCGCCGACAAACAACAATACGTAAGTACATAATAATGCATGATTAGGGTTATTTTCGAGAGAGATGGCGAAAGTCGAGCGTTTCGATGTCCCGACTTAGTCGCTAGTTAGCTTGTACTTAATATGTGTGACCGTGTTTCCACCTAATTTGTACTTCGTTAAGATTATGTATGGTAATCGGATAATGGTTATACGGTGGGTCCTCTTCTCGTTATGATGACCGGTAAATCTGCATCGGATGCTCCTTTTTTGGTAACCCTACACGACTGATCTTTTTGAAAATTAAATAAAATTTAATCTTCTTTATTATTGCTGAGCTTGACTTGAATGCGTTTGGGTTCAGTTAAATTTAATATCTGATATTAACAACAAATCGAAAGTACATTGCAACTTTTTCGTTGTTCTTTTTTACATGCTGCACGCTTACAATTTTCAGGGCATACCAGCACTTGAAAGTAAGCTTTGCTACCCTGGCCGACGATGCCCGCAACCTAGAACATTTTTCAACTTAAAGTCAAGATTTTATGCAATTGGAACCGTTCATTTTGTTGACGTAGAGATAATAAAGAACTGAAGAACTCGCAGTAAATTCTTTGCTGAATCATAGCGCTAATCTCTCAACACGGATAACCAGCAGGAATAATCAAACAACTTCAAACGAAAAGACAAATTTCATTCGATTAATTAATATAATTAAATATAATTGTTGAAATAAAGCTTTTATCGGCCCCGGTAGATTTCGAATCTACAGCTCTCGTCTGCCTGACAGGTGCCCCGAACCAGCTCCATCATTAAGTCTACAAACAAAGCAAGTTGATATTTCGATGTGATATAAAAAAATATATATCATATTTAAAATCAAATGTAGCTTCAATAGTGACAGATTATTCAATAAATCTAATCCGAATCTAATCCTTATACCTATCTTGCTCATTCAGCATCATCCTGTGTATGTATATAAATTATATTTAAATTGACGTGGGATTTATTTCCAATATCGCATTAATCACGGAAAACAGGGAAAACGCAACCTTTCAGACTCATATTTTTCCTATTCAACCCTCAAAATCAAAGTCTCTCCAATATTTACTTTGCGGTTTTGTTTAATTTCTCTGTTTACTCGCCCAACAATCGTATTCATCCTTTGTGTATTCTTCGCACAGGATTTTTCTTTTGTCCTGCCACGGTGCACGTAGTACCGCACCCTAATTCAATATGAAACGCATCAATCACAAATTAGTCATAAATCACTCGAACGACAGAGGCAACGTCGTATACGTTCAAACAGTAGATATATTTTTTTTTATTATTTCCCGATGGGGTTCAACGATATACGTACGCGTCTTATCACGCCATATACATGCCAGAATGAGCGAACTGGGTCAACGAAATCCGCTGGAAAGGTGGTTGATTATCCCTTTTGAAGAAAAACGAAAAGTAGTCCTATATACGGATCGGTTCATTTTCGAGCCTCATCGTGGGGATCTCGCTTATTATTGGAGATAGAGGGTAGGTCTAAATTTGGCAAAGTTGTTAAATAACGACGAATTATCGACGTTATATTATTTTGCAATTTCTTGATGTTCCGATTTGGATCCCTCTAGATTGTTCCACTACACAGAATTAAGGACTAATCTACAATTAATTCTTGGAGGTACATTGAGAACAGGGCTTTTCCGTCCTACAACCTGTTTTATTTCAATACTTGTAGCAGCAACAGGAAAATCAACGGATGGAAGAGCAGGACAACAATATACAAAACAAAAATAGCTACAACAACAACAATTTAAATAATAATTGAAAAGAAAAGAAAAACCAAAATAATCTCAAAAATCATTAATTTTGGAAAAGGATAAATTAATTCGTAGTTTGGAAAGAGAGAGTGTGGGAGGAGAAAGTGAGGAACAGCGTTGAGCCAGGAAATCTAAGTTCACAGCGCTCTACGCATATGTCTAGTCGATAAAATCTTGTCCTCTTCGTAATTTAATTTTTTAAATTGTTTTTGGATGAAAACTTTTAATGAATCATTAAAATGTCATGATGTAATAGATTGTAATGATTAGTTTTCGGTTTCTCTGCAAATCGACTCACTTGAGTGATTACTTTATTTTTTTGGCTGCCTTTTCTAATATCTTTGTGAGTCTAGGAAATTTAAGTAAAAAATCAATTCGGGACAATCAGTAGCAGTATGCACCAACTTCCACGTAAAACGGTCACCTTGTCGCTCCAGACGAGAAGCCGCTGTATGTTTCGCACTGGGTAGATTCTATCAACTTTGAAAAACAAGAATTTGAGAAATTTCCGTGTAAATGTCACGATAGACAAATGGGCGAAGCATATTTGAATAACATTTAATGTTCGCCACTTTCCGTGTGGTCCCGCGAAATTAGCAAAGACTAGACACACTCGTGTTTATTCGTCCCATGAGAATGAGTTCGTGTTCCTACGGGTTTCCCCGAGAGTCGACAAAACACGAGTCTGTCTAGTTTCTGCAATTTCGTGAAGCTCATGGAAAGTAGAGAACTTTAATAATAATGGACCCAAATTGGAGTCCTATGGATCACCTAAAGACAGACTAAACTCACAGGATTTAAATCCATCGAAGAAAACATAATTTCTTCTGTTGGCCTAATAGGACTTTAGAAGTCGAATACTTCCAGCGGCAAATTGTGCAATCGCCACGAGATTAGTAACTGTTGACCTTCCACACATAAAACCATGTTGGTGTGATGAAATATAGGGTTAGACGATGGTATATGAAGAAGAATGGGAAACTTTCGTAGACCTTGGCAAGACCGAAATTGGTTTAAATATAATTGTAATGGCAATTTTTAATTTAATGTAATACATGTATTATATGTGGAATAAAGACTTATTTGCAATACTTTCATTTAATTTACGTTACTCCTTTATCTTGATACAGAAAAATCGCAAATCGCAACATGCACTTACGTCACGTACGAGCCGGGGGCTTTAATCTCGTCAACGGCCTCAACCATCACGAAAACAACCCTAATCCCATAGTCTACATTAATCATAATAAAACAATATTCATCATTTCGCCAGCCAGATAATACATTTCAAACACAGTTATAAGTAGATGTTTACTGGTGACCCCTCCAACGTCAACAGAAGCTCCAACATTCACACACGAACGCAAATATAAATGTGCTGTACGAGTTCGCATTTTGCTATTGTTTACACAAGAGCAATAAATGCGGTTTAGTCTCGGTTGGCGATTGAATTTGACATGTCGATATATATGTGTATTGCGTCCATATACAGGGGGATTAACATATGAATCGGATTTATTAGATATTTAATGTCTGACAGGCGCGTGTGCGGCTTACGCGGAGGTGTTTTTAACGTGGGAATAGCAAATATGTAGAACGTACAGTGATGCCGAACTGAACGAACGAACGGATGAAAGATGGTCTGAAGTGTTTCTGCGTGTGATCATTATTTATTGTGGAATGGGCGTAGAAGTTGTTGTAATAGACGTACACGGGGCGCTATTGTTCTTGGAAACTGATAAGGTTAATTTTTGAGGAATTTTGTCATATTTGAGCTGGAATTATTGATGAAGAGCTGCCACTACAAGAATTTCTTTTTACGAGCTATTTTGTTCAATGTATTCCATAGTTGCTTAAACGATCCATTACAGACAAAGGGAAGTTTCTGTTGCTCTAGCACTAACGGGGCGTCATCCGTCAATGTTGAAAATGTTGGCAAAGGAGCATGGAAGAAAATAATTGCAATTTACACTCCCCAGTTGACAATCTTCCTCGCAGCTATCGGCAAGTACGGTGCAGTAAAATCCAGAATAGCATTCTCATTGCCGTAGATTCAATTTTTTTTTTCGTTATCTTTGTGGTAACAATAGCTTAAGCAATACTTAACAATTACATGAGATTTGATAATCTTTATAACTTGTAACATATCATGTGAATTAAATCGAGAATTAAAGAACGCAATCGAGGGAGTCACGTTTGTTTATTTTTTGTTAATTACAACTAAGTTTGGTCTTTAATTTGGGATACTTCTGTAAGTGGATTATTATCTGTGGTCTATAGCATAGTTATAATGAATTATATCTTTTTTCCTAGTGACCCCAACTAATTCACGTTTTTGTCTGTTAAGGAACAGTTTTTTTTTAATCCTGGAGAAAGTCTAATTCAGATTGCATCATCTGGCAGTCACACTCACCTACACACAACTAATTTGAGAATGGAGCTTAAGATCATCCATCATAAACAAAAATGAGAAAATTCGAATGCAGTAACAATGCCTTTAATGAACGGTACAAGTAAAGTTGGATCCAAATGTGAATCCTGAGGTCCACAGATTCAGATTTTACCACATTCAATAGCCTGCTTTCTACATGTAAGGTACTACAATTTATTGCTTAATGAGCCGCGAAATTGATAAATATCGCAGCCACTTGCACGACAATCTCACACAAAAATTGACTATATTCTAACAAATTCATTGTCGTTGATCCTTTTTTACAAAATCCATATTGCTGGGGAATTATCATATTTTTTATCTGGTTTCTGATTTTAACATTAATCGCATCTTGAAATAATTTCCCAAATACAGGGTGCTTGGGGGTGGTTGCAATACACATCACTCGCCGGACGTCTCTTATGTACTGGCGCCACCAACGTTTCCTTCCGTAAAGTGGAAAAACTACCTTCATTAATTGATTTATAAAATAAAATATATAATGCAAGGTGCTGGCCATGCGATACAATCAGTGGGCCGCTTCCTCCCTTTTTTTCATCATTTTCTTGATCATTATACGCCTGATTTTTTACACATTTTCCAAACAGGATAACATGATTTTACTGTTTCTCAACTATTACAATGACTATTAACTTGAAGATTTTTAGCTTCCAAATGGAAATGAAGTGTTTATATCCTTTTATCTATTTTTTTTAATTATTTTTTTTTTCAGGTACACGTTCCCGAAATACACGATTTAACTGGTCATAAAATACATTTTCTACATTCAGAGCCGCTAGTACACAAAATGTACCCAGTTACTTAAGATTCAATTTCAAATAAAATCGCGAAATTATAGCTTCGCAGCTAAAATAAATTCAATAACTAGCTATTTTTAGATGCAAAACTAACAAAAACTTGGCGCCCAGATCTTGTATTCATTCGACAGATCATAAATTACTTTCCGGCGCAAAATAAGCAAATTTTACACCATGTTTAGAGATTATGTTTTCTATAATACGCGGCAGCAAGAAATCCAGAACGATTTTATCCGAAAGAACCGCAAAAAAAACTATCCAAGTTCGCAGTCTCGATCCCTCGATACATCGATCGCAAATTATAATTTCATAAGCAGTTGATAATTCTAAGTGCTATTTTATATGCAAGCAACGTTGTAATTGTACGATTATATCGGTTCGCGTTTCGAACCGCTTATTATAAAGTTATAATGTGCGATCAGATTTTTCGTCCGTATTATACTCACGATAAAACCCTAGCTGGCCTGTGGACTGGGGTTCCTTATGTTTGTACGCCGTCGCATACGCGATCGATGTAATTTCGCGTTTTATATGGATGTATATTGAAAAAAGAAAAGAAGGCCGGGTAAATTGTTTTCCCATACCCATTATCTTAAGCATGAGTACATCAATTACCGTCTTGTTTTTATAATCGTGATGGGCATAATTTTACTGCTTCATTATTTGGGGCGCAGTCGTCCCATTTGATCTTTTTTTCTTTGTATAGGTAGCCGGAATTTCGGAGGCTGATTTCGGAAAGAATTTGCAATTTACTCTTGTTAATCTATTCGAGGTTCCTCCGAGTTTTTTTTAGGTAATGCCTTTTACATAAAATTAAAGGTGTAATTTGTGTAGTTTTTTTCATATCGGGATGTATGCATGATGTAGTGGAACTTGTATGGAAATTAAAAAATATATATATAATTCACTTGGAACGATGTTGAGGAATGATTATTGTCGTATAAAGCTTATTCTAATTTATATGCTAAGTAATTTTTTTCAGAAGGAGCACGGAAGGCGTATGTAACGTAGATGCCATTAAATGATTTACGTCTAAATTGTAACGGATGTTGTTACATCGTATTATTTTATAGTAACGTACTGTAACACCACATCCTGTGAGGTACTTCCTATTTAATAAAATGAGATGTATATCTAAACATGTGGTCGACTCACTAGATTTGCTCTATCCAAGATTCATTCGTTGTTAAAAATATTAAAATAAAAAGAAAAAATGGAAGGAATTGATAATATTGGCCAATATTGAATAAGTCAATGCACGGTTTTTGCAAAGTCGTATTTGCGAGTGATACATTTGAATCTGATGCTACAGACTAGCTTTGATCCAACATCAATAGCGAATTACGTTCATCTAACCATATTGACAGCTTTCCATTTGTTCGCTAAGCGACAACGCATCTGATCACAGTTTTTATGAACCTGAAGCACGGAGGTCGATTGGGAAGGTGGTAAACGGTATAACGGAAAATATAAGAGAGAAAAATTTTAAGCCTCCGTTTAAGCATATTGATTCAATTATTTTAATTTACTTAGAGTAAAGTTAGCGTTTGCTTTGAAATTCCTCTTTGAAATCTGGTTCTTTCTTGTAAGATGATACTCCAAATCCTCTTCCTATAAATCCACTCGAGTCGTTTTTTTTAGCTTTCCGAAGTTCATTTACTTGCTTGTTCTTCTCAGAGTAGTGGCTGAATTCCTTTTAACAACATTTGTTGATTAAAATTGAATTTCTAGATGCTTCTTTCGAAAATTGTCTCTTATCAAAAAGTACGTTCTTCTATCTGTCCATTTGTTTACTTGGCATGATACTTCTTAAGGTCGACCTAACGACAATAATTTCCCATGGCTATGAATGACGTGGCGAACTTAGATTGCTGCATATAATGGGTGCTGTGTATGTTTTTACAACAAGATTTTGATTGCCACCTACAGAGTTGTCTTAATTCCGTCTCTTTTTTTAAATAAAGAATTAATTGTAAATTATTCAAATCCTACAATTCGAATAATAACGAAGAATAATTAGAATTTTGCAAATTAAAATTAAAAAAAGAAAAACACCTGTTTTTGTATATTGTGCCACCTACTTTCCAAGTCGTCTCTTTTTTTCTTCAATATTTCTCGATTCGATTCTTTTCTCGCTCATCGTCATCGGAGCGATGTCGATTTTCAGTCCGTTTCCGACCGTCTCCGGCGCAGTTTCCGAAAACTTCAAACGCCCAAATCTCCTAAGCCGCTAGAGGTAGCGGGCTGAAATTTTTTTTGGAACATACACAGTCATATCGCCATCGATTAGCGCCGCGTTAGATGAGCGGAATTCCGAACTTTTTTTTTTGCTTTTCAAAAATTCCATCACTTTGGGTTCAAATTTTTACGGCTTATCTAGATGTTGGCAACCGGATGAGCTACGAGGATAAGTTCGGGATCGTTCGAAAGGTCTCGACGGGCGCTTTAAGGAAGGGAAATCTCAACTCCTTAGCGCTAACCGTTCCGACGCTACGGCGTCTCAAACTTAAAAAAATAAAATTCCTTTTTTTCAGCTTTGATGCCCGAGAAACCCACCAAAACGAAGAGCTAGAGGCTTCTGCTTGGTGACAATCGATCCGCCGGTCAATTCTCTATCGAACGCGTGCCAACTTCGCATACCGCAAATGCTTTACTGTTCTTCTTAGATGTCCAATTTCTGCTGTTTGTATTTTTTGTATTCTTTTTGTTGTTATCCAATAAAGCAAAGTAAGGATTCTTTTATAAATTTTAGTTTTGGTAGCTCAATTTTTTTTCTAAGGGAACCGTCCTTCGTGTTAAGGTTTGCTCGTAGAACTTACTAAATGTTATAAATTATTAAATAGAGAGAAATAGAAGCACTAATCTTATCAAATTCTGTTCGTTAATGATAAAAGAGTTCGAAATGTTAAGAAAAAAAAGCTAGTAGCAATCTTCATCTTCATTTAGGTAAAAGTAAAATATAGAAAATAGGAAAACATAAGAATGTTATGTGATTTTATCTCTTTTCTACAATGCATTTCTAATGTTCTTGAACATGTCTAGTTTAAAGGTCATCCTAATTTTGTCCATTCATTTTTTAAAATTTTCCTGTCCATAGTTTCAACTCTTTCCTAAGAATTTCAATGCCTACTTGTAGAAGTTTAATTGTAACGTAATATACAAAATATTAAGTTATTCAAGCAATTTTCGTGTCGCATTCGGTTTGTTAGGAAGGTTCTATCCAACCATTAATATCCCTGCTTATTTTGTAATGTTCCTTTCCGATGACGTTTACTAAAATACCCTTTACACACCGAAAACGACCTAAGAGAATAAAAAAAGCAGAGGAATGGTTTTCACGTATAATTTGTCTTTTGCCTTTTCAGTTTCTGTTTATTTACAAATACATGGATGACATACTTCGCGCTAAGTAACATAATAAGATTTCACTTTAAATTCCTTTAATTACTCATCTCCAGTTCGCTCTTGAAATGCATTTTTAGATGCTAAGATTGTACAATCTTACAATTCTTAAATGGTATCAAAAACCCGCTTTATCAAGCAAATTCATCAATTTTCATTCCAACCATCCCAAGAATCAAAAAATAAATACAGCTTTAGCTACGAAAAATTGAGTTGCTCATATTTCGAATTACTTCGGGTGAATTGATCAAATTGTTCAGTATTTTCGCTAAAATCATTGCTTAACAAATTCGTTTTGAGTTCTAATTTCTTTGATGGTCCAAAAGATGATGTATTTGGTGAGAGTAAAAGCAAACGTTTACCCTACATCAACAACTTAACATCTTCAAGATCGCACAACATAATTCATTAATTATTTCCTTATATCAAGAATAGAGTTGCTCTCTTATTTAAAAGTAATTCTGTTTATAAAGTCCCGTGGTTGGGTTGCGGTAGCTGCTGTAAATAATGAATGATAGTAAGGACTGTGGGGTAGTGTGGAAAACAACAGAAAAGTATAGGCACTATACAAGTTTAATTAATTAATCCAGGACAGCTGTTTCGAGGATGCGACGATCTTAATTTTCAACCATAGACCGAATTGGTCAAAGATGTTAATGGCTAAAATATCGATTAGCCAACATTAAGGTGATTGTTGTAAAGGCAAGAAAACTTATGTATCGGCCAATCATAGCCTGGAAACCGCCAATAACTGATGCTGTAAATTTTAAAACAGACACAGATTAATTTAGCAGTATTTATTGTAACTTCGTAGAATTTTACAGAACTAACCTATAGATGTCAAGTTATTTTTTTAACAGCTTAATTAACAAGAGAATTGATGAAATTAATAACGAAGAAGATTATTATTATTATTCTATATTCATTCTTTTAAACCTTGATTGAAGTCGTTAACCTATTTCGCCTTTTCTCTAAGACGTATTTCTTTTCTTTTTCCTTTATACTTTATTTCAAAGAGGTACGCAAGTGGAAGAACCAGTTGTAAAAAAAATATAGCCCTTAATAAATACAATGGCACCTAATTCACTTTTATTGCGGAACACCGTGTATAAAATGCGTTTTTGATGAATAACGCCATCCACCTCTGCTCCGATTTTCAAGTCACGTCCGGCGGTCCCCGATAATAGACAGTTGCGCCAACTCCGCGTGTAACAGAAAAATACTAACGAAAAACCCAATTCGTATCCGTCCTCCTTTTCTAACCTCGCCTTCCTCTGAACGTGCCGAACGAAGAAGAACGAAGGTATCGACGAGGCATCGATCCCTAGGTCTCCGGGCTAGCATGTATACGCTTGTACGCGAGTTTGTATAAGAGATTCTCGTTCGGGGAATTCGAGCGGTTATTGTCAGAATTTCGGAGCTCGGCTTGCTCTTTTTTCGGCAGCGGTTCTTTTTCTCCTTTCTTCCACATCGCGGTCGGTGTTTTTCGCCGATAAAACCGACCCTGTTTTGTAAGAGGAGAATACGAGGAACATCTTAGACGAGGCGCTATACGGAATTTGTTTATTTTTGTATATCTTATGTGTACGTGTGTGCGCCAGCCACTGAAGAACCTGATAGGGATCTCATTTAAATTCGTTATTGTTGTTTAGTATTCTCACACAATTTCGGAATTTTTATTTTTTGCCACCCGGAGTGGGGTCGTTTTCAAGGTGTGCTGGTTCGCGCGGAGACGAGGTGAGATGGTCGAAATGGATCGAATTTTTTCGAATGCTCGCGAATATAGTTCGGAATAGTTCTCACGAGGTTTCTAATTGAGGATAATGTGGCGAATGGGAGCTGTTTTATGTGCAAAATTTAGAAAGTAGGGTAAAAAATGATTGAAGATATATTTTGCGATATCCTCTACGGTCTCTCTTTATTGAGCCGCTGGAAATTCGTCTTCTAACTAGCTATTTTTAGGTAACAATCACAAAGCCAAAATTAATTATTGTTGTAATAGCTGAGCGGCTTGGTTATCAATTCTCCTTTTTGCCTAATGTTTTGTCGATAATTGTAACGTGTTATAGTATATCTATCATATACTTTGCCCATTACAAATAATAACGATACTCTCCCATAATTTTCACAAACGTTTCTTCGTTCTTATGTAAAGGTATCGGTATTGTTGTTTGCCAATCTGTTGGTGTTTTCTTGTCATTCCAAACTTTATTCAATGAATGATTTTGAAATATAGCAAAATCTGGACTATATTGCGTAGTAAATGAAAATAACGAAATGAGTTAGAACAAGTTACTAGGCTTAACCATGTATGCATGTACCATGGAACGCAGCAGTCTAAATCCACAACATCAAAAATACTTGCTGTTAGGCCAACCACTGTTAACCATTCGTTAGATTGGAAGGTATCCAGAAATTCAATTTCAATCGACGATTAAGGCATCGTATTCATTTGCAACTGTTAGGAGCAATTGAAGAGATAGTTTGACGAGAATAAGCAAGAAAATTACATCGAGAGGCTAAAGAAAAGGACTAGAAGAGATTTGGAGGAAAGGACGAAAACAAGATTTCAAAGATGAATTGCAAAAACCAACATGTCGAACATATCAAAATTTAGCGATCCTGCCAGGATATTTAGATTAAGTCGGAGTGCTCTACTCTTTAAACTTAGAAAATTAGTTTCGAACATATTCATATTGATATTTAGGCTCCAACACAATTTTTTTAATAATTTAAATTTTTTTTTAATTTTCTAGATCAATAGTATAAATTATGAAAATGCCAAGAGTACTGCTTGGATTACGAGTTGTAGGAGCGATAATTCAATGACAATTTAGGATGGAAATAAATGCAGAGAAAACAGAAGTAATAGTAATAGTCCAAGTTACATTGAGGAAAACAACCTTCATCTCCAAAGAATTTGAGCCTAACCGCGTTTCGGAATGGATCAATTGATACGGGTTTCATACTATTATCAGATATTTTTTAGCTTATTTGCACTCTCAATCTTAGATACGTGGTTATTAACAACCCAAGCTAATTATAATTAAAAAAAAAGAAATTTTATTTATCTATATCAGGTATTTCTCAACATAAATTAAATACGTAATTTACGGAAATATGCTAATACCCTAAAGCTGATTCATTTACCGGACCTACTAACTTAGTAAGCAAGTTGTAATCGTACAACTTGTCAGTCAAGAAACTTTAACAACCGGCTGGTCGAGCGACCCCGCCGGTCCCATTATATTTAATTCGATGCGATATCATTGTTTGCCGCGGTATTTACATATACACGCATAATCGTATACTTATTTAAAAAGGGAAAGAGAGAAGAAAAAAACCGAAGAACGTTCTTCGATAATCGCAAATTTAAATAAAAATATATTGCTTAAACGAGACCCCCATTAAAATTAACGGCGCTTATAAGATGATGGCCGCAGATAGACGGATTAACTGGCGTTGTTAGCTTATCAATTAAATTTAATTAATTTCTCTCGACTTCTAATAGTATGAAGAAGTTTCGTCATGGCCTTATTACTTCTGACATCTAATAGTGTTTAGAAAGACGTTTCCTAACGCTTCGTAATTACGTGTGTATATACGGTTAGATAACGTACTAAGTACAACGAGTGTATTAGTGATATCCATTAATGAATCCATCGGTCGTATTCAAATTTGATTAAATAAATAAGGTGCGTAAGATAAAGGAGCTGTGTAATGGCTTATTTAATGTTACGACATATAGTTAATACGTTGCAACATGTGTTTGCGAGTGCTAGATGTAGATTATAATTAGGTTTTTTTTTTTTTATAAGCTCGTAGTAATACCTGCATCAACTCACAAATTGAATATTATGTAAATACAGCGTATATACTGGTTGGCTATAACATATCCAATTTTATGTGCTTAATCTGTTTGTAAACCAATGTAAAGATACATAAGAAATTCCTGGAAAACCTTCTATAAACAAAGTTGAGCAACTGCGCTGGTATATGGCCGGACATGCGCAAACTTACATGCTGTTGAAAATAGTAACAATTACTTTCTTAGTAGCTGACCAGCTACTATGTATGGCTTTTATTTATGTGATGAATTTTATTTTAGTCCACTTGCTATGCAAAAATTAATTCATAAATAACAGGAGTGTTACTGTTAACTGTGGCCTGGAGTAGGTCACAAATACTGAAATTGTGTTGTCCTGTTATCTTAGCATTCTTATTGCACGTCGTTAACTCCTGCAGCAAAATAATTTCTCCCTTCTTTTTTCCAATTCAACGTTTACTTAATTTTAAATCCAAATCAACTTATGAATCGTAGTCCAAAACAGGCTTGCCACCACGGTGATGAAGTATTACATTTCAAGTTGATATGGTAACCAAAGATTTCAATTTTGATTCCAATGTAATGTGTCTGAGCAGTGTTAATATCTTCAATTTACAGTATTAGTGATAATTTTTATTTCGACCTTCACCTGTCCTTTACTGGACGCTTGTTTTTTTTTTTTAACAATAAAACATATCTTTTCCTCATATGAGACAGAGGCCAAAAATAATTATAGGAAAACTCAAGAGAAGAGGTCTCCAACACTGCTTCTCTTCATAATTTTTACAAACAAACACGGCTGATTGTCACAGCCCTATTTCAACGTATAAATGAATATCACAAATATCACAACAATATTTCTATCTAAAAATTAGATTTATTCAGTTTGTAGGTTATCCTACAATCCTTAGAATTAACAAAGGGAATAAAAACAAAAGGCTTTACAGAATGCATTCGTATAGATTACATTCCAAATTCTACCGACGACCATCATATAAGTTTGGCCGATCAGATGTAAAATTTAATATACATGTTACAACAGAACAAAAAAAAAACAGAAAAATATAAATTCCTAAATCATTCGAATTTGGCTACACCTGTACTACGCGCTACCTGCAGAGTAGTCATTTTAATACAAGTTCGAGATGATGTTTCTTGCAACTGTAATAAAATAATTCTTCTTAATTCATTAAAAACATACCTTTTGCTAATGTTTCGTTTATTTCCAGATACAGACAATAACATTTAAAATACACTGCTGTTCAGTGAAGTTCGGTCATACAATAAAAATCTATTATATCACACTGTATACAATTATTGATACATAAAATTAGAAAAATATTAAGCATACATTCTTTTCGAAGGGATTAAAGCCATAAATTATTATGTAAAGTAGAAATATTGCGACAACCACAATAAAGTCCCTTTTATTATCATTCCAAGAATTTCTCGGAAATGCCGATCTTTTGAAACGGGTCGTTCGGGGATTATTAACGAACAATACATTTAAGAAATATACCGCAGTATCACTCTTGTTTATTTATCACAGGCGTGAAGATATAAATTTGCTTCATTTTACTGTTAAACGTGTGTTGGTGTGCAACTGTCGTTTTTGCATGAAAGTTTTAAGAAAATTTACTTCAAAATGGCACGAGGCAAGCCTACCAGTGTAGAAAAACGTTCACGCATTATTACGCTGTTTGAAGAAGGATATTCGGGGCGACAAATTGCTGAAAAATAAATATGAGAAGTTCAACAGTAAATGACATCATAAAGCGATATCGGACAATTGGAACTATAGAAAATCGTGTTCGTCCTGGAACATCTAGGAAATCAACAAAGGCTGAAGATTTGAGAATTGTATTATTAAGCAAACGCAATAGAAAATTAACAGCGCCACAAATAGCAGCCGAAGTCAATCGCGGCCGTGAAGAACAAGTTTCGGCGAGTACGGTAAAACGTCGAAAACCCTTATTACGTCGGGCCAACAGAGCAAAACGGCTACAGTGGGCCCGTTCTCATCTAGATTGGTCGTTAGATGATTGGAAACACGTGCTTTGGAGTGACGAGTCAAAGTTTGAGGTTTTTGGGCAAAATCGACGAGTTTATGTCCGAAGATCTAAAACCGAAAAGTGATCCCGAACTGCATTGTGCCTACAGTGAAGCAAGGGCGTAGTTCTGTGTTAGTGTGGGGATGTTTCTCCTTTGCTGGGACGGGAGATTTATGCAGAGTGCAGGGTGTAATGAGGAAGGAAAATTATTTTGCAATACTCCAGAATCATGCAGTGCCATCAGACTTGCGTATAATAGGCCGTAACTTTACATTCATGCATGACAACGACCCAAAATACACTGCGTTAGTGTGTAAGAACTATCTAAAGGGGCAAGAAGAACAGCACACCCTGAAAGTAATGACATGGCCCCCACAAAGCCCAGATTTGAACCCGATAGAGTTGTTGTGGGATGAACTGGACAGGAGGATCCGAAAAATATGCCCAACTTCACAAGAACATTTACGGAATATTCGGCAACACGAATGGAGTAATATTCCACAATCCATTTTAACAAAACTTATCGAAAGAATGTCTAGAATAGTTCGAGCGGCGATTAACAGCAAAGGAGGTTTTTTCGATGAAAAAAAAAATATAATGTTCAGTATGTTATATTAGGCCAGAATAACTTTTTATTTATTTATTTTTGTCTTTTTTACCTGTACATACAATAAAATTGCATTTTGTTTTTAGTTTCGTTTGTTTCTGTAACCTTTTCATGTTTTTTACCAACTGACCGGACTTCTCTGAAGGGCAGTGTACATTACGTAGCCTACAGGAGGATGTTATTTTCGACAAAGTATATAACGGGAGACATGGTGTTTTGTGACGAAAAGCAAAATTTGATAATAGAATTTCAAAAACTTATAGTAGTAACCATTTTGGAATTAATGACCGACTAGACAGTACTAAAAGTTATATTGCTCATTTGACAATTTCGCCTCGTCTGTAACGTATTTTATTCCATACTTCAATAAATAAAACGTTACCTATTAAAGTATAAAACAGGCATTTTAAATGCGCCAGCGAATAAATTTGTTAATAAATATAAATTTTACACAATAGACGGTTAGTCATAAAGGATAAATAATCGTATTTATAGGCATATTTTATTTTATAATATACATAACAAACATCCATATTGTTCTCAAACAATAGCCGGTACCAATACAAACTACGGACATAATAAATATTTATTAAATGCCCTTACCCGCGTACATGATAAATCCTGAAAAATAATGTACCGCAAAAACTGGTAAACCATTGAAAACGATATCGTAGTAATTAACGGTGTATAATTTTCCGCGAATTTAAATATTGCGTGTAACGAACTTCAATAATTAACAACAATAGCGCTGAACGTTAATTAATAACGTCGTTGTGTAGGGAATATAACGCATAAAATATAAAAAATCATGTTTGTATATTCAAGAGAAAGTTTATTTCAGTGCATATTGAATCAAAGCACTTGGCCCTTATGTGATTTTGATGTTTTCTTTTGGACCTTATATAAATATACACGTTTGTTCTCTATATCTATTACCATCTACAATTACAAGATATATATAAGAAATTAATCATAAATAGAAACGTAGAAACAAGCGCTGGGTTGAAATGGCAGAGTAGAGTGAAAACACGAACTTTGCAGAAGAAATTGTTTAAAAACCTAAGATTAATAAATAAAAACAAATTACTGCTACGCTTCTTTAAATACCATCATTACAAATGCTTCTTTTTACTATCAAACCTTCAAGATTTGCTTGAAGTAAAGGAGAGAACTCCTATCACGGTGCAGCCATGAGTGCTGTTAGACACCAATAGTCCATCTCCAACACTCATTTTCCTCAAACACCTAAAGTTGAACAAATTCTTAAATGGTAAAGTTGAACATTGGTAAAAGAGGAGTTCAAATTAATACAAATGAAGTTTGGAAATGGACGTTTAAATTTTAGTTTAAAGTTTTAGTTGAAAATGCAAATGGGTAGGTAATACAATAAAAATAAAATCTAAAACGCTATCGAACGTTGCAGGGAAGAAGTACTCTCAAACTAATATCAAGTTTCCAGCAGGGAATAAAGTTTATAGCAAATAACTAAAAATACAAAATTTTGGGTAGTTGCAGAAAATGTCGTGTAATATCAGTATTTTATCAGCTTGATAACAAACGAATCATAAAATTAAAGGAATCGAAGGAAAATTTTCTTTACTGGGACAAACTAGAAAGGTAACTACGACAACGACAAGATGTCCCAAGAACGCTAAATCAGCTAGGAAATTGGCTTATTGAAGAAGAGGCAGCGATTCTTCAAGAATTTATAAACAACCCAATAAGCAGTATGTTGAAATGGTGTCGTAAAATGCATCGAAAGAGAGAAGGCCCCATCCGATACTGATATTCAAAATTGTGTTCAAGTTTTAAAGAAATTTGTAGTGTTTTACGTGGGGAAAAATAGGGAAAATGTCGAAACTTTTTAAGCTTTTACAAATTATTTGAATGAAAATTTAGGGTCGTGAAATTCAGGAGTATCTCTGAAACACTCTTTCAGCACTTTAGTTGATAAATTAAATTTTAAATGAGATCAAGAAATTCAAACAACTATCGTTATATATCGAAATTCCGCTTCATAAATGCTTCTTTTATGTATTTCTGTTTGATATTCAGCGACTCCTGAATGAAACCACCTTTCAACTGGAGATTTATCAAGACACAGGTAGACCCGGATGACAGGCAACCCTTTTACGTTCGACATTACAATACACATATGTTTTTTCTTAGCTTGTTAGATCAGTTGAATTAATAAATTACTACTTGAAAAATTCATACCTACAAGAGTATTATTTATGAAAACAATGCACTGGTACCCTACTTATTGTCAATTTACACAATATATAAATATAAGGTTTTAACTCGTCGGAGTAGCAACTGGTTTACCGCATTTTACTTTTTTTCAGATTAGTTATTAGCAAGGCTTCGTACACTTGGTGGAAAAACAGAGTTTGCTGAATCTGTTTGGCCGTCTGTCGTTACAGGTTTCAATATTGGTTCCCATTTTATTCAATGTGTACATAAATGATATGGTAAACTTCCTATTTAATGCATGGTTTGCCAGTTACGTTGAAGACATTATTCTAATCACACCGGAAGGAGACGTGGAGATAACACAGCAAATTGTAAATTCACTATTGAATACGTTGAATGTAAAATGCAAAAAAATTCCTGATATGTGGCACTGGCTACTTGTAACCATACCAAGTTCCTGGATGGTAACAATGGATTCCAAGTTATTACGAAAAAAGCATTGCGAAATTTATGCTTTCAGAAGATTAAGATGTTGTCACCGACCACGGACAACCGACTACATTCAATGTCAAGTCGTTAATATTGACCAAAATCAACGATGAGCACAAAGTGGAGCCCTTTGGCACTCCGACACAACAGTTTACAGGTTCTGATGTATAATACCCAAAGTAGGCATCGCGGTGAATATGCTTAATTTCGACAAAGCTATTGAATCGTCTACCTCGGCCACTAACAAAAATTCAGCCATATTAATTATCAATTTCGCAGCTGCAAATTATCGACACTTCGCAGTATGTTTTTTTTTTGTTTATTACTATTTATCTGATGATTCCCGTTTGACTTATTACATGGACATAAGTGTCATATAGTTAATAAAGTATTATTATTAAATAATCAAATATTTCAGCAAATCCAGTAAAAATGTTGTATCCGTCTAAATGAAACCATCATTCTCTGCATTTCGTCCATCAACTAATCAGCTAACATCAACTAGACAGTCGCTACGTAGTCGTTATTAAAAAAAAAAATGTCTCTGCGCGAACATGAATCAACAATACGTATGCTAAATAGGAAGCATGGCAAACGATACAAACGTCAATCGTATCGCAATTATAAAACCCTTCCGCAGAGAAAAAGAGCGGAACAAGTGTTGAGGAACGTTCCACTAGGGGTACCTACACATACATAGCAGCATGTATATGCGAAAAGGGAGTTGAGTCGATGGTGCCGGCGAGTTTGGGCGAACTGACGTCCAAATGTCACCGTCACATGTGATATAGACAGGGTAAACGCGACGTTTCAAATTTATACTTTTTATTACGGCACTCTGAAAAGTGTAAAATTCTAAAATTGAACGTCTGTATATGCGCGCGATGTGCGCACGTTGTAAAGGGGTCGGCGGGACGCGGGGGGAAGAGGAAAAGAAAGGGCATTTTTAATATCGACGGCTGTGCATGCCTTCCGTGAAATATGTGGAAGATGGGCTACTACTACGGGCACTTCGCGACATTTGTTTTGAGATATTGGACGAATTTATTCTACGCTTTTCTTTTTTTCCTTCATCCGCGCGTGTGTTGTTTTATTGGCGTCGGTAGGGCGATCCCGTTTAGATATAACCGAAAGGATATATCCGGGCGGTGTCAATATGTTAGGATCGGGAGAAAAGGAAATATACGAGCTCCAATTTAAAATAGGGCAGTAAAAAGGAGGCGAGAACATAAAATACGTTTGTCCGGACATTTTAAGTTTTGATACAGGCGTATAAGGTCCCTTAAAACTAGTAAGAAACAGCTTGAGAATATTTCAAGGCGGAGAAATGGACATTGACTTTTTTTTTTAGTTACACAGCTTTAAGGCTTAAGATTTGTTAACCATTTTCGCTTTACTAGCAAAGTAAACTCGTAAAGTAAATTAGAGGGAAGCAATGAACTAAACCAGATATCCACCTGCCACTAACATCTTTTCAATTTCTTTTTTAAGAAAATCTATTGATTAAGATGCAATTTCTGCCAAACTGGACCAAGGTGCTGTTATATTCTCGGTCATCCCATATTATAATTATTATTTCATTATCTTCTTCCACCTTCAAAGCCTAATGGTAATAGGATTATAATATATACTTCTTTCCTGATTTCGATTAAATTTTTTATCTTATATCTTTTACTCTTTGGCTCTTCGAGGGACAAACATAAAGTTTAGCCGTGAAATCATTTAACTCCCTCTTACGGAGTGTTTCGAAAGAATGTATACATTTTCGAATGTGTTCATAGTACCCACTCTAAAACATCTGCCTGATTCTACAAAACAATTTTCTGAACTCTAGCAGTTTCTGAAATGCTTGGTTTTTTAGCTTAGAGGGTGGTTATTCTAGGTATCGTGTTTTATTCGTTCAGAGCAATGCAGGTGAATTATGTTTCTTTCCACTTTCTCACATTAGTTGCACCCTCTAGCGGTCAATTCCGAACATTAAAGCTATTTTTAATAAAATGCTCTTTTATGGTTATTTTTTCCTTTTTTTTTGAATCCTTGCTACATGAAAAATCAACGACCAGTAAGTTAACAAACAAGAAAGGGACGAAATAGCAACGCGACATTAATTTTATCACCCGGCTTACAAAGGGACCCGAAAAGAAGATACACACAACACAGTGAAAAATCACTTAAGTAAATAAAACCCGACAATAAGGAATTATATTCCTCTAACGGTCTCTTGCCGCATTTAAACTCCAAAATACCATTATCGTATAGACATAATGAGACGGGGAACCTTTTCACTACAACATACGACGTTCTGCGCTCCGTTGTCATCCCATACATGCATACAACAGCGACAATGCGCCCAATAAAAACCATCATCGTACTAGAGAATAGAGGACTAGACTAGATATGCGAAAGTAAACACCCGAAGGAACACACATGACAAATGCGAATCTACAATGTTCTTCTCGATTGTTTGACCCGTCACGGACAATGTTTAAAACCACACAATCCGAGTTTAAATATTGTAGTACCTAACCTAACAAAGTATGAATGTATTATATCTGTGTATATGGAAAAGGGGGAAGAACAGACAACGTTAGGAGATTATCGGTGCACCGGTTTCCTATGGGTATTGTTTGCCCATTTACCGCCAGCTAAGCTGTCTGTTTGCCAACACTCAGTGTGTTAAACGTGTCTGCGTGTTATTGCCTGTGTGATGCTTTGAGGAAAGACAAGCTCAGTATGTAAATACACGTCCTATATACAGGATGTTTTACAACGTGTATTTATTAACATAAGAGAAAATGGTGCGTGCTTTTGTCAGCTTTTTTTTGTATAGATCCTTGCGCTATTCTAAAGCAACAATTTACATAATTTTCTTCATAATACTTATCATAAGTAACGGTAAACACATTTACAAGAGGCTGCAAAGCGAAGGTGCTAATTCTACCGATTTATTATTGGATTAAAGATACTTTTCGTAATTAGAAAATTGTACAACGAATATAAAATAAATAAATTCATGAAAAGGGCGCACTTTAACCTATAACTAAGGTTTTGTACAATATTTTCTTACATTTTACATACTGTATCTCATGTCATTACATTATTCAAATTTTTTCTAAGATTTATTTAAGTTGCTGTATTATTTTAGAACGGTTGGGAACTAGGCTCTAGCCTAATTTAATTCATGAAATGAATACCTAATGCTTTGTGCTACAGGATTTCATACAAATTTCTTTATTATATCTTGTATTTGTTTGTCTTCTACTTAATTACTTAAACATTAAGTTTTTTGTCGGGTTTCAGATCGTTAACAGAAGAGGATAAATCCTACATTTACTTAACTTCCATCTTTCGTTGACTCTTGGTTAACTTTTTCAAGCTTTATCATTCCCTTTGCACTTTTATTTATTTTGCCGTTTTTGATTTAATATTTAACAATTATTTTCAAAACCTTCTTAAAACACTTTTGTCAGGTTAAACATAAAATATTGAGGTATGTGGAAAAAACAAGCCAAAATTCTTTAATAAATAGCTAGCGGTTGTTGTCGCATTATATAACTTTATAGCTCTTCCCTGAAAATGAGCTGTGTCTAGCTCGAAACCAGCAGCTATTTATTAAAGAATCTTGAGATTTAGACCTTGTATTTTTTATTTACCTCAATATGAATCACTGAGACAGAGTCCACACCGATTATTTAAACATAAAATGTTTACGAACAGCAAAACGAGTACACAGCCTTTTTTTAATTAAACATAAAATAAAATAAAAATTAAAAAAAATCCAGGAAACGTGATAATGAAATAAATGAAGGAAAAGAAAAAAGAAGTTTCCTTTTTCTCTTCCACTAACTAAATGCATTTTCTTGATATCCACTTTTCGAAGCTGAGATTAGGAAACGAAAACTATTTGCCTTAAACTGTTTTTCATTCGTATCGAGCAAGAGCGCCAACCAGAGCGCCGGTTAGCTTTTTTCACGCGCAAATCTCCTGTCAATCCACACAATTTCTGCTATGTCTCTTATATTAATTCGACGTTCGTCTAGCACCATTTGATGAACTTTTTCGATGTTATCGGCGCTGGTTGCAGTTTGTGGCCGCCCCAAATTTACAGCCTCAATCAAGATAAACAGCGTCCATCTCAGCTTCAACTTGCGTCTTTCAAATGCAAGAATTTTACAGTATTAACTTGGGCTGACGAAATTTTTAAAAGTACCTTTCAATGCATAAGCAATTATATTATCAGAATATAATTGCTTGTTGAAGCTTGAAACAATTTAAACTACACTACACTAGCGTACAGTCTCAGCGAACCTGGCTGAACCAAACTAATTTGAAGAATATTTATGTTACGTAAGAATCGTATTATTTTTTTCTTCATGATTATAGCGAACCATTGTAGAAGGTATCTACAATACATAACAATCTGTTGGATAAAACAAACTGCTTTTATAAACAAAGATCCGAAATTTTCCACCTACAATAAATCTTTAACTGCAGAATCTGCAGTACAGATAAGGACGGCATCAATAACATTGTTTCATTGAAAATCTATTGAGTGGTACTGAATTACGTACATACGTGAGGGTACTCGTGATTCTAAATTTGGTAAAACTTATAATCATGAATCCCAATGGCAATTTAATTTAATTTTCCAATCAATCGCCTTCACCGGACACAGAAGAAACACTCTGTAGATGCTAATAGATGATGCCCAATAGGTAACTGGATTCCTCTAGCTGTCAATGAGTGATTTAGGTACGTTCCAGGTGTGTTTGCATAGGTCCAAGCTTAATCCAGACTAGGCGGTTTCCATAAACATGGCCGGCTGCTTTGAAGTTGGATCGTCTCCCGGCTAGAGACGTGTGTATACGTGTGTATATAGTCTTCAGATGCCGCCGATGATGTTCGAGAGATGTTGATGGCAAACCGTAAAGAAATAACGCTTACGGCTTTCATGAGTCTGTGTGTTGATGCGGCCTGCCGCGTTTAAGTGCGAAAATTAATATTTGCCTTTCAATTTTCCGCTTTGCCCGAACGAAATGCCAAAAATGAAGGATTATGGTTCTCTTTGATGTTTCGCTTTGTACTGAAGAAACAGAATCAATAAACTGAATTTATTGATTTCTTGCTTTAATTTGTATGAAATTTATAGGCACATGGTTATGGTTTGAGAAAATACTTTAAATCTTTAAGGAAATTTAATGCAGCGCACCAATTTGGTACATGTGGTCCCATTTAAATGAATGCCAAGTATTCTAGAAACGACGGTTACATTATATTATAAGAAAAAATGTTTTAGACACATCTTTTTGCCATTGTTTATGGTACTACTTCTTCCAAATTTTTCGGAAAACTGTTTGTAACATAAAGAATATCTGCCAGTATTTTTTGTTTCGGTAATTTAATATGTCGATGCGTTTACTTTCGCAGAAAGTAGAGAAAATAGAGAAGAGAAGAGAAGAGAGAAAATAGACGAAAATTCTTTGCCAAAATCAGTTATAAAGTTTTTCTATACAATTAGTTGTTTATATCACCATTTCCTTCTAGTGCTTACACGAGTCGTCCAGAAATTCTGCCAAATCGACGCATAAAATGTGAAGAAAACCTACAACCTTTTTGTAAAGTCGTACAGTTCTGTCTTAATTTGTTTGCATTATTCGCAGGAGTTGGAATGGTTTCTTTATTAGGCGAAATGATGTATTTTTGTGGGTGCTTCATCTATTGGGTAAATTTGGGTAAAGAATTAATTTATTGTATTCACACACACCTTTATTGATCATAAAGATATTCTTTAATTTGATGAATTAAATCAATTCATCAAATTAAATTCAAAAATTCATCAATTGATGAATTAAATCAATTGATGATGATGATAAATCAAATGTTCATTAACATTAATTTCGAAACAAAAATTGGTAATTTGAAATCCGCCAAATTGACAAGTTCCGTAAAACTAGTGCTGAAATAAACCTGTTCATTGGATCAATTTCAATAAAACAATTATTACATCGATGCATTTTCTTGCACTTTCGTTCAGTGATGAAGTCCCAGAAAGCATCAATTTAATTCATTATCGAAAGGAAGTTATAATCTAAGAAATTTCCTTCAACATTATAACCAGAGTATAACACGGCTCGTCTAGGTAATATATAGCCTTCCGGAAGTGCGCAAACTCATCACAACGCCACCAATAAAGCGATAAAAAATTACATCAATTAAATTTCGCTCGCGCATTGTCTTAGCTCTTTGTTGCCGCTCCTGCTTCAAACTTCGACGTCTTTTTTTGCTTACTTTATTTTAATTTAGCTTATCCGACGGCGACTGCGTTCCAAGTTTTAATTTTAATCTTCTTACGATGGGAAAGTTTAATAAAGTGATAAAAAGTTTAATTAATAGTGACACGGCCGTGGTGCCGGCAGTACTAGGAAGGGCCCCTCTCCCTGATTATGCTCTTTTTCTTTCATCTTGTATTCCCTCTGTTCCTTTCTCTTTCTCCCTTATTATCTTATATCCCTTTTTCTGTTCGTGCATTTCCTCATTCTTACTTTCGCAATTCAGATTTATGAAACTAATTAATACAGATGTTTTTCCAATGGGTTGGCAGTATTATGCGTAACATGATGTTATGCATGACAATTAATTCAATTTTGCCAATCGAAAAGATGCGAGAAAAATAAACAGTTGCAATATAATAATATAATAATTTGACGTCACAATACCTTCTTTTTTTCGCGCAGAATAGGTTAATGTTTTTTTATTCCTTGCTTTGCAGTTATAAGACGTTCTTCCTGTTCGCTGTGTCCGTGTCTTCTACAAGTTTTAAGCTTGTTTTAATTGAGCCAAGACCTTCTGCCAAGTTTGTAATTGTGTGTGCTTTCCTAATGCATCTGGATCTAACTCAGCGACGTTTGCTCACGCATCTCTAGCAGCTCATCAATTGTCAGCTCCTGACCGTGTGAATTCAATGGCTCCGTTGTTTTTGTCTCGTTTTTGAAGAGAAACAGATAAGGTCTCTTTCAGATACTATTCGACGTTTTTCGGGAGATCTTATTCTAGGATTCTCTAAGTGCAACTTTTACTGCTACAGTTACCTTCTTTTATCACAGCTTGGAGCGTCTCCGGAAAAGAATATGCGGCTTCTTTATAAGCAATTATTGCCTCTACAGTCTTCGCAGTGCTATGTCGATTACAATGAGTTTTAAATCGGTTGAACCAACCGTTACTAGCTACAAAGTTTTCATTTTCCACCGTTTCCCCCATTTCCTCTTTCAACTTCTCAAAGATCAGCGTAGCTTGGTAGCATGCAGTATTCTGATCGACTCGACAATTCTTTACTTTTACTGAACTATTACACCATCAACGTTGTTTCCATCAGCAATAATACCGTGAGGTTTACGAAATATGCTTGAGTTCAATAATTGAGCATTTTTCAGCACATCGAGTCGGAGGGCGGAGGTGTTGTCAAACTCCGAGTTTGCGTAATTCGGGGTGGCACATTATTATACCCTAAATCTTTAATTATACAGAATGGGACGATAACATGAGGTTCTTTAGCTCTTAAGTAAAAATACTATCTCTCTAGATTAGTTAATACAAAAATTGGAAAATAAAATATTATGCAAACTATAGCTGAATCTGCAAATAGCAATTGACTATAAGGGTTCTAGAGGTTGTTCTATTAGTGTAACGCAGCGGTATCAAGTAGACGTGGCGACACCGTAATCAGTTCGCAAAAAATATTGACAGCAAAGTATTCAAATTGAAGGTTATTTTTTTAGATTTAACGATAGAAAACTTACTAAATTTATAAGTTAGTCGCGACTGCAGTCATGGCTCCTTGTTTTGCTTTTACGTAGATTTTAATGGACTGAATTACTCATTGTTTCAGCTATTTCAATTTAATATTTCAAATACTAAAAGCAATCAGCACAAGAATGATGGAATATTGTATTACGCTTAATTAAAGTAAGTAAAATAAATAAGCAAGTGTAGAGGAGAGTGATTTATCTCATCGGTCTTCTTTTTCCTCAAGATGTTATTTTTATTCCTCCCTATTTTTTATTTATCAACCTTATAACGAACGATTCACTATTTGCAAGTGCTGTTTGCACCGTAGTTTGAAAGTAGCTTTATACGTTTCCGTGGGTTCCTCCCGTTACTGCAGAAATATAAATAAATAAAAAATAAACATATTCAAGGTCTACTAATTAGTACACTTTTAAAATATATTTTAAGTAACGAACAAATAAAAAAATGCAAGGTAAAACGCATTAACCAATAAAATAAACAAAATCCTTTTTATTTCAATACGCTAAATATTTATTTTATACTTTTTGCCCATTACATACAATATTAACTAAACAATTTAAATTAATAACAGCGCTACTCTTGAAAGGAAGGAAGCAATATAAGCAGCACTTGTTTTAATAATAGATTTGATTATTTTTTTAATCATTTACATATACTTCATTTGTTCAATAGACTTATACAGCATGTCTAACTAGTGCGCGGGTAGAAGATAATTCCTTCTGTGAGTATTTTAGTGAAAAGCTTTTTTTGTTGCTTCAATGTTTGTTACCGTTTATGCTACATTTGAATTCTTTGATATGCGCTTGTTAAAGACAGTCGCTGTCATTAGAGCCATGTGGAGTGACGTTCACCCATGTACTTTCATGCAACCTACACCAGAGCAATTTCCTCTGACACATTTTCTGAAACTAAAGTTTTATTAGGTAAGTCTATTTCGAGCCTACGGTAATGGCGAATAGTGAAATGGCTTTTTTTCCGACACATCCCGTCCGCTTTAATGTAAATTTTGTTGTTGATACTTTCTAACGTCAAATAGTTAGCCGTTAGATCGCGAACTTGTACGGCATATTACAAGATGTAATATGGTATTCTTAAAGGAAAGAAATTTGATTTGTAGGATTATAAAACTGTTTTAATTAGTTGTTGCAATTGGTTGTGATGCCATCGGCAAGAAAGCAGTGAAGGAATGTTACGACGCTCCAGTCTCCTTTAAGAGAAGAGACGTACTTGACTAAGGGATTAATTTTCTAAGCAAATTCAAGTGTTCCAATTTTATTTGAAGTATGAGATTAATTGTTCAATATAACGCAGGGCTTATGTAATATGTATTTTAATTTTTGTAAAATGTTATTATTTGCAATTTACCCTTGTGAAACTGCCGAAGAAGTATGGATTTACCGCCGTAAAAATGATCCTTAATTTAGAAAATAAAAACAGCATTTTAAAGGAAAATAACACAAAAGTATCGATAACCTCCGCACCACACAAGTTTAATTAATTAATCCGGAACGGCCGTTTCGAGGATACAAATGATCCACATTCTTAACCGGTGACCGAATCTACTTTGTTTGAAATACTGTGTTTGCGTTGATTTAATGATTTTCTTGTATCTGAGGTTTTGTATATTAGTTGCTAATATCTGATCTGGCAGCTGCTTTCGGATAACTTAGATTTTATAGTTCATTGGGATACACATATCACTCACCATAAACTCTTTTGATTAAGAATTATTCCAAACCTGATTCCAGCTTCTGTAATAGTCAAAAACAAAGAAGTAAAATGCACATCAAATCGGATATAATTGGCAAATTCTCTAGTTTCTTTTTCGAGCTTAGTCTTCTTATAGTTATCGATATCTGCACCATATTCTTACAATGGCATATGTATAGTCTATCTTAAAATTTGAAAATTTGTTCAAAGCAATACAACGTTAACGGAAGCTGAGAAATCTAAGAACGAATCCAGTAGAGACTTACAAAAGGGTAGCGGATAATATTGCAAATTTGAATCAAACTTCTAACGTCCAAAGCAGTTGGGATGTGAAGCACAAATATGTAAAATCCATGATTTTGTATCGATTTCCAAAATGCTATTCAGCATAATGAGATATAGGGAATAACGTAACCTCATTTTAGTATGCCGTGCTTTATAACAGAATGGATTAATTGTTAATAGAGGTTTACAGCAGTATAAGGCGTCTTGATAACATTTTGGCTTCTACTCTTTTTCTTTAGTTCCTACTACTTTGAATCAATACTTCAGCATCTCTTTCCAGTGAAAATAATTTAAGAAAATCTATTTCGTTTAGGGATCTTTGTATAGCACCGTCTATATTTATAGAAAATTACCGCAACTTTAATTGAACATCACCGCATAGATTACAATAAATACCCCGGGGGGTTATTATAAATATAATTGACCTAAAATCCTCAAACGTATGTCGCAAATTAAATTTAATAACTTCAATCAAATTCAACACCTAACCGGGCATAAGCATCGCCTGTTTCATCCAGTAGCAATATCGTCGGAACAAATCGAGTTATATCTTCCCCCACCACCTCGTCCGTACCTAATCCATACAGGGAAAAACTCGGCGGATGATGAAGTAAAGTCTGAGCGCGGTCCGGGGTAAGAGAGGATAAAAATAAGAACGGGAAGGGTAAGAAGAAGAAGAAGACGAACAAACCGACGACGAACGAATACACGAAGCTTCGAAACCGACGGGGCAAGTATATCGTGGAGGAGAAAAACAAAAAATAATCAGTGGGTTTTATCTGAACTCCATCCGCTATCCAATCTTATCTACAACTCTTGGAAATAATGAAACAGCTTATACAGCAATAAAACAACACAAGACACACACATACTTGCGCGCTGTGTAGTTTCGTTTCGACGGCGGCCGAGAGAGCGCTCTCTGGTGGTGAGTGAAGGGTGCGAGCGCCGCTAAATGGGCGTGGCGAGAGGAGGGGCGGTACTCACGCCCCCCTGACGGAACGACGACCTCCATGTTAGATCATTCCACGACGAACACACGGACATGTTAAGACTGTGGAACATCGTTGTCGCCGGTAGCCCGTGTATGTAATCATTGGTGTTGCCGGATTTGTAGAGTTATTATTTAAGGCTATGTAGAATTGCGTGTAATAACAATGTTTTTTTGATAAATTTTTGCAGAATGATATTTTTTACAATTTTCAACAATCAATATAAGACGTAAAATAAGATACGCGTAAATATTGTGAATTTATTTTGTGATATTAATTAGCTATTGGAAATGAAGAGGTCTCATTTTCAAAATTCATCTAATGATTGGATAAAAAAAAAATCTTTATGTTATCTTCAATTATTAAAACAAATGCCTTTCATTTTTGTGCTTTAAAGTCCTTCAGTCCTTTTTTATTAGGAGTAAAAGGCACCTACTCAATTTTTTCATAAAGCATTTTTTAATTGGATTCAAGATGCAATCTCACTGTTCCTACACACTAAATGTTATATTTTATTGTGTCTGGAGGGTAAAGAGAGAAAAGATCTTGAAAATCCGATGAAGTTAAATGATCTTTCTTCCTTTTGTATTTTATATCTGCTTTGTTCCTGTAAACCAAATGGATTCTACACACCCACGCTAAACAATCAAGAAAAATGATTAAAGACGAAGCATGTTTCTCCATAATTCAACTAAACTAAGAATAGTCAACATTTATCAATTGATTCCTTAATTCTTGTTCCATTTGTTATGATTTTAGTCAAAGAAATAGTTAAGAGCTTGTAATAAAGCTACATACTTCCTGCTATGTAGCTGAATTTCTTAATAGATAATGGACATAGATAAGTTTAATAATTTTCTTAATGAAGCTAAGCGAGGTGCTAGTGTTTACGAAGCAATGTAGTGAATTTATAAAATAATCTTGCTAGAAGTGCCGTGCCATAAGGTGGGTGAGTTCTACCAACAGGACCAAACTTCATCGTCTGGAAGTGTTTTGTATAATCAATCATTAAGGTATTGAGTGTTAGGAAACGTTGGCATTTTGCACATATTTCAAATTCGTTATATTTGAAGAAACCAAACATTCGCCACATGCGGCGGGTACCATCTTCGTACAATTTTTATTCTACAACCTTCTCTATAAATTTCCCTTCCCTTAAAAAAAATGTGAATAGGCTTTAAAATGCTCAATAATATACTTTTCGTCAATTACGCCATACAACATTTTCTCACACTTAAAGAACCTTCTCAATTATAAACAGGCCAAATCTCCTGCGCATCACTCCTGCCCGCACGTCCTTCTCACGCAACCGATACATTAGCCGAACAATACGGGGACACGTTTTCCTCACGTCTTTTCTAAAGTGCTGATGGGGGCCCTCGCCGAGATACCGAGACTAGGTTTGCGGCAATCCACCCCTCGCCTCAACGGTTCAGTCTCGCTCGCCTAATGCGAGTCCCCGGGGAAAGGGCCCATTATCGCGCCCCTCTCGATGCTCACCGACGCTGCACAACGATGTCAATTCCCAGACGCAACAACGAGAATATGTTTAGTTTAATGCCTAGCTTGTCACCCGCGAATGGACGTAGAGAGATACACGGAAAACGCGGAGAAGCTAAAAAGAGAATTGGAAACATAGCTGCACCTATATATTTATATATATACGTTGGTCCGCTCCCGTGGTTGTTGTTGTTGTTGGTTGATGGAGAAGCGGATTTTATGTAGCCGATTCGATGGTGATTCTTTTGTTGCTCGACCTGTCTAGATCATGATGGTTCGGTTTCGGTTCCGTTTTGTTGCGGATTTATTGGGATTTCTACGATGGAGGAATGTGATCGTTTTCCGACGATTCTTGTTTTCTGTTACATACAAAAAGCATTGTCTTCTATAAAAGATTGTTTTATTTTATTTGTTATTGGTATTGATTCACAAGCGTGCAACAATAAAAAAAAAACCCTACTACTGCAATAACAGTAGGTTAGATAAACTTAAAATATCTTTTTTGTACTACGTTGCCAGCCTTTGCAACAAATATTAGAAAATTCGATCGGAATTTTTACTGCAACGTTTAGTGCGTTTTTATACGTTTTATGAGAACCAGAAAAAAAAGCCGGGTTCCAGGGTTCGAACTCGGAGCTGCCAACCGTCCGAGTAAAGTTTTCATAGTTTTCTTCACTCTTTTGAGATGCTCTCTAAGAACCTCAGGCTATGATCCCTTCATTCTACAAGGAACGAGGCAACTCGTTGAGATCGTTGCTGCACAGTCTTCTGAGATGTTTTTAGTCACCAAACCAAAACGGCGTAGGTGGTTACGTATATGATCAAAGGGTCATGTAAGTCCTGGGGTCTTAAGCATTCTTTTTACGAAACAGCCAACCACATTGCAATGACGCCATAATAGCTTTTTTCTGTAGTTTGGACATGTGGGAGTTCCATGTTAGTTTCTTCTCGAACTCCCAGGTATTCAACTTCATTCCTGAAGCTAATGGTTTCCCCTTCTCCTTGTAAAAGATTACAATCGATCATTGAGAAACGCCATTATCTGCTACAATTGATCGAAATACACCTAATAAAATATCAAGTTTCACAGCTTTATTAATTTTCTTAGGACGTTGTGCATTTGAAATCTCTTTGAGATAACTAGTTTTTCTAGATTTTTGCTCAGTGTGAATTGGCTGATATTTCTGCTTGGAGAGTTCGCGAAAAACTTGCATAATTCTTGTTGAGTTCTGGTTTTATCGCTGCATCCAACAAGAAATATAATTTCCACATGTTTGTTCTCATTAAGAACAATCGGGATTTGGCATATGACAATTGGACAATTAAATGATCTATGAACGTCATTACTTGAAAGTCAGGAAAACTTGAAAATTCAGACAAAAGTGTTTATTTAAAAAAAATAAAATTGAAAAATTTCTCCGAAAAACAAATTCCTTCAAGTTTAATGTGTTTATTCCATAATTTAGCCTCGCATAGTATACTTGACCCCTTTAAACGAGTATATCTTCGAAAAAAATAAGGGACGAAAGTGTGAATCACCGATACATCACATTTTACCTGAGGATGGCGTGTGAGTCACTGGCGAACCATGGAATAATTAAGGTAGTCACACAAATACTTTTTTTTGACATTAAAGGACAACATTAAACGAAGCAATAACAAAGGAATATTTAATATTGCGCAGTTATTATAAATTAGCAGTCGCCTCTTGTACCACCCCACCTTCACGATCGTTCCGAGACGTTTAAAATTAATGACAACAATGGAATATTTTAATAAGTTAAACTTCTCTCGTCTTCGTCGTCGAGATTGTGTTGTGTACGTATAAATTTCGTTTTAATTCATTTTAATTTGACGTACATCTGCTGCAGCGGAACTTCTAGTTTAGCGCCGCGTCTGGCTGCCGTAAACACGTCATCTGTCGATTCTCCGGAGAAACACTGCTGTTTCGTCGTAGTCGACGGAACCGGTTATGATTTTAGCTGTCGTCAGGCTGTACTGCCACCCCCTGTTTTTGTTCGCGGAGTTATGTCTTGTTGTTCGTAGACTGTTTAAGAAATATTGTGTCTGGGAAAGTTATGTTATAATTCTTAATAGAATAGCAAAGTCCACAGCGATTTCTTGCATGCAGAAGGACGGTTTTCATGTTTTTTTTTAGTGTGTTGGGCTAATTAGCGTTTAGCCAGAAATTAGAAATGCACATTTACCTCAACAAATTTGGGAAACCTTATATAATCTTGTTGAGTTATTTAAGTTAACTTTTTTTATCTAACTTATTCGAGCACCTGATCACGGTCAATCATAGGCTGATATACGAATAGATGGCAATAAGCACTATCCATTAAAAGTATAAAAGATTCGCTATTTATTATATTCCAGCCTCCAGCGTCTTCGAAAGAAGATCCAATGATTCCTCCCATAATCTACAACTTACTTTTTGTCCTTTACACCATGTACGAAGATACTTCCCCTTTAATAAAATTTAATTACAAAGTCCTTGCGTATGGCGTAGTTACCATCAGCATCAAAGACATCGTACAGGACAAACAATACAGGTTGCAATAATTAGCGATAAAAACACACACATCGGGATCCTTCAGTGTGTGCTAACCACTTACAACACATAATTAAAAGTGCCTAACGACCGAAGTCTCGTCTCTCCCTTTCGGCAAACAGCGCAACGTATAGGGGGCGCTACCGTCGACGTTGTACGGCTTTAATACATACGGTAGCGTCCCCGGGAAAAGGGAGAAAGACGGCCGGGAGAATTTTCATCCCGCCACACACTCCATCCGCTGTACCGTATATTGTATCAACACAGAACAGTAGGTATATACGTTCTGACGGCGATGTGGGATATCAAGTATGTGTGTAAACACATTTGGAATGCAATTAAGGCCTAGAGGTATCAGACTCTCGGCGAGGTCCAATCAATCAAAGCGAAGCCGTAAGTCTGGGATCGTTTGGCACCAGCACGCCCAGGGACGTGCTCCTTTTCGACTGACAGCGATTTTGCAAGTCAATATTAGATGTAATTCTACACTGGATGCGGAAGCACTGAGAGCAAGCTAGCTGTGGCATCGCTGCCGTCGTAATAGTAGTAGTAGTATGCCATCCGAGCCATCTAAGTAGAAATGTAGAACTTTGTGTGTGTGGTGTTCTAGTAGAGTAGTAGCGGAGGAATACTCGTGTGTCCGCGGATCCGGAATGTCCTCCGGACTCCCTCTTGAGATTTATTTTTCCCTCTCGTTGCTGGGAATTGGATATTTTACCTCGAGAAAATTTATATCCTCTTCTGATTTATAATTCTACCATTATTGTTACCAGGATTGTCTCTTTGATATATGTTGAAGTAACGGGCTGATACTTGAAGCAGTATTAATATACTCGTGTCTAAAGAATAGTTAATAATAGTCATAATTTAGAGCCAGTTCCTTACCTTATATTTTTCAGTATTCCCTCTACTTTGAGGAATTGATATAAAATAGTTAGTTGAAAGTTTTTCCACGAAAGATCTCTTTTTTCCAAGAAAACCTCTTCTCCAAACCATGTGTAATTGTGATTTTGGCGAACTAGATGTTGTTTATTTAGTGATGCGGGTTTTCTGGCTATTCCGTGTTTTGAATTGTTCTTCGACTCGTAACGCTCTCCCTAAAAATACTTTTCTGGTTGGAAAAACTGAATTTCAAATTTTATTCAAGCATATCTCCAAAACTATTTTTTAATTTATATCCATAATCCCTCATAAAGAGAAAACAAAGAGAGTATAATGCAATTAAATCATTTGTGTGCCTTTCTGTTTTTGAGTCTCTAATCTATTAGAAAGTGCTAGTGCTATTTTGTTTGCTTATGTTGGTAACCCCAATACTCACAGGTTTCTGCATTTAAAGGACCAACAAGCTGCCACAACCTAAAATCGTGTCTATTGTGTAAATAGTACAAAGCAAAAATTTTCTAATATAACGTCTTAGAAAATCTTACATTATTATTTTAAATGAAACATCCTGTATATGATTACTTGGTCTCTATATAAGAATGGTATTAAAACACCTTCAAAGTATACAGGTTGTTCAATGTTGAACATTAAAGTTTACCAAATTTAAACACCAGAAAAGTAATTTTTTCAAATGCAGCCGCATACCTTTCATTCAAAAGGTTCTTCAGCTATAATATGGTAAACATTTACAATTTACCATCTTCCTTGTTAAAAGTCACCTGTTTTATTTAAAGCTAATTTAAAGCGACATTTGCTTTAATTTGTTTGACCTGGACATTGCTACATATTGCAATGATTGTTGCTTTTCATTAATCTAGCCGAACTTCGCCATTTGGCACGTTTATT
Source organism: Oryctes borbonicus (assembly GCA_902654985.2). Lineage (NCBI taxonomy): Eukaryota > Metazoa > Arthropoda > Insecta > Coleoptera > Scarabaeidae > Oryctes > Oryctes borbonicus. Next base: position 5,390,099 of record LR736865.1, read on the forward strand.
TTTCTTAAATTTCTTTATTGTTTTATTTCTCTTTTTGTTTGGGCAAATTAATTATAAGTTTCGTCATTACATTTCCAGTTTTCTATAGCAAAAAAAGAAAAAAAAAACAAAAGTAATCTATGTATCGTGTGCATAAAACAAGAAAAGAAGAACAACAAAAAACCACGCCTTGTATCCTTTAAAAGATAAAAACGACGACAAAAGAATAACGAAACAAAAAAAAAGTAACAGGACAGCACATCATCACGCGACAACAACAAGATGACCAAGAGAGACTACAGAAAAGAAGCAGTAGAAGAAGAAGAACGAAACGTCTGCGATCCGACCGCGTCCTTCTCCTATAAATACATAAAACTAAAATCCTCGGTGTTGAACATAAGACGATCCGGTCTCGCCGGATCCAACACGCGGCGAGTAGAACTAGCCGAGCCGACGCAAGGAAATAGAAAGAGAGAGGTTCAACGGCGAGCGGGGTAATTGTGTCCTGGCCGCTTGGACCGCGGTCAGCTGTCAACCATCACTCACGCTTGCCAAGCCACTACATGCTTTTGTACTTAGCCCTGTGCTGGCCCTAATTGTGTCGGAAAGCCTTCGCTCGGGTTCGTTTCTTAGCGAGCGGCACATTTTTTTCTCGCGCATTGTCACTGCGGTAGAAATGGTGGAGGCGCCCGGTTATGCACGGTAAAGATTGCGGCTTGGATTGTGGAATTTCGTTGTTTTGGGTTAGCGGTGGATAAAATCGAAGAATTTCGGGAATCACATGCTTGGTACTTGAGCACTTGCAATAGATAACATTTAATAATCAAATAGAGCATTTCAAGTCACGAAAAGCTACATCTGGCCATCTTGTTCATAAGATTCTGACCCAAAGATCCCAACAGCTAAATCTTTACCATACTTTCTGGACTGAGACGGTTCTACAATAAGCATTAATGATTGATTATTCCAAGTTTTCTCACTTTTAAAAGTTGCTTCAACACAGTGTTTTTGAAGTACTACAAAATTAAATGAAAAAATGTCTATTTTTGTTTGCTTTTCTTTATTTGTTTTCCAAAAAACTACAGCTGATACTTTCGAGAAGATCTATCAACACTGTTTTATAAAAATAGATGTATGTTTTGCTTTTCCATTAAAATAATCTGGTTCTTATGTGCAATGTAGGATGCCGATTGAGAAGAGAAATTTCAGTATACCGAACTGAAAATGTTAACTTCTTGTATAATTTATGCTGGTGTGTATCTACTACAAAAATTACTAATTTACTGAAGAGAGTCGTTATTGCATGTAAGTGACTTAGGAGTAATGGCTTAATTTTCAGTAGTCAACATAATCACGTGATATTCGACTAAGCCATACCTTTTGAATAATATGTAAAATATAATTGTTTAAGATGTCCCAACTTTTAGTGTTCTTTGTACACCAACGTGCTAACTGCTTTTCAAACAGCTTTCTATTTTAATTTTTTTTATTTCCTCTTTAGCTTTACTAGCTACTTGTTACAGTACGGTAGAAATTTATCTGTTTACTGTATGTACATATACGTTATTGCAGAGAATCCAAAAAATAAATATACAGTAGTATTGAAAAAAAAAATTTTTTCGATGTACGATGCCCTAAAGAGGTCGCTATGACACTGGACATGATACAAAGATTTCATCCCAAAATACACCCGGACTCCGGTACAAAGAGGAAGCCCCTTCCAGAGGAATGCAATACCTGCTAATTTATTTTTAATATTATTTTCTTGACTAAAACGGTCGTAATCGCTGTAATCAGCACGTCAAACTGATAAAGAACCATCATCAGAATAAATGTTTTAAAACATTTTTGAAACCATCAAATCGCCCAAATTTCCAGACTTCCTTAGGGACTTTCTTCATCATTTTCTTAATTTTCCTATATCTCTCCAACTAGCAACTTCATTTATAGATTTCGATACGCTGAATCCATTAAAAATGACCCCGATTTTCTATCTCTGACGGTAAGCGAGCTATAAGTTTTAGAATGTTGGGAAACTTTGCTCCCTATCTTTAGCCTTTTTCGGGGTGTAATTCGAAAAATAAGCGAGATAGGTAAATGAGGGTGACGGGAATCAATTCTCCGAGTCCGATTTTACTCAAAAACTTGTAACTGAAGCCTTTGTATTGCGCGAAAAAGGCTTCAATGGGATTTAGAGTAAAACACGAGAAATTCAAATTTTGGTTCTATATTGGAATTTTTTAAAAATTTAAAAATTATCAATTTCACGTAGAAATCATCTGATGGTATCTGGAGTTTTACAAATTACAAATTTGATGTAACCCCTTACTTCGGTACCCTTTTTGTTGAAATGCGTTGTTAGGTATGTAAAAATAATCCCGATATTTGGATGTTGCTTTGCCCCATTATTGCTTTTAGAATTAGTTTAAATAAATTTGTCGAAAGCGGGTTTCCTTGCCTAAGGCTTTCTTAGCTGTTAATTGTTCTGAGAAACTTCCTTTTATTGGAACTTTACTGTGTATTTAACATAGACACATTTATCAGTTTTACCAGTTTGTTTGGCTTGAACATTATTTGGCTAAAATTCTCGACTTTTTAAACACATTAATAAATTGTGATAGCCTTCTTTCAATCAAAAATGTTCAATTATCTTATTTCGAGTTCGCACTCTGTACTTTCTCAATAAAGAAATGGTTCGTAAAAGACCACAACAAGTTATACGATCCTCGCATCAAGCATTACAGCGGGAACGTCCATCAATATCACATATTTTAGTGTCTCTGTGTTTGGAAACCCTCATCTATACTTAGGATCAATAATCTTGTCAAATAAAATGAAGAGACACGATCTATTTCGCTACTGATTTAATTACAGAATCTATCCGAACGTACGAGTGAGAGAAACAGAGTCAAAACGAGAGATTTAAATGAATACACGGCTTTAAAAACCTGTTATACGCGTTTCATGTCTGTATGCGCCCGTTTTTATGTAAATGCCATTGTATCTTTTTGTTTTACGCGCGCCGGTAATTGCTATACAGAGTGTACGCGATACGTTACTGTATCGGTCGATTGGACGGGCGTTGTTGTTCGCCGATTATTTCGATAATTGTACGCATGTGAATGCGTGTATAACGGAAGGTGCTTAAAAAAAAGGATTTTCGCGATCGCTGTATTTTAATCGGATGTTTTGTACGAGCGATACGAGCGGTGCCTTTATTAATGTAAAAATTCGATAGAATCGAAGCTGAGTTTAATTCGCGTTCGAGCGAAACGGACTGGGAGTGAAGTACAGATGTTGAATTCGATGATTTTTTTGTTTGAAATTTAGGAGCTACATTAGATTCAACAAACAGTGTTTTTTTCCAAAAGAATAGAGGATTTTGATGGTGAATTCAAATACGTGAGGTTGGATATGTGAAGTTTGCGAGCATTCGAGTGCTCTTTGAAAGGAACGTAACCATTAAATGAAGAATTAGTTCCTTTGTATCATTATATGCTTTCAAAGCAGCAATATGTTAATTTCGCATGCCTTCCATAAAGTAATATTTTTAGCTCTGGAAGTAAAAATGCTACGAAGAATATATTAAAAGGAAGTGAAATAAATGAGTATAATTCGTAACATCGAGGTTAGCTGTCATTAGCTCTATGCGTACACCACGCATAACAAATTCAGTTTATCCATTTACTCAAAGTTAAGATTCCTCTAGCAGCTGTGAGCTTGTTTCCTTACTTATTGTTTGTCAGATAATCATCTAACTTGTCAGTAAAATTTAATATTATACAGTTGTTAGTGGTGCCACGTGTTTTAGAAGAGCGTAGAATGAGGCATTCAGCTGCCTGAGTCATCAGATTACAGATACTGGTTTGGGTCCATTCTCATGTGACCTCAAAGATATACTGTATTCACTGTTTTTGGGTTCCTTGAATGGTTTTTTTTTTTATAAAAAAAAAATTAAAACCCATAAAAATTATGGTTAACTGAAAAAGTTGGCAGCATTTGCATTAGAGACGAAAGTGTAATTAAAGCCTCTTTGGTTTGTCAGTCAGGATCCGCTTTCGTTTATATGTTGTGCTACACTTGACGATTAGATCCTTTCATAGCGGTAATCTGCCATGTATTCTTTGAATCTGGGGCAAACTCTTTTAGAGTAGAAGTAGAATAAGGCATGTTAGAATTAAAGTTTTTTTATCGCATCTTACGGTTGATAATGGGAACCCACGAATTCCCGAAACAATTCTTCAACCTTAATTAAATAACTTACGTAATGCGGAGTGTGCCGACACTTTAGCATTGTCATTACATTTCTTATTTAAAATTTTTTAATCCTTTCAGAAAATGTTACAATTTAAAGATTAAATTTGAATAAAAGTTGGCTTTTTATTACGGAATCTCAATTTTTTTTCCAACTCAAAAACCAACATCAGCGCAACTGCAGCTCCATCCACACCCTCCTAAACCTCGACGGGTCAACCGAAAGGGATGAGGGATACATTTGTCGGATCGTAGGCGAGGGTGGTGACACGTTGTCGTCGGGTGCGATAGCTTCTTAGCCATCCTTCTAGCGCCGTTGAATAATGGATGGCGTTGGAGATCATTGGACACTCGCTGTGGACACGGGTCACACAAACACATAGGTATATACGTTCGTACGTTATATATACGTATGCATGTATATACGATGGGCTGCGAGGCCGACTCGCCGACCCTGGAACCCACACCGTATTATTCAGTATTCAGGACAAAACACCGAAGTGCAACGCTAAAGGACCTTTACGGCATGTTAATACCTTCACTCGAATAATAAATTAAACTTGACAGTGACACGTATCTCGAATATTATTAAAACGTGTAGGTATCCCGCTCTACTACTTTGCGTTTAGGAAGGGTTTATTTACGGATGAGAGATTTTCCTCTAAAATTAGCTTGGCGCTATATTGAATGTAGAACAGGTTTTGTTATTGTGTATTTCATCATAGAGAAGGACTTGAGGAGGGATGAAAATATAAATAATGCTTGTTTAATCTCTGAAGACGACTAGTACAGCGTGGTTATACTTCTCTTTGGAAACATTCGGGAACGCTGCTTTGGGTTAAACACAAACAATCTCAAAAATTACCGAATATCAATTGATGATGATCGTGTAGGACAACAATCATTCAATATTGATGGGATTATCTGCAAAGAGTTCATATCTTCAGATTAGATGATCAATGTAGAATTCTATCCTAACGACCTAAGGAGTAGGTAAGCAGACAATCTAGCCAGAGGAGCAGCGAATATGTCCTTCATCGGTCCTAACCCTGTATGTGGCCTGCAAGAGAGCCACATAAAACAAGTACTTAAAACATGGGAGGACAATAAAAAACAGGCGAAAGCGTTCATATCAGGCTCGCCCAAGACAGCAAAAATAGTGCTATCGTTCAGCAAAGGGGACCTTAGATTACTGGCGGGATTTCTGACATGTCATGCAGCCCTAAAATATAACCTATTCAATTTAGAAAAAGCTGAAGGTCAATCGCACTCGAGAACAACATTTCAGTAAACCATTTCTGACATCTATTGAACTGAAGAAGAAGAACTGAAAGATACGCTTTATATCGAAGAAACAAAGTCTCATTAAGAAGGATGCCTTCGCAAATTCTTGAAAGCTACTCAAGCATACCGTTCACAAATAAAACTCGACCGCTAAGTGTCGCATATTTCTCTAGCACTTATTTATTAACCGTATATGTTATAAGATGTCCGCAATTATGTCGGGTTTTGTCGAGCACATGTCAGACATTCACGACCGCTCACTAAATATACCTAAGCGAGCCTATGCGCGTCGACGCATGTATTCCGCTCTTTATTTGAATACCACCGCGGCGGTGGCGGCGGCAGCAACGGCCGTAAAATAAATTTCCAGCCATCAATTACACATGTAATTGTTTTGGCAACAACTGTTACTTGGTCTATTTGTGCTTGGCGTAAATTCTCCATCCGCGACACAAATTGCGACATTAATTTAGCGAAATAGTAAACAAATAATTTACACGCGCAGCGCATCTATACTTGGATTTCGCCGAGTATAATTCACTAAATGACGCTAATATCGCGAGTCCGCGCTCGTTTTGCGTCCTGTCGACCGTTACAGATGTAAATTTGAAATAATGCCGTTGGAACAACACGGCGAAACGACTAGCCTTTATTGAGTGTTATCCTATTTTAAATATGTTACAGCTGCGCGGTTGCGAGTGAACATGGTGACGATGTCTTTAGTTGTTGTTCGGGACGTATTTATAGGCGCTTTCAGATTGCTTTAGATGCTGTTCTGGCGAGAAAATTGCTTTGAATAACGCTGGAATTAATTTCTAAGCATACAGTGCACGTTAACGGTTTCTCCACTTTAGGTTTTCTAATAATTTTTGCCACATCTGTGATAGACAGCATGTTCTACAAGATCTAACAAGTTTTAAGATGTTTACTAATTAGAAGCACGAGACAAGGTTAGGTTGCACACGCCATGGTCCCGAAAAGTGAACGTGTGGGCGGGAATAGTTGGAAATCATATAATTAGGTAATTTTTTATAGAGAGGTCATTAAAATCTTCAACGTATCTGCAAGAATTCCAATAAGTGCCAGAATCGTTTCTCAACATGGAGCTCCTCCTCGACGGAATATCTTCAGATGCTCGCCTTTAGCATTCCTCAAATTTGGAGTAAGGGAAGATATTGAAAACCTTACTCTGAAGATTTGCGAGCCCAACGTTGGAACCCGGTAAGCCTGATAAGGGAACGCGCTAGGCGCTACGCCACTAGTCCCGACAATGTTAATGGTTATCTTCAGATATTGTTGCATTGCAATCGGTATCAAGGCTGAGTACATGACGGTTATGCAAACAATGTTTATAAACTGTTGTCTTATATTGCCCAGCTTGTAGCTATACCTGAAGTAGTTATTAACATCCTCAAAATGTGGGAAAACCTCTAAAAAAAGGTGCTAGTAAGAGACCTTCGTAATATTTACATATTGCAAAATGTGTTCGTTCCTTGGAATACTCACGAAAAATGTAAAGTGAGTATATGCCCACATTTGCGCAAGGGCGAGACTCAATTTTCGTACAACAAGCGATTTTTCAGTTCAATTTAATTCTGCTGGAGGACAATGCAAACAAAGCAAGGCAGCGACTCAAAAAAAAAGTTAACCACCACTCATGCCACTTCGCTACGTACATCGGTAGAGATGTCGTAGGCGGATTCGTCGAAAACTGAAAAACTAACAACCGTCCGACAACGACGAAACCGGCTGAACGGTACCTACGTGCAAAAGCGCAAATAGAGATTCATTTTCGAAGTAACCCTATTTCATCCGGGCAAATGAAAATATGTAGGCAGGAATCCGTGTTGGCCTTACCCTCCGACAAACCGTAGCACATATATAACATTAAGCTTAACATAACACGCCGGAGTACTGGAGGTAACCGGCGCAAGAACAACGTAACATGCTGCACATGATATACAGTGGCGGCGGATTAAACCCCAAGAGGGGAGTTTAACACGACCCCGTATTAGTTATTAGAGGCTCTTGTTAGCTAGACGAGCTGAAGCACTACTTGCTTGCATATATATACATATATACTGTAGGTATAACCGTCCTCCGCGCTGTCTACTACACGTTTGTAGACGTGGTGCGGAGGCCGTGTTACAGCTGCTCTAAGTGGTCCGTTTTTGTTCGTTGTCCGGAGGATAATGGGCGAACAAATTTACTGCCGTACACCTTAGAAGCGCTTGTTTATACAACAACTAACGTATTTGCTTAAATTAATTTAATACACTGCTAAGTACTCTAGACTAGACGAAGAATGCTCAAATGCTCAAGCATAACCACGTTATTGAGATACGTGTATTTGTACGGGATGAACTCAACGAGAAAATGAATTGCTTTACAAAGGAGCTATTAACATCTTGTTGGCAAGTTTTTGCTTCCATTTTCAATTTTAAGCTTGATTAACATCGTCTTCGCAGGCAATGTCACAAATGATATTAGGATGTAAAGACAAAAATGGAAAAATGATGGGAAGTGAAATACAAATTTTGGGGAGGTGGGGGGAGTGAAACGCTCAATGAAACAAAGGAAATTTTGGAAGATGACGGTACTCAAGCGGAAGATAGAGGGTTGATTAGGAGGATGGATTGAAGTGGAAATAGAGGATATAATTATAACGATTTCTGAAATATGGAGGCGAGGAGCTTATAATTCTCATGTACGGTTAATTACGGAGGTATGGACGAATGAAGACATACCGAGTGAATGAGAAGATATTACCACTTCGCAAAAAGGGCGACAGAACATTATGCAACAACTGTAGGAGCATCTCGCTGCTGGATGTCTCTTACAAAATCCTAGCCGCAGCAATACGTATAAAATTACAAGAGTAAACTGAGAAAATCACATTGGAGAGTACCAGACAGGAATTAGAAGGAATCGTTCCCCGTCGACCCAACGTTTCAGACGTTGATTTAAGCTATCACCCACCCCCTTTAGTAGCTCTACAGAGTGTTCAGACACAGGTCCAAAACAGCTTTTGATTTTATTCCGCGTGTTAATGGGTCGGTTAAAAAACATCCAAGTTGAGATCCTGGAGATGGATAAAATTGCGCTTCGTTTAGAAATATAAGAAAGAATGTAAGAAAGATTATAACAAATAACAAAAATAAATTATTGAAAGAAACTAAGATATGATTTAATAGTAGATTAATCGTTAACGTTAAGAATAAATGTAATAAATACTAGACTTAACGTTAAAAAAATAACTTCTGCAGTACTGAAAAGAAGGTCAATGCATGTTACGTAACATCGTCAGTAATAGCAATATATATCTCGTTCCAGTAGATGCAAATGAAACTTAACATTATTATCAACATTCCCAATAAAATTACTGCTGCCATTGATGAGATGCCTTCGAATATTATCGACCATAACGGTTTTCTTTGGATTTTCTAAAGTTTTCGAGAAAATAGCGCACATCTGGCTTTATAATTATTTTGAAGAATTTTCACTTCTGCGAAATGTTAATTCGACTAGCTAAAAAGTAGATCCATAAAGAATGCAATGTTCACATTTTACAAAATATTTACGGTCAGTTAGATGACAAGCTTAAAGTAAACTCTTTTATGTTTGACACGACGAAAGTGCTTGATTAAATTATGAAAAAAAAAAAACACATGATCATACTTCATACAAGTTTTATAATTTTTCTGTTTCTTCCATTATTTCAGCGTAATAAACACTAACAGGGAAAGCTAACGATTAAAGTATACGGAAACACCCTGTGCCTTTCAAAGCACTACAAATTTCATCCAACCGCAAGGTCATAACCTTTGCATAAATTCATCGGGTATCTGGACCGGTGGTCAACGTTGGACATCTGCGGAAATTCGAACGGTAGCGGTGGCCGCCGCCTTGGTTCGCCGCAGACCGCTTCGGGACGTCGCCGTTCCCGATCCGTATTACGGCCGGTAATTATTATTCATAAACTCCTGACCGAAGTGACCGGCCCGGGCTTGACCGAAATTAATATTTCGTACTTACACGGAGTGCAGGATTAGGATTCGGGAGATGCGAAACTGCGGCAAGTTTCGTCCGGTTAGGGCGACCCGTCGCGTCGCCAAAAATAATATTTGCTTGAGGTATAACGTCGAAATTTCCGACGAAGGCTGCCTTGTATCTATCCATATACGAGATTAAGGTGCAAACTGGAAAATACCAGGGAAAAATCATAATATTTTAATTGGGGATACTTTTTTTTTGAGTTTTTGGAAATCATGCAGACAAGGTGAATAGATCAAAATCGAAATGAGGAAACGTCTAATTAAAAGGATGAAGTGACAACATTTAAAAGTAAACTATAATGAATAAAATTAGCACAAACTGGGTCTTATTCGAAAGATAGGAGCAAAGCAAATTTGGCAAGTGAAGAGAACTTTCGGATGTGTTTGTAATTTAAAACGCTATTACGTAACTTTGCTTCGTACTTCACGAAGACAAGACTTCCTAATTTTTCGCGAGTCCGAAACAATGCTGAACATTTTATTCTCGTTGTTGTGACACGTTTTAGCATTTGTTTAAAACTTTCCCTAAAGGAAAAAGGTACATACTTCCTGGAAGCGCGAAATGAAACAAGAAAGTTTTCTTTCTTATTAACGATAAGGACACGAAGTCCCTTGCCAGCGAAATACGAAATAAGGAAGTTCTCCAACTATTGCCATCTTTGTCCTTATGTTTAGTTAAGAAGAAACGTATCAAAGCAAAAATACACGGTATATATTGTCCGTCTAGAAAGTATCCGGAATTTATTATTTTTCTCAATTTTAATATATTTCTTTTTTGTTACATCCTAAGACAAAAGTACTGCATCAAGTAGGTTGTGCCGACTGTGGGCCATGGCAAAGATCATATAATAACACCAGCTGTCAAATATTGCCGATTATCAACAGGCTTAAGGTCTGTGAAATAATGTAGCAAGTAGAAAGAAGAAAGTTGGTGGAATATTTGTATAGAAAAGGTGTTCAAAACGTTAAAAAACTAGTGCAATTGACTGAACTCGGAAAAAGTGCAGTATATGAGACAATAAAGAAGATAAAAAATAGAGGAGATATGAGCAATGAACCAGTTTCTGGAAGACCGCGTAAGATTAGCGGAAATAATCTAAACGCTTTAGTGACTTTAGGACGACAAAACCCGCGCCTAGGGTTCCGAAAACTGGCTAACAGATTTGGAAATCAACGTCAAATAAGAATGTATCCAGAAACTGTCCGCATTTCACTGAGAAGACAAGGTTACTTATCAAGGAAACCAAAAAAAATCCCTGCAATGACACCTCTACAAAAGCAACCAAGAATTGATTTTTGTCAACGATTTCGAGACGATAATTTCAGTGATGTTTTTATATCTGATGAAAGTTGTTTTCAGCTTGGTGCAAATCATTTAAAAATCCTATCAAGAGAAAATGTTACCGTTCAAATTTCCAAATTTCCCACAAAAATGATGGTTTGGGGAGCAATCTCTCAGCGTGGTGCTACACCTCTCTGTATAATTGATGGCACCGTTAATAGTGTTTAATTCTTAACGGCTTTCTTCTTGAAACAGCTGCTTTATATTCCGAAGGGTGGCGTTTTCAACAGGATAATGCAAGATCCCACACTTCTGAATACACTATACCTTGGATGCTAGAACAAAACTTGGCAAAAATTCCATGGCCAGCAGCTTCCCCAGATCTTACTCCCATCGAAAACATATGGGGACTAATGAAAATTGAAGTAGAACGAGCAGCACCACGAAATAAAGAAAATTCGGTCAGTTTTACAAGCCTGGGCCACTATCACCGAAAAGTACAGCGTTGACCTCGTTTCGGGATTACCTGAACGTTTAGTTAAGTCTTTACAGTTAAATGGAGATTATATTAGTAAATGAGATGAATTATTTGTTGTGATTTTATTATTCAAGTAATAACCGTCAAATTATAGCTGTGCTTTTTGTTTTCCGGATACTTTCTAGACAGACTTTATATCTGCAAGCGTTTTGCGCTACTTTGAAAATATTAAGGCCTATCGCCATACCAAATCATGCTGTTTGAGTATTGAAAGGCAATTAAAAAAGTTAGTAACCGAACTGCGTATCCTTTTTGGGTTGGTTAAATTTTGCAAAATGAGAGAAGTTCACAGCTGGCCAGAAAAAGGATTAACAATTATGTAGCTAACGTACCAGGCTCGCCAAAGACGGCAAAAGTAGCGCTATCGTCCAATTTCTTCCTCGTATCGCACCTACGTTAGTTACCATGATTTTTTAGTTTTAATTCTATAATTTTGTCTTTTCTCTTTTATATATTCGGTTGATTAAGGCTAAAGGTAGAGCGCTGTACATCTTCATATTGTTACGTACGGTAGTTTGTAAATAGTGTTGGATTTCATTTATCTAGTTTGCTATTTTTAAAAGTTTGACAGTGATATTTTTTTTAAGCTGTTTGAGATGGGGATCAATAAGATCAGAACACCAAAATCGGATGGCTTGAACTGGAGGATCGTAAGAAGCATGATTGAAGAAATCCGCCGATATACAGGCATTGAATTTTTGGTGTGCTGTTACAACCCACGGGCAGCAGAGGGAAAGCGACGGAGAGTAGCGTTTTCCACCAGACATCGCTGTACAGAAAAGGAGTGAGATGTGACAGTGGTTCCTGTTCCGGCACGGAACAGATCTAAGGAGGGAGCAGTGTTACGTACGGTAGTTTGTAAATAGTGTTGGATTTCATTTATTTAGTTTGCTATTTTTAAAAGTTTTACAATGATATTTTTTTTTAATGTTGACAGACGTTAAGTGGAGAATAAATCCATTTTTATATTGAATATATCGCCTGGGTTGTTTGTCTTTGAGCCCCGACAACGTTTTTAAAGGCAGAAAAACGTTACAATATATTGAGTTAGATGATTTCGTCCTTTTGGCACGTACAATTTAATTTAATTAGTTGCTATAGCCAACTTTGTCTGTTTGTTTGCTATTGCCAATGAGTTCTATTATATTCTATTGTTGAATCAAACATATTACGTATATTAAATCAAACAGATATATTTTCAAATCAAGGTATCTAAATTGTTTGTTTCAAGTGACTATGTTTGAATTAAATAAATTAATCAAATAAAGAACTTATTCTTCTCTGTGTAGAAGCCCTGTATGTTTTATCGTAGGTTTCGGGCACTGTACTCAAGATTTCACAATAAGCAAAACTATTGTTCAAAAATATTTTTTTTTACTCTATCTGGAGACACATTGTAGATACATCATGCTCTGCCTTCAGACTGGACACAGAGTATAGCAAGAACGCGTTTTATGTTTATTTCGCAACTATTTGGTAGTAATTCTTTAGTTTCCTAAGCGTTAGAAGATTGTATTTGGGCCCCCAATAACTTATTATTGGAATAATTAACTCGAAGGATTTCATAATTGCCCGACTATTTTGGCTTTCTAGTATATAACTTGACTACCAAACCAATAACGTACGGTCATTGTTACTAGTGAAAAATAAAGAGATTTTCTTGAAAACTGCGCTGCATTTGAACCTGATTTCCTGTTTAAAATCTCCCACATAAATTAATAATAGATTACCTTTACGCAAACACGCATTACGCACATAATTACACTAGTTGCATCGTCCATCGAAGGACAACCGCTATTTTACTTGATATAACGGCGAATAACAACCGTATAAATCACATAGGTGCCTCCCGAAGATGGAAAAACAAATAAATATCGCCGGAGCGCGTAAACGTATGTGACGGACCGCGCGATATGACTAGCTGGAAACGAAATTTCCTGTGATCTGCGCTTTACATAAATTACACGGTGCCGTACAAAGCGGCTACTAATTATTTTATGCGTAAATCAAATTTTAATTGAGTGGTTCAAAGTAATCGTAAATGTTTCCACGTGGATAATATGCGCATATTACGGATGGTGCGTCGCATGCGTTGTGCATGCACCGAGATTAAAATAAACATCGCGATGCCGCCCGCGTTTGTATGTACGGATGGATCTGTGTACGTAACCCGATGCAATTTCGTAATTAATTTGGTCAACGGGGACGGATTTTGAGGATATTTATTTATAGCGAACAAATGGATACGTTCACTACATCAAAAAAAAAAAAGATTAATTTGTAGATATTAAAAAACGGCAGGGTTTCCATAAATATGAATTTTGGTAGTGTTAGGCATAATCAAGTTGACATGATTTGTTTTTTATTTTATTTATTTATTTATTGGATAGCTCGCCAACAGGACTCAAACGTCTCAATAACAAGCGTACACATTTTATAATAATAACAAGAGAATATTAATTATTAGTGCATAATACATTTTCCGCGCATTACATACTCCAGATCAGCGGCACTCAAAATATCCAAGAAAACCGAAAAAAACACCTTGGTGAAGCAGCGAATCCGAAGCGATATATGAAATACACCCACCGATGCGAGATGTTCGTGATGTACACTGCCGTTCAGTGAAGTTCGGTCATATAATAAAAATCTATTATATCACACTGTATACAATTATTAATACATAAAATTAGAAAAATATTAAGCATACACTCTTTTCTAAGGGATTAAAGCCATAAATTATTATGTAAAGTAGAAATATTGCGACAACCACAATAAAGTCCCTTTTATTATCATTCCAAGAATTTCTCGGAAGTACCGATCTTTTGAAACGGGTCGTTTGGGGATTATTAACGAACAATACATTTAGGAAATATACCGCAGCATCATTCTTGTTTATTTATCGCAGGCGTAAAGATATAAATTTATTTCATTTTACTGTTGAACGTGTGTTGGTGTGCATCTATCGTTTTTGCGCGAAAGTTTTAAGAAAAGTTACTTCAAAATGACACGTGGCAAGCCTACCAGTGTAGAAAAACATTCACGCATTATTACGCTGTTTGAAGAAGGATATTCGGGGCGACAAATTGCTGAAAAAATAAATATGAGAAGTTCAACAGTAAATGACATCATAAAGCGATATCGGACAACTGGAACTATAGAAAATCGTGTTCGTCCTGGAGTATCTAGGAAAACAACAAAAGCTGAAGATTTGAGAATTGTATTATTAAGCAAATGCAATAGAAAATTAACAGCGCCACAAATAGCAGCCGAAGTCAATCGCGGCCGTGAAGAAAAAGTTTCGGCGAGTACGGTAAAACGTCGACTTCAACAAGCGGACCTTCATGGACGCATTGCCATTCGAAAACCCTTATTACGTCGGGGCAAGAGAGGAAAACGGCTACAGTGGGCCCGTTCTCATCTAAGTTGGTCGTTAGATGATTGGAAACACGTGCTTTGGAGTGACGAGTCAAAGTTTGAGGTTTTTGGGCAAAATCGACGAGTTTATGTCCGAAGATCTAAAACCGAAAAGTGATCACGAACTGCATTGTGCCTGCAGTGAAGCAAGGGCGTAGTTTAGTGTTAGTGTGGGGATGTTTCTCCTTTGCTGGGACGGGAGATTTATGCAGAGTACAGGGTGTAATCAGGAAGGCAAATTATTTTGCAATACTCGAGAATCATGCAGTGCCATCAGGATTGCGTATAATAGACCGTAACTTTACATTCATGCATGACAACGACCCAAAACACACTGCGTTAGTGTGTAAGAACCATCTAAAGGAGGCAGAACAACAGCACACCCTGAAAGTAATGACATGGCCCCCACAAAGTCCAGATTTGAACCCTATGGAGTTGTTGTGGAATGAACTGGACAGGAGGATCTGAAAAATATGCCCAACTTCACAAGAACATTTACGGAATATTCTGCAACATGAATGGATTAATATTCCACAATCCATTTTAACAAAACTTATCGAAAGAATGCCTAGAATAGTTCGAGCGGTGATTAACAGCAAAGGAGGTTTTTTCTATGAAAAAAAAAATAATGTTCAGTATGTTTTATTATGCCAGGATAACTTTTTATTTATTTATTTTTGTCTTTTTTACCTGTACATACAATAAAATTGCATTTTGTTTTTAGTTTCGTTTGTTTCTGTAACCTTTTCGTGTTTTTTACCAACCGACCGCACTTCTCTGAACGGCAGTGTACACATTTAGGCCAATCTCAGCAAACAAATTTGGACGGTCAATACGACCATTCAACATTTGGTGCAAAAGCACAGTATCAAATGCTAATTAAGTAATTGGTACCTGCATTAAACTTATAGCCAAGGTGCTTGATGAATTTATTTTATTTTTTTATTATACGAACACCTTCGGGATGGCGCTGTACACGGCATTCGCCCACGCATCGGAATCCATTATACGTTTAGATTTGTCAGAACCGAATGGCATTTGAGAAACCCATATTGTTACCTCATCATTAAACTCCTAACATGCGGAAATGAATGGTCAGACACAAATGAATCAAGCAGCTTACTGAAACTGCAGAAAATCGAAACTGGCGTAATTTCAGCTAACTTCCAAAAATCAGGGAACACTTCGCTACTGAGGAACATCATTATCAAGAGAAGCCAAATTAGCAATGTAGTTGCAAATTGATTGATCCTCAAGGGCTGCCTTAATATCAAAATTCATGATTCCTCGTAACGCGTTTATTTTTTCCTTTCTAGATATAAATTTTCATAATTGTTCAATAATTGCGTTTTCGGTAGAAATAACATATTGCTTGAAGTCCTGTGTAATAATGAATTTAGTACGTTTTCTTAGTGTTTAATTTGTGGTATTTAATTTTTCTTTCATAAACCTAACAGTAACAGCGGAAAGCTACGTGGAATACTATTTGCAACAAACCATCATAAAAGTTCGAAATGCTCTGGTTTATTCCATTATTCCATTTTCAATTATTCAAATGAAAATTTATTATCAAAGTCACAGATTTTAATGCAATTAATTTAATATAATATGTATTTATAGATCTTACTGAGATCATGGGTGGGATGGTGACAAGTCCCAGGAATAAAGGACGAATCACATCTTACCACTTCAGCACCAGCGAAATTGCACAACATAAGATCCAATGTACAATCGTTCATATTCACCATTTCACTTATTTGAATAAAATTCAACATGGAAACAGTATCCACAAATATCTTAAAGTGTGCAAAGGGAAACGGCCACGCTCGTTGTGCTGCGGCATAACTATGACAAAATCATTAGGTCTAAGTTCAGTAAGCTGTTGTAATCTATTTAGCCGTAATGATAAATCAGAAACTAAAGCGTAGGTGCCACCTTGCGTTTCCATTTTGTATAAATTGGCATGAAAGGAAATGCTAATCCTTGCAGATTCCTCCTACAATGGAGTCACCGTCTCTTCTATGAACGTTGTGTTGATTTAAATTAAATAACAAAAGTACTTCCAAGTGTTTCGCCAAATTAAGAAGAAAGAAACTATAAAAAGAGGAAAAAATATCCATAGCAAATTCCAATACGAGGATTCAAAATACAACTTGTAAGACATATAGTGATGGTCACTATCGATAGTGACTAGTGCTTAGAACTTCGTAAAGCGCAGCATTTCATATCCTTTGGAGATTGCTGTTGCAATATGAGGAACAAATGAAAGCATAGCCCTTATAAGAGACAAAAAAATGCCGGTTTTGTAGATACGATTTTAATAAATCTAGGTGGTGTATCGCAAACCGTAATATGGCAGGGTCGAATGTGACCATTTAAAGTCAATTTCACTTACAGCGTTGCTCATAGCTCCTGTTTTCATTGGCGAAGGCAACGCGAACTATAGTGGCAAGTTGTCGTCCTATTTCTTCGCTCCTTTCTTCCCGATAACATTTGTTAAACGATACACATTTTTAATGTTTCATAATTTTACAATTAAGTTTTCACACAACTAAGACTACATACTGCACCTTGTCATGCCACGGTCATACTGCACCCTGCCATGTGAGTTCGCGATCTAGCGCCTAACTATTTATCGAGTTTGCGAGTATCAGCAACCGTTCAATGTGGACATTCACCATCGGACTTGACGACTTTTTACCGAGTGATTGTTTATTTTTAAAATTATTGCAAAGAAAATATAGGATTTATTCTATATCCGTTTGTAGGAAAATATTACATTAAAAGCGACCATTTACGACGAGAAGAAAATGAAGCAGATACGAATAATTTCCTCAGGATTTTCTCAAATCAGCCAGAAGTCGATCGAGGATGGACAACGGCTAAATGACACCACGAAGGTAAAGGAATTAGTATTCATAAATAAGGCGTCATCATTCCCTAAATTAAATTGGCAACGTTTACAGTGTACATGCAACTTTATACCAGACGACAAAACGAAGTAAGACGAGGCCGATAACAATTGCGGATTCCAGACGTGTCAGCGTCCATCTTTATACCGACGAAGTCACCTGAATCTCGCTCCACGGCGTCGGCCACGGCTCGCCGTAAATCACAGCAAATATTTGCGACTCGAAGTCCGATCTAACGAGCCAGCGAGTGATTTGTTAGTTCACCGGATTCCTAGCCTCTGTACGCTTCGTTAATAAACATCAACCGCTACATTTACATGGTCTCGGTACTGACATCTGTCGGGAATGAGAAAGGAACTGTGTATGGAATGCCTGCATTAGTTTCTTCACCAGAAGATAGTTCTGCATCCTGTTTATAATTTTATAATTCACGGAAGATTTTGGTGTTTTAAACGAAATATTGTCCCCAGAAGACTACATTCACGATTACTTGTTGGCACTAGTTACTAAAAATCAATTTTTTCTAGACTTCAAGAGTCCAAATGCTAATTCGCTGTTCAGCTTTAGGCTTATCTAATTTTAAATATTCTTTCTTCTAGAAAAAGTAGATGCTTTATAAATTTGCATTTAGAACATATTCAAATAAGCTTAATTTTGTCGAAGACATTGCTTAGTGTTACGTTTTTCATTGAGGGGAATATGGATTTTATGCCAAATTCCAAGTTAGTTAAAATTGAACGAACCAAAAAAAAATTATTTGTACGAAATTTGGAGCGAATGTACTTTAAAAAATATTTTTTTTTGATTTCTTTCGAGTTATTGCCTCAGTAGTATGTGTTTTGAAGGAAGTTCAAATGTAATTGACAATTTAAATTTTTTTTTTAAATAAAAGAAGGTACTCTGGTTACCTAAAATTCGGTTTATTTTGCTAATTTTAGCTTGTAAATTAAATTTTAATTGTTGAATAATACTTGTTCGTGCAGTCTCTGTCAAATTAAAGAACTCAACGAAGGAACCTACTGTTTTTGTAAGAAGTGTAAACTCCTGGAATAAAATATCGTTTAATTCATATTTTTCAATTAATTTTTACTATGAAGAAACCGTCGTATACGATGCTGGGAAGGAACAAAAATAGTGGTACAAAGACTTTACAGAAAACTATCCTGTGTCAAGAGCTTTGTTCCTTAGTTATATCAAATTTAAGTTGGAGCTTTAGGCTTAAGTTAAATTCAGCTTACTTCAATGTTGGCCACCGTACTGTTCCCCCCATAACAACAATTTGTCAATACCTCTACACAGTTCCAATCTAACGAATTTCGAAGTGTAATTTTCCAGACTTCTTGTGTATGGCTGACTGGCAACTTGCGTTTTAGATCTACGCATTACGTTAAATATCGTTTGCCGATTTAAACTTCAATACTAACGATTTTTTAGTAAATCTTCAAGAGTGCATCGTAGGGATTCTTTTTACGTTAGGCAACTTTTAGTTTGTAACTGGCGTGTGCAAAGTGTCCCATAGCTTTGTTTATGGTCCTCTCGTCGTAAAGACTAATTTTTATTTTCCATCAATCTGCGAATAGTGATTCGAAATTGAACTGGATCCACCAGAAAAATCTACAATTTTACTTTGGCAAGTGTTGCGATTCTTTCAAAGTAAATGCAATGGTTTTCTTGCAGAAGACTTTAATTGTTCCTTTACAAGATTTGGAGACACGAACTTACATCTGAGATTACAGCATTATCGTACTATTCAGATTAAAAACTTATTTTAGTGATACAGATTGTATATAAATGAGTTTGGGGATTCAGTGTTCACAAAGAACGAGATTAAGAATAATTTTTGGCAGAATACGAAATCTGTTTATTTTGAGAAAGCGGGGATTACGCAATAACAATCAGATGATATTAACGGAGATATCAAATATTCTACATACATTGATAGAGGAATGATGAAGGTTTTAAATGGGAATTGAATGCGCGACCCAGCGCCTTTACCACAGCCAGTGGTAAGCTCTCATACCACTAGACCACCGAGCCGTTTATGCCTTTAACATTCATATTCTAAATTAAATTTTCAATATCATGAGGAAGCCCCTTTAGCACTATTGGCAAATTAAGTAAGCAAAGTTACTCTTAAAGTTTCATTCAGTTTCCTTTGAAAAAACTTTTGTCGTTGCCACGTTTACCGTCAATTACATGATTTCTTTTGATGTATTATGATATGTACAAAGAGTGCTTCCAATAGCTCTTATATGAAAATACATATTTCTTTGAAAAAGCGGCCTGCTTTAAGTGAAAAAACACATGCACCACACTTTACCCTTAACTTGCCCTTACAGCCAGCAGATTTATATCGTTCTCTTTCTTCTGTCCATTCGGGCTAATGGGCAAATTGGTCAGTTGTTATGAATTCCGCTTTTCGCTTTTTCTTGCATTTTCTTCTCCTTGCAGAGGGCATAAGATTAGTGTACGGACTTTCTCTTTTATTTGGCTCAGACAAGTCACGACTACACAGTTGTTCGGCTAATGCTGTTTTGGATAGTAGAGGTACCATTTTTTCCTCTTGCGGAAGCTGTCAGGTATTCCCTAGTATGAAAGAACAACATCTTACATGTGGTAAAAGCTGCGATGGTAACATTTCCTGCTTTTGATTTTTATGGGGTAAAGTCCCAACAGGGTGTCCTGAGGATCAATTCCTCCCACATGCTTATTGCTCTGCTGGATGAGATCAGGGCAGTCAGTATCTTCCTTAGCCTTTTCAGACTTCATAAATCTATTGTTCTTGCCTCTTCGGCCATGCTTCCTCTTCCCTCCTTTTCATGTCTTTTTCTGTCACAGCTACACAATACTACAGTAGGTTCGTCGTAACAGTAACAACGGAGCGTATTTTTCTGTGAACTAAATAAGCTATGTGGAACAGACGAAAGACGATTACCTTAGTTATTAGAGAGAATAAATCGTTTTACGAGTTCACTCGATTTCTAATCATTACATCCGCAATCGAGGTATCCTGCTCCCTGGAAAACAGTATCTTCTAGCAGGTCGGTTGGGCTGCTGTTGGAAGCTGTAAATGCAGATCTGTCGTACAATTTCAGCTAGAAGTTTCAGTTAGAGAAAAATGCGTTTGCCCATTAAATTACTGAAACTAAAAGCAATAATTACATATAATATTGCACGAATCTTTGATGATAAAACAAAGATTAATTAACAACATTGAACCCGTATGAAACTCATACACAGTAAATTAGTTTAAAGCATCGTGAATCGTAATACTGAACTGCTTTCAGTCACAGCGTTCCACACAGGCGCATATACATAGACATACAGCGACGGAGCGTACCTACGCGGCCGTGGCGAAAACACGATCTCGATATAACATGCAGATATTTAAAACCAGAATGCCGATACAAAGATCCGATTCAATTATACATCGAACTGCATCATAAACAATTCCGAACGGATCGAACGAAGGTAACCCGTAGCGCCTTGTAAGTTGTAGTATTTACAAAACAAAGATACGGACTGATAAGTTTAAACGACGCCTTTAGTTTATGTTACGTGACATCGCCGGGGTCGTCTGGTTCATGAGCTGCCGCGGCCGCTGATGTGTCGGGGAATGTGTTAAATTTACAGCGCGACGAACGCTGTGTCTTGTATGCGAGCGCAAGCATACCTACATATATGCATGCATAGATAGATACCGCATAGAACCTAACGTACAACGCGCAGGTTATTGAAAATCATACGCTAACATAAATAAGGCGAATGGAAGAGGCGCGCATTGTAGGTAGGTGAGTTGGGATCGTATATGATAGCAGGGAATCTGTAAATATAGTGGTGTGTCCCAGCGCCTTCTTCGATTTATTTTACTAGCCGCGCAAAAAAGAAAGCTTTTAGGCAGTGTACAGGATGTGTCTTGATTACTAGTTGGTAGGTACCAATTTCCAAAAATGTATTATTCAAGAATGGGGAAAAGTGTGATCTTACCAGGGTTGCCAGTTATTAGCTTCTCCGTAGCTTAACATAAAAAAATTCCCTAGATTTCCCTAAATATTTTTTACTAAATTACAGAGATGTTAAAAGACAAGCGACAGGCTTACATACCTTCCTCGTTCGTATAACAAGACATTCGATAATATTAAAGAAAGGAATATTTATTTGATGCAGCTATCCCCAGGGCCGTCTTAAACATTGTATCTTTGCGATATAAATTTGGCCAGCCGATTCTTAAAACTGACGTCTTGTGAATAGACTGACTTCTGTCGCACTCAGTTCCGTTAAAGCTATCCTTAGAACCACTAATGTTTTGACTAACTAAGATCAGACGCATAATACTTCTTTTGACGTCTCTTGACCTTGTATTATTATTCACCAACATACATTGATGTCATTGCCAATGGCAGACAATTAGCCAAACCGCAGATAAACAATCCGCAGTTGGAATTTAGACAATTTTTTTTAAGCGTGGTGACGGCCCAACGGGGTGTGTAAGCTTTTTCAAGCTTGTCATAACCGCAGGAGCCTTTTATTGTGTGTGTAAAGTGTTCCATTGCTTTGCTACTGTCACCTTCTCGTCATCCCTTCACTTCGCCGTAAAGGGCGAAGCGCAGTTAATTGTACCCTAACTGCGAATGGTGGCTCGGGAGTGTTCCGAATCCACCAAGAAAATTTGTTAATCCTAGCACACAGCGGTTAACTCTGCCAGGTCAAGCTCAGGCCCTCTTGATCACTTTATTGTTACGATATAGCGATGAGTGGTAAAAAAATTATAATTCAGGTGATAATCACATACCTATTCAAAAGGAATAAAAAAGAAAACTGCAAAGAAGCCATTAAAATTAATGATATCGTTTCGTAAGCGGTGTGATATAAACGCCTCGCCAAAAAATTTACTCCCATCTTTACTACCCTAATCCAAATTGTATTGCCGAAATCTTAAATTTCCTCCAGCGTAATCTGCATCAAAAATACATTTACGCAAACAAACCTCCGTCCTCACTTATGGGACCCGCGCCGCCCCCGCATTCATAACCTAATACCAACCCGTAAAAATGAAATTTCGTAAAATTGCGTGTCGTGTTTAACGCCATCGCTTGTTGGATATTAAAAAACTTGCTAGCGCTCCCGAGGAAAAGCGGCTGGAGTAAAAGTATTAGGTGTATAAGGCGACGAGGTCGGGTCGCCGCTAAAAAGTATGGGAAAAAGTAGGCAAGCAGCCCGGAAAAAGAAGAAGAATAAGAAGTAATCACGACGCCATCCACTTTGCCTTCGGGGTGGTTTGTTAAAACCCGTTAACCGATCTTTTAAAATCCTTTTAAAAGTGAGTTCATAAACTTCTCCCCGTTCCTCCTATTCCTTCGCCCGCACCTTCGGTTCGGCGGAGATTTTCACGGACGCTTTCCGTACAGCAGCATTGGGAGCAGCCGAATAACACGGTTCCGGGCGCGTACCTCGCCACCGTATCCATAAAAATTAAGCTCTCCGACGAGATGAGGGGATCTTAGGGTGTATATACGCTTTCTATGTAGTTCGACTTCGGTGTTCATTATTTGGAGAGGAGTAGCGGTATAATCGTCAAAGGAAAACGGATCTCCATTTTTTAGTGCGATCCGAACGCTGGAAAATTAGAATAAACGAAAAGCACCTACCGTTTTCTGAAAAGAAATGTAAATTTATTAAATTTTTTTGTATTCGTTCTGGGTGATAAAGTAATGTAAGTAAATTCATAAACAGCTATCAAAATACCAACTGCTACAACATGCAAGTGTTTGAAACCATGTATGAACAGCCATTAGAAGGTTCTAGGGCTACCAAATGCGTTCGTCTTGTACACGCATAAACTTAATAAATTCTCTATTTCACACAGCAGAAGCGGAAGGTTTAAACAAAATTATTTGTGCTTGTTTTGCTTGTTAGCATGGAAGCAGTGTGCTTTCGAACATGGGTTTCTGCTCAAAACTTATTGCTAGTCTCATTTATAAGCCGTAGAAATTTGTAACTGGAATTTTAGAATGCTCTGTATACGTAGAACGTAACAACAGGTGGAAGAAAAACGACAATGTTATTCTGCTTTTGAAGCAGTTTCTTCCAAATGCTTGATCTTTTCGGGGAAAGGAAGTACCTCGTTGAAAAAAATATCTATTCTTGCCTGTGGATTTATTTTTATTAATTTCAATTTATTTAAATCAATAGATCTTGTCAGATGCACCTTTAAACCCTACAAATTAGTTACTTGATTCTGTGAAACTTGGGAAACCCAATAAATCGCTATAAA
The DNA here is from genome assembly GCA_902654985.2 of Oryctes borbonicus. Lineage (NCBI taxonomy): Eukaryota > Metazoa > Arthropoda > Insecta > Coleoptera > Scarabaeidae > Oryctes > Oryctes borbonicus. The sequence continues at coordinate 5,414,094 of LR736865.1, forward strand.
CGTTCGGCGCACACAGCGAACTCCAGCGCTTGTCGCTGCAATTGTTACAGCTTTTATTATCAGGCTGTACGCGCGATACATTTAAATTCTGAACGAGCACTTACGTTTAATATGCACTCGTACAGTGTAAACACTATTAAAAGGCGAGCGAAGCCGATACGCGAAGCATGTGTAACGGATTTAGTGCTCGTCAATTCCAGAAGCGATTGCTGACTCCATGCAAAGTTGCAGCGTAGGTATTAGGTATACAGTGATGTGCCCGAATGTGTTAGCGCATAACGTTAATAAAATTTTATGCGTCGAAACACAGCACTTTAGCGAAACGGCTTGCCATATTTATTGCTGCTTTCTTTTTTTTCGTTGTTGGTATACGCGATCGTCCGCGGTAATTCGGTAATAAAGTCACTTTTTACTGTGCTACGTAGAGGACGCAATTTGGAACACCCTAAGGCATGATGTAATATTTAAAGTTTTTACGTAGCTAATTGCTGGGCTAGCACTGGAGATTGTGCATGCCCCTGTATTTCTATACTTTACCAGAGTCAATGCCAAATAGTTCAGAACCATTCTTGTTTACTGTCTTATCTTTCATTTTACAGAAAAAAGTGGTAGAATAAAACCGGGAAATATGACAACATAAATTTCAAAGGGTCACCAACCGCTTCAGTCGCATTGCGAAGGCTGCACCTTATATTTGCCTAATAATAATGGAGCTCTTTTTTGTTGTTGTAGATGACAGTTTTCGCAAAATTCATCAATATCGACTTCCGAGTCGTGAGTTTCCTGCGTTGCTACCTGTGTGCGAATTTTTTTTTTTTTTTAAAGCTGTCAACTTAGTTCTTTCCTACATTCAACGTTGTTTCTTAAGTTTCTGTGTTTATCATCTTTTCGCCTAATTTTATATTTCTTGCTTTCTTCTTTGCTTGTTTTACAAAATCGTTTCCGGTGAAGTTAGTTGTATCCAACAAGATTTACAACCCTTTGGTCCTAGTTCCATGCGAGGAACCTGCAAAATTTTTTTTAAAGAACTTTTTATCTTCACTGTTTAACCGCAGTAGCAAGATAGCATTTTGATCTTCCGTGAGACTTTCTGCTAAGTTGGAATCTTCTTCATCGGTACTACTTCGTCAACGATGGATACGTACCCGGAAATTTCCTCGGGACTAAAAGACTAAATTTTAGAACTCCATTTTGAATCGTTGGCGCTTTATTTCAAAGTAGCGCGAACTATAGTTAGTCTAGTTTTCGACTAGAATTGCTATGAACTTAATTTTGACGTGTAGGTCGACTAATAGGTCGTCAAGGCCTTGAAGAATGATCGCTTAAACGGTTAAAGTTAATGTGTGGTATGGCTGAGCAAGCAAAATAGGGTCACATTATCCGATACGGCAACAAGAATGTCAATTCATAAGCAGGAAAACGTCGTCGGTTCCTTTCCGCGAATCGAAGAATTCAGAAAGCCATTTAAATGAGATTTCTGATGTAACATACGCCGGATTCTTGCCCCTCATGCAACCTTATCGCTTGGTGGCAAATTATCTTACTTCCCTCTGCGTTTACGCATGCTAAAATGGTAATAGTTTCGACACACTTGCATTGGCATATTTTTTATTAGTTAACTATCAAACATAGTATTGAATATTTGCATAATTTTAACGCAGTATAACCTGGATCTCTTAGATGGCACTCTATTTTTGCTTTTATTCATTTTTGTCTTATACAAATCCCTTTCATTCATTACTAAACGTTGATAATTGATATAATTTGTGGGAACATGCCAGAATGCAGTGAATTCTTGTAGAAATGGAAGGAATCATTGATCATCGCTGAATTCAAAGGTAATATTGTGGAACAACCTCCAGCTGTAACCACCATTGATAGAATCGACGAAGATGAAACGTTGTTCGAGATATCGAAAGCTACCAACATTTCGAGAGGAGTTGGCTAAATTCAAAAATTGCAAATTGCAAATTTCAAGAACTCTCCGAACCAATTTAAGCAAAACCAATAGTTCGCCTGTACATTTTTTTATCTCTTAAATCATTGCCTTGCTGTTCTGTCTGGATGTACAGAATCCTGGACACTTCTCTCCTCCTGGAAATCTAACAAGGTCCTAAATGAATTACATCCAACTCTTGCGCTTCATCGTTAGGTCCAAACAAAACTAAATTGCTAAGAAAACAGGGAAAACCTAGGATGAACTTACCAAATTACGCGGTAATTACGCCACTGGTGGCTCAGTGTCTAGTGCAGTGGGCTAGCAGTTAGCGGACTTCGAACCCGGTACCCCGATGCCGGGATTGTAATTGTATCCAGAAACATCTTCATGTAAAAGAAAAAGGACTTTATTTCATTTATCCCTTTATAATGATTCACTCACACAGAGTCAGCACTTCCTAAACTACCAAAAATATATGCAAACAAATAACAACAATTGGTGCAACAGGTATTCAATCAATGGTGCAATAAACAAAAAAAATGAGGGCGTAATTTTAAAATTTTTCAAAAGAAGCTGATGTTTCAAGAATTTTTTGCTCGCTTTTTTGAAAATTGTTTAAGGTACTTTTCCAGAAAGATGAAGGATAAATATCAGAATTGTAATCTTTCTGGCCAGGCTTGTTCAACACCCATTACACAAAGCTAACTAAAAATAATGGCAATTATACAGCTTTTGTTCTCTTGGAAAACAGACGTTTATGAAGAAGCTAAATGTCATTGGAGAGAAAAAAAAAACAATTTGTATTAGTTGTAATTTTCTGTAACTAAAACTTTTTTCTTCAACTCTTCAATATTAGCACAATTTATTTACAGGCAACTTCTAGATATATCCTTTGAAATGCTGAAAATGTGTCCGTTAGATTCTATTTTCTATTAACTTTATTAAGACAGTAACTGCTGTCTTGTAATTATTTCTTTTTTTCAATTACTAATGCCTCTATAGAAAACATGTATTAAGCCAAAACAATTGCAATGATGAGGGACATGTACGTGACACATAACAATTTTATTCTTATTACATTTTACTACGATATCGTAAAATCCTTCAATACAACCAAGTGTTTGATGACATAATTGAAAGTGAAAATTGTATTTTGCCCGTGTTTACAAAGATGTGGGTTAGATAAGTGCGAATATGTTTTTTCTACGTTAAAAGAGATATTAGGTCGTTACGTATGGCTATAAAACGCGAATTCATGTCTATTACAGCTGCCGCCGTAATTTGTTGTACCAGATGCGTAACAGCTGCGAGGTCCTTTGATCAGCGTCAAGCTTATTTATAATTTTTGCAATTACTAATTTTTTTGATTTATGGTGTTGGTATTTTAATATGTCCAAATCAGGCGATTCTGACTGTTGAAACTTCATGTATATTCTTTATAGGAAATAACAAACATTATGCCATTCGCTATAAAGACTATTGATATGGTTTGAATAACTACTTAAAAAAAAAAACACCCAATATTGATGCAATATCCTCGTCGTGAATCTTATGAGCTGATGTATTGGATGAGATATGACTCGTTCCATGGAGTTTGCTGAAAAGGTCGTCTGCCCTTGATGTTCCGTGTTAATATTTTGAAAGCAATGTTAGGCCACATGTAAACGAGTACTTTGTTATTGGATATGGGAATAAGGAGGGGAATCGTTCAAATTATGGAGCAAAATGGGGTTGTCCACACAACTTGATTATTGCTACGTTCTCCTTGTTTGAAGAACAGACGCCGTTAGTTGTTAGCTTCGCCATATGTTCCTTGTGCGCAGAGAGGACCAACTGCTTTCCTTGGGCGTACAAGATTCTGCTTATTTTATCGCTTATTTAATTGTGTACCTAATATGAATGCGAGGAACCTAGCTGCCATAAATATGTCTTCATTAATGCCTGGTCGGCGCTATACAACCTCTAGTATATACTACCCCCATACATAAAAGTCAGTCACGCGAACCAAGTTTTGTGCGATGAATGGACTTTACATCTGCAACAAGCAATTATCTCGTAGTATCATACACTTCTACTTTCTTTTGCACGTTTGTTATTGAGATAAATGAATGTGCAAAGCAAAACCAATGAAATTACGAATTTGCTAATACCAATAAAGTGTGAAGTACCCTCAACAATCATCATGGGAGAAAAATGCTAAAGTACTTATTGCGGGTTGATTACTGGTTAAACTCTTCTTAGATATAATTATAAAATGCTTTACTTTATTTGACGAAATACTTTGAAGAAAATATTATAAAACATTTTTTGCTTTAATCTTAACTTTTTTCTGTCTGAAATTCGCCTAAAACGATCACAAACGTAAGCTAAAGTCAATCATCCAACCATAATCGTCGTTCTACGCGATCGGATGGCCACAAAAAGCCGTTCCTCTGGCGTTTCTTTCAATCGAGCATACCGAAAGGACGAGAGTCGGGAAAACTTTGTGTATACCGATCCGAAGTGGTGGTTGTAATTATGTAAGGCGAGCCACCCATTAAAAGAAGCGGCCACTCGTAAATCTGGTCTTTTCGTCGTGTTTTCGACGCAGGCAGACACCGAACCTATTCGAATCCTTTGCTTTAAGCTTTTTTCTTATCCCATCTTTCTTCTTTTCCTTTCTGTAGACCTAGACGGTAGATTTTTTTTCCGCCGTTTACATGGTTGTTTCTGGCGATGCCCAAAAGACACCTTATACCTTCGAAGCGGGCCAATAGGCGAGTCCGCGGACCTTTTATCGTCGAAAAAGATCTGATTCTCGTCGGACCATATAGACTATCTAGTGATATCTTCGTCTTTTTGGCCGTGCCGGTGGCGCCACATTATCCCCATTAAACGTTCGATTCTCGCGTGTCTACCTTGGCCAACTTGATTGATTAACTCTACGCGCGGTCGCCATTCCATTCCACGTGTATTTGTGTGCGTGTTTATGCAACGGATCTCGGCTCCATTCATAAATGGATTTTTCTGTCGAAAAGCGGTCCGTCCGCTTTTTTAAGTTACAGCTACATGTAGTTAGAAGGATTTATTTTCAGGGGGCGAGCTTTTGTTATCGCGATAAATATGTATATGGGTTCTTGTAATGAAGCCGAATTACACTGCTTTCAAGTTGCTAAAATAAATATTTCTTTTGGACGTAGGGAATAAGTTAGAATGGTTTATTCTGAGATATGTCTGCATGCAAAGGGAGACAAAAATTATGGAAGTAAGCAAAATTAGGTTCGCTGCTAACGCTATGCAGTTTGTTTACAATCAAGGAATATTTTATTAGGAGGAACTTCTTCTTTTGTTCAATCTCTTCCACTACTTTTTCCTCTTTTCTCATGTTTTTCTAGATTTTCCTCCAGTCTTGATTTTGCTTCATGGATTCTTCTTACCATTTCAAGTAAGCACTCCGCAATTCGTAAAGCAGCGCACTTGTTATTTTATTCTGCGTTACGGAGATAGAGAAAATTTCAAGCATCAGCATGGAGATGGTGATACCTATTAAAAATATTTTGGAAAAACAATTGCGTATGGGTTGAAATATACCTTTCAAAATTCCATCAATGTTGAGGACTCACTTGTTGTGTAACAGTCGTTTGTGTCAGTCGATTTAGTGTTTCTGTAAAAATGTAAATGTAAAAAAAAAATTAAAGGCAATACATCTACGCAAATTAAAGACAAGATGGACGCTGTATACGAGAACTGCACCATTTTTTGCCATAGTGAAATTTTGGGCACTGAATCTAAACCTGGCAGCTCGGTTAACCATGAACATTCGGGACGGCCGAAAACTGCAACTACTGCCGATAACATCGGGGAAGTTCGCCACCAATAGTGCTAAGCCGTCATCCAATTAAGGTGATGTAGCGGAGGCCGTGGACATCTCGAAATAACATGTTTATAATATATTAACTGAAGATTGGTCATGGGTCAGGTGATACCTGTAGATGAATCTTGGACACACCAGTGCATCCCTGAAACCAGACAGTTTAAAAACACAGCTCCTGTCACCTATCCAGTTTCTTCAGCTAAGTCAATTGTGCCAGGAGGCACGTGATCTAGAAGTTCGTTCTTCATGTTCTTCCTAGCAAAAATTAAGCGTGGCGGAACATAGATTGTATTCGTGCACATGTAACAAGCTACAGTCACATGGGATCCTCTTTCAGAGCTGGTGTTGCATCTAGCTTGTTTCTTCCGATTCATCAACATTATATATGCGCACTGAAACAATGGTTTCTCCAAAGCTCTTCAAAGCTTCCTCCAGCATAGAAACACAGTTCGTTACTTGAGGTCTGTTAAAGGCTTGAGATTTACGCAAAGAGATATCTGGATTCCTCCTTCGAAATTCGCTTAATCGGAAGCTTCTTTCTTTTTTAAATCTGTGGTTGTATCCATTTCTATTCTTCTCTAGTTAACTCAAAAAGTTTTAACTCAAAGAATTTTATGTGGTCGACCACCAGCCTTTCAATTTGAGCAGAAAATGTAGGTCTAAACCTGCCTAAACGTTCTTCTCCTTTAGCAGCAATTTTATTCTTATTTCGTGCATGGCGCCTTAATGTTGCCTGAGGTACATTATGATGATCATATCTAGTTAATATCTTGCTCAACATCATATATTGCAACTAATTTCACAATTTCCTATCTCTCTTAATTTTATTATTAATATTGCTAAAAAGATCATAATTTGTTGTCAGTTAAAGATCAGTTAAACAGTCATCATTTACTCTTATTGTTCATAGCAACTGAACACGCTGAATACCAACCGTATAAATCTAAACAGCATTAAAACGTCTTCCTATATCCTCTTTTTCTATTCAGACGCCTCGACACTCTCGCATCGTCAAATCAAGTATTTCAACCGCCATAAAATATTCACGAAGTTAATTACAACAACCCGAGGGCTACGATGTTTTAGATTTTCCGCGCCAAGCGCAGGGTCTTACACCTCCGATGCCATCGTTGCTATACGCGAATGACGTTCTACCCTCGTCGTCGCCGTTAAAAGCTTCCCTTTAAAGCGTAGCCGTCGTCGTCGTCGAGGCAAGTGTCCTAAACGTCTGGCGAAATTACTTTTTCCCAAATTTAATAGGATCTACCGTAATATACCGGTGTATAACAGACATAAATTATGGATATGATTATGGGCGAATGTAAAATTCATGCGAGTGCAATTTTGCAAGAAATGCGCTTCGCTACTCGATGCTGTTATTCCGCGCGACTTTATCTTCGCTTGACTTCTCGCAGGCGGCCACCTTCTCGAACGAGCGCTCGTTTTATAGTTGGAACACATGTCTCGTTTAGTTGACGGCTTGCTTGCACTCCAATGATTATCGCATTTTCGATATATCCTGTTTGGCTGTACAAGGCTTAATTGGAGATGGAAAAAAGGGATCTGTTGGATTTTGTATTATAGCTTTTCCTTGCTTCAACAGAAGCAGTATCAGTGTTCAATATTACGGAATGCCAGGAACACGCTTAATAAAGAGCTAATTGTCCATATAGCAACGTTACAACTGATGACAACACCCTCCTCAATTACCACCAACTAAGTTACAACTTTGATAAGAAACTTAAACACTCCTCGCAACCCTTATAGCTTATATGCACCCTAGATACGTCGTGTGTAATACGATATCGACTCGAATATGCGATTTGCATATTCGAGAAGAGAGAGTGTTTATGCAGCAAACAGCAATAGGGCCCAGCTGCGAGGGTCGTAACTACACTACGAGTCGACACCTCTCCATTCGCCAATTATTAAATATGAACGCTATACGCAAGTAAGTGCAGCAACAGCAGGGACAAGAGGGTTCGTTCTAGTCTTGTTTTCGAATTCGAGCTTCGAGCGTAGAACGTATCCAATCCGCCGATAAGGAAGGGAGCCGCGTTGCCCGTTCTTATGTTAATATATGTTAATGTTATGAAATGTAAATTGGCGAGGTAATTTGAAAATAATGCCGGCTAAATTGTTTCGTAATAACCATGATTATTATTTGTGTGTGTGCATATAACCATGGTATACAGTAACTGCTACTGTAAGCGATATAATTACGATAATAAAACGAACGGCAACGGAAGAAACAGGGCAGAGTAGAAACTGCATTGATGAAAATGGGAAAGAAAGCCTTTTAGCGGAGGTAACGCATATTGAAACGAAAAACTCGTTCGTGAGATGTTCGCGTATTATATTAATTATTTATTTATATTTAATAAGTGTAATTGCTTTCCATCCAGCGGTACACGGTAGCGTATTAAAGAAATTGACGTGCTGGCATCAATGTATATATGTACTTCGTTGTATATGTTACGCGTTTGTGTACTTTTTTTTTGTAAATGGGAAGAGGTAATTGCGAATACCTTGTATAGCGTACGCGAAAATTTATAATTATGACCGGAGGCCAAACGAAAGATATACGCACGCTTTAATTAAAAAAGAATATTACACAGATTAATGCTTTAATTTTATTTACAAGCAAGCTATGTTTCGTATTATATGGCAGCATTGCTCCAAACGTGTTATTTTGTTCAATTAGCGTAGTACGCAAATATCGGCAAAATTAAATAAAATGGACAAAATAAGAAAAATCGGGATGAATTTTGCTCGGGGCATCTTTAAAAATATGCGTAAATAATGGTAGAATTACGTTAATGCGAATAGACTTGGTTACCTTTACTGAATTAAAGGCTGGATGTGAAATTGCGTTGATTATCGAAATTCAAAATTGTGCTATTTACTTACAACGTGAAACCTCTGGCGACGGATATATTCAATTTCTTGTCTTGTCTAAGATAATACCAGCTACTTAAATATTGAATTTTCGAAAATCTGCAGCGGTTGGTGTGGTTCAAAAATAAATGAAAAGTGCAAAAAAACTTCTTCAAATTAGCTAGAATATGCCTCAGAATACGTGTCGGGCAATGTGAGGAACCATACAAATATTTCGAGGGATATTGGCGAAATTGGAGGGAAGAGGCACTGCTTCGCTTCGCAATAAAAAAGAACTAGAAGTATAAACATATCAATCTGAAACTTTTTCTAATAAGTAAATAATGACACAACAATATGCTGGTTGGCAATTAAAACCGATTTAATATCTACGTATTCAATGTAAAAAAAAAACAGAAAAGAAATATTTTTACTTCATTCTGGTCTCTCATACCGCTAGGAGTATCAAGATTGGAGATTAGCACTTCTCTCTATTTATTTATGTACGTTGCAGCAGTTTTCGTCCTTTTCCAGTTAGGTACTCTCTTGGCAAGCACCTCCGCGACTTCTTCATTCTATGTTTTTCTAGGACACCTTATCGACGTTTTGCCGCTCACACCCTCTTCTTCCCACGCGCCTTCCACTAGTCTGTTATCGGGGATTCGCACTAAATGGCCAAACTACCACAACCAGTTTCCTTCTATGCTACCGAACACCCAATCGATCAATACTTTTCCATTTTTTGTTTCCTTCTTGCAATGCCCTTTATTCTTCTCGATGTTTTTACCTCTAATGTTTGTAATATATTCCTTTAGTGCTTGCTGCTCAGAACCAAGGATTCACTGCCATAAGTTACGATGGGGACGATTGTAGCTTTGTACATATAATATGTCAACTTTTCTGTTGTTTACTTCCTTTGCTAAAATTACAATTGAATTTGATTCCTGAGTACTTGATTGTCTGCAGTTATTCAAAATATTTAAAAGATTTCGCCTTCTCGACTCCTTCACTACTTTAGTTTCCTCCAGGTTAATACCTAGTTCCTTCACATTTAATACCATATTTCGTTCGTTTAAAAATCTTTGTACTTTGGCATCATTTTCCTCATTGGGGCTTTGTTTCCTGTTATCACTATACTTTTGCGGATCCTGTATAATGACTGCTAATTCACTCCATGGATAACCTTCCAAATCCTATATCTAAAACTATAAACGAAGAAATTTATGAAGAATTATTTTTACCCTTGATATATGGAGAACAGATTAGTTCAAGGTAGGGGCACAGTTTACAAGGAATAACGACAACAATCTTTGAGTACTTAGGTCGTCAACAAAAGAAAGATGACACCAGGTATTTCTAAGGAAAAAACAACAAACCGTCCTCAAGGCTTGCTGTCCTCTATCAAAGTCACAAAAAGAACTCTCTTTCAAAACAAGAATGTATTAACAATTAAAATTGCTCTATTAAACCAAATAAAAAATAAATACATGTATTATTTTAACAATTAACAATCTTTAATTCGTTAACGGTGATCCGGAAAAGGAAAAAAGAGAAAAATAAATAAGTTAATGGGAAAATTAGTTGGTCAGAATCATAAACAATTGAAATTTAAATTGAAGTCAAACAATACATTGATAATGCATGTAAGAATACAAAATTTAGAATTAAAATAGAAAATTTAGTAGAAAAAAAGCAATACGGGAAATTGTTGATAAGTAAAATACTGGTACAAATAATGTGGGTTGATCCAATTAAAGACAAGTAAAAGAAACAGATTGCAATGCAAATAATGTGAATACAAAAATCTTTGTAGTTTAAGGTAGATCACTCAAACAGTAGGAGTGATTGCAGTAACATAAGTAAATAAAAAATAATTAGTACAAACAATATCACGTGATGAAAAAAATAACCAATTACATAGCGGCTGAGTGAGTACAAATCCAAACCGGCACGTGGATTTAATCAGTAACATCAAATACAACGAGAAAAAAGTTCATAACTAGGGAAATATTGCTGAAAAATAATAAGAAATAAATTAACCAATAAAAGAAAGATGATCGTGAATGCTTTCAAACACGTATTAAAATCGGATTATGCCAAGAAATAGTGAACGGGCAAGTAATTAAAACAAAGAAACAGTGCACGATGTGCAAAAAATAATGATCGAAAATAGTTTAGCAATATAATAAAGAAAAGTTAGAAATATACGATATTGCGCTTAATGTTGACCAAAAACATTTTTCCATAACTTGTCCGCCAAGTGAGACGGTCAAAAAGAGCAGTAAAAATAAATATAAAATGTAAAGTCGGAAAATTTAATTAAGTGCTTCTAAATTTGAATATATTTTTTTTTAATTTATTTGAGTTTAAAATTTTGCAAGTACTCACTGCAATTCTTCAATTGAAAATGTTAGTTCGATGTCCCTTTATGAAGCTCTTGCCTCGACGCTTCAATCAATTCAGATCCATCCATCCTTCTTTCAAATCTGGATTAATGTTTCATAATGTTGATATGAGAGGATCTAAATTGATTCGCTATGTTGTTTTTAAACATTAATGTTGAAAGTTTGATATTCATCTTAAACTTTTGAAAAGTTTTCTTTTAGTCTTAACTTTTGTTTTGTTTTCTAATCCAGCTCCATTGTTCTGCTTTCAATATCCCCCAAAGACGCTTTTCGCTTTATGGCTATCATGTTAACCACAACATTTAACTACTGCATGTGAGTAGTGTTACAAACATTGACATCCAATGCGATTAATAAATTTTGAAATGAAGAAATATTGAATATTGAACTTTCTGTTAGTGAAATTTTTCGCATTGAAAGCTGTTAAATGGACTCCTCTTTTTAAACATAAATACATCTTACCCAAAATGTGCAAGACAAAGAAAACATATTGATTTTGGGGAAATTCGAGGGAAGGAGTCATCAGCATTGCTTCGCCTCGCGTCTCAAATATCAAGAAACTCACTTTCAAACTTAAATGATTGAAAATAGATACATTTTAAAATAGACATCACAATACTACAGGCTGTCTCACGAACACGGCGTGGTATGTTTGAGAAAACAACAATGTTGGAATTTCTAACCATATTTAAAATAGTTGCATTTCTTCTTCTAATTTTTGATAGGTGGACGAGTGCATAGAAACTTTTATAACTGCAAAATTTTAATTTTCCAAATTAAACACTTTCGCGGTTCTAGAAGTCCACATCCTGTTGCTCATCTGCCAACATTTTCGAAGAATGCAAATATTTCAAGTACGGTTACGGTTAGAAATAGCAACCCAGTTGTTTATTACATTTTCCGCAAAATTTTTTGATTCAATGTGCGTGTGGGCTGTACATTATTGAGATTTGAGAATTTTAGCAGCAATCAAATACAAGTGGATTTGTTTCCTTTCACATAACCAATACTGTACGCAGACCTCCTAAAAAAATGCATTAAATGTTAAGAGTGCCATTTACACCAATTTGGGATTCCCGTTAGGCTGATAGAACATGCCAATGGAATATAAGTACTTGATTAATTTTTATCTGTTAAGCCCTTTGAGCTAGATTACATTAACATATTCTTTATTTGTACGTGTTGCAAAACATAAAATCTGCTTGTCATTTACAACAAGAGCGAACAAAATACATTCGCAAGTATTCCACACTCTATTATGTTATAAGTCAATTGAAATTCACTTAGATAATTAACATCGCTATTTCATTATCGTTTTCCATGTTCCGCCGTTCATTCTACAAGCTCGAGCTTAGCAAAACTCTCGGCTACATCTCATTATATTATACCACACCTTGAATTCGATTATACGAGAACGATCGCATACCGTGTTGAGAACGATCGGCGTGGGCGAATTAGCATTATCTATATATGTATTATGTGTAGCTGTAACATGGGAGGACCATAACGACGAATCCTTAGCGAAGAAGGACCGTGAGGATCCCTTGTATACCACCAGACGACACACAACGAAACGAGCGAGACTCTTGTAAGAGGTACCTAAAGGAATAAGGACGACAGACGAATAAGAAAAAGATCCATGATCTGCTAGCCGACCGAGTGTCTGGTCTCGGTGACGCCAGGTTCCATGTTTAGACCAATTATAACACCTTTAACAACTAAATGACTTCGATGGGCATCGTTGACAACAAGCAAAAAACCAATAAAAGAAACTGGGCAACCGACATAAAAAATACATCCCCGTCAGACCATTCTATATACGGTAGATGCTAGAATACGTTCGGTGCCGCGCTTCGGAGGGTTAAGACTTTTGACGTCGCTCGGTACAATTCGGAAGAAAGAGGATTTCGTGTCTGGATGAATATAATTAAGTGAACATGGATTCTTTTCTCCTAATTAATTAGAGGAGGCTGTAAAAATACTTAGAGGACGGTACAAAAGAATACGTCCAGTTAATGGAAATATATGAAAGCGAGCATTAGACCGAACAAAGAACGAAGACGCTGGAAATGTAATAGATGATGTTATCGCGGTTATTAAGACAAATTAACCTCAAATTTTAATTAAACGTACACGCCCTTGAATAAGAAGGAGACGAGGCAAAAACAGAGCAAAATTGGATAACGGGAGGAAATAACAAGTGATTAATCTAATGCCGTTTGATCATAAAAATATATGATTAAGTGAAATGTTAACATTATTCATTTCATTCAATACAAAAATTAACTCCCTTGAGGCCAAATTCCAAGAAGCCTATTATCATGTGTGTATGTGTTCAACAATGTTGATATTATGTATAGCTGGATCTACGGCAATAAAGAAACGTCACTATTACGAAATGGCTCGGTAGTTAGTAGAGTTCGGCTGTGCGGATTCGAATCCTACCAGGGTGCATGGCAGATTTTTCTGGTAGATCCTGTACAATCTCTGGTTATTTATTTATTTATTTAGAAAAGGCACAAACAATAATTTACGTCCTTGTACATATAATCGCAGAACATTATGCAATCGTAAAGAATGTTTTAAGGACATCAATCGAGTGTTAGGCGACAAATCGTGTACCTCGGAAGTGGTAACACGATGAATTTCAACGTGGTTCTTAAAGGCCCTAACATTTGATAGCACATAGCCTTGAGCCCGTTGAATTTTCTACAATCTGACTTCAGTTAAAAAAAATTCACGTGGCATGGTGCAGATCTACACTAAAAGCCGAAACAAAAAGACCGTCGTCACATTTTTTGAAATAACGGGACATATTCTCATTGTAGCATTGGATGGTCGTCGTACTATTTGTTTGCCTCAAGTTCTTCAAAATGTTCGGGAAGAACGTCCAAAAGGAAGCATCATCTTACACAAAGATAACGCTCAGGCACACAACTCCTCGAACGACCAAATATTTAAATGCTCAAAGTAAAAATGGAATAAATGACCAACGCGTGAAGATTGGAGAACATTTTTTGTAGATTAATTTTGGCGCATGCAAACATGTATTCACTGTGGAGGGAAACACATTTTAGGACAAGGAGAATAAGGCATAAATTGAAGGCGCAATTACCTAATGCTAACAAGTCTCATCGAATTCTAAAAGATTTCTTTCACAATCTCGAAACAGGCTTGATTTTCAAATATCGGATGCCAGGTTGGAACCCCATCAAGCTCTCAAAGTATATTTTTCCGTAATTTTCCCTTCTCCAATTTAGTGAACGCCGAAGCTGTCATAAAAATTCAGGTTATGCTGTATTAAAATTCAGCGTTAAAGTGGGCAGCTGTATAATATTCTTAATTTCGCGCCTATCATCTCACTTTTACCATCCCCTGCACCAGCGTCATTATTTAGGAGATTCTCTAGCAATGTTAATGTTAAGAGTAGTTATGTTATGAAACCCGTTAGTTAGCTATCATTATGAACGGATCTCTGGAATTTTGGAGTTACCATCGGATCATTTAAAATATTTTTTCCTAAGAAACACTTCCGGTTAAACCGGTTATCAACTTTCTTATTTTAAATACAATGGTATACTTATTTAATCGATTGCACACATCGATTCAGATGGTAAGAAGTACACCGTTGTATTTAAAATAAAGACGTTAATACTAACATCATTAAAACTTGTAAGCAACGAGTTTCGTGAAATACCCCGTATAAAGCGCAGTTGTTTGTGGCGTAGAAACTTATAAACGGGACATTCTATTTCACGTAAGGAGAATAAGTACGCATTCACCTACTTTCTAGACACTCTGTAGAGTGAAAATATTTTTAGATTATGCACCATTTTGAATTAAATAAAATTTATTACAACTTACAACAAACGTAGGTAAAGCCCATTACAAAACTTAATCGGTATAAATTAAGAAAAAAACAAAAACGATATGTATATATTTACCCAAACGAATACTAATTTACTCCTTTACTTTTATCAACTATTTACATACATATGCATATGTAAATAGTTGACTTTAACTCTTCGAAATTTATCAACTTCTCGATACATTATTGTTCCTTTTTATTTTGGTGCAGAGACGCAGGCAAGATAAGGCCCCGAGAACCAGATTCGCTCTCTGCCTCATCTCAATTGGTGCGCATGGTACAGCGTATAGTATGGGTATCATTCCTTTTGTCGCCTTATCTTAACACCATCTAGGCAATGATATATTATTGCCGCCGAACGAACAACGAAAATATCTAAAACTGTACTGATGATGCAGTTGTAAAAAACATGTTTATACTTTCTCGACCGTCCCTATATTCTCTCGATAGGGACTCATAATTAAAACGGTCTTTGTTTATTGACCAGATAAGGATTTAAACTCGGCTCTCGCCGCAATAATATTTTAGTGACCCATTAGCTTATAGCCGAACTTCGTTTGTAAAATCCCGGTGACCGAACCGGACGAATCCACGCACATACACATACACACACACACACATACACAGAAAAAACAAAGGAGGAGAGAAAAGAGAAGGAGAGAAGAATAAGAAGAAAAAGATAAAAAGCGAAACGAAACAACGACTTCGATAAGAGAAGAATGTGAAACATCATCAGTGTCCTATGGATTCTGGTAGTAAAACCGTAGAAGGCATGTTGGCGTTTGTATTTTTTTTTTTTTTTCTTCTTGGTTGGGGAATTGTCAGTTGCGAAATAAAGGTGAGGACTTGCTTTTTTTGTAGGTACGAGATAAGATTCTTTTCGAAACAACCTGATGAGAATAGACACTTAAAGTTTTACGAATTTTACGCTTGAAGAGACAAAATGGGTGGGTAATTTTTTAGATTTGCTGAGGATGTGAAGCTGTGAACTATGAGGGTGACTTATTCTGTTACGAGGTAGTTGGATAAGATAAAAGCAGCCAAGGTGTTCTAGGTACTGTTCAGAACATCGAATAAAGGTGTTGTAAAGTGGTAAATGAAACTTAAAAGCAGTTGCAATTTTTATTTCCCATTTTGCTGTTGCCTAAGAAAATTGATAATCTTCTTTGAAAATAATTGTTATAAAAGTAAGAAGAGGTAGGATGAACACAAATAAAAAACAAATTATAAAATAAAAGATATGTAAGATTTCGCGGAATTTTGCTCCAAATTGTAAATTTTTTGCATAACAGCAGACTCTTACAACTTTAGAGAGAATTAACTTACTATGCGTTACTGCCTCTATCTCAATCCATAAAATTACCGTTTAAACGGAGACAATATTACATAATCCACAAACCCGTCTACCCTTGTTGGTGTAAGGCGGTTGCAGGATCTCAGTTCTGTATTGTCACCGTTTTTTTTTATATTTCTCTCTATTTTTCCCTGTTCTGTGTAATCCGTTCCGATTGTTCCGAGGAGATGTCTCTCTTCGCCAGAACACTTCTCCCATCATCGATCCAGGTTTTACCCTAAATTGTTTTTAAATATCTCATTCCTATTGTAGCCATTTTCTTTCTTTGCTGTTCAGTTAATGTCCGTGGTTCTGTTCTAAATGTAAGCATTGCGACTTGCAACTTTCTCGAGGACTTTGTTTACTTTGGTATTTCCTTTTGATGTTTTCATTTTTCCGTGAAAAACCGTTCAGATTCAGTTGAAGAATCTTCGCCCAATCACGGCTCTTTCCTTTCTTTCTTCATCCATTTTCCCATCTTCCGTAACTATTGATTCTAAATATTTAAAAGTTTCTTCTTCTTCCAATTTTTCACCTTCTACATATATATCGGAAGTTTTTGTTGTTCTCCTCCTACTATCCTAGCCTTGCTGTTCTACTTATTTATCTTCTCTAATACTTTTTTATACTTCAAGTAGGCAAGTAGCGGAACGAAGCGCAACACATTAAACGAAGGGTAAGGAGAAGAAATGTTTTTCTTCTTTCCAAAGAAAGAAGAAATATCAAAATAATTAAATTTTGAAGATAAATGGAATAGAAGGACGAATAAGGGACTAGCCTTTGTGATATTCTGGTGGCATTTTTTAACTTCTTCATGTGCAAATAGCAACCTTTATGCCAGTTAGGGATTACGTCCAAAAAATTGAGCAAAACCTAATTTCAAGCCGTTGTAAAAAAAATTAACTTCCTATGTTGATTTCAAAATTGTCTTTCTAGCCCGATGATGTTCAAAAATGAACCAAAACGCTGCTCAATTAAAAGAAAATATTTATGAAAGTACATAGAAAGAATATTTTCAATTTGCCATTCATAAATAATCGCAAATATACCCGAACAATACGAAAAACTGCAGGTTGTTGTTGTTTTACTGAAACAACAAAAGCCATTTTTTAACTTAATGAATATGCACATCGAGCGAAATTAATTGGCGTTTATATTAAAACAGAATGC
Organism: Oryctes borbonicus; assembly: GCA_902654985.2. Taxonomy (NCBI): domain Eukaryota; kingdom Metazoa; phylum Arthropoda; class Insecta; order Coleoptera; family Scarabaeidae; genus Oryctes; species Oryctes borbonicus. Next base: position 5,431,539 of record LR736865.1, read on the forward strand.
GGTTGTAAAACATTTACGAGTAGCGGCGGACAATGGAAAAGTGGAATTTTATTTTTATCGCGGCGATTCGCAACTAAATCAAAACGTCACTTGCAAATGTAATAAATTATCGGAGGATAAATTTTAACTGTTCAGACGGTTGGTACGTACCAACATACATGCATAAATGATGAGTGTCATATTGATAAGTTTACCGATTCGCCCCCGTTATTAACAACTAGAGTTGTAAAATAGCGCTAAAAATTAGAAGCGAATGGGGCGATGAACATACACTAGTTAGTAGTTTTGGGATTCAATTTGGCGCCCGTTTAAATTACATCTGGCCAACTAAATGAACAAATCAAAAACTATGTAAATGGAAAATATGAATATCCATTAGTTTCAGATGATCGAGCTTTAGCATATTGTATTTATTAGAGTGTTAGCGGAAATTAAGAAATTACATAAAGATCAACGTAGTCTTGCATTCGAAAAAAGTAGACAACAAACACTAAATAATTATGTATTAGCACCTTACTTTTTAAAAATAAACGTGTTCCAGGTTTGAGCCGCGTCATGGTAATTAAACGAAAACTCGACGTTTCGCCCAGAATTATATGTGGCTTCTTCAGGAGAAGGAAATATGGTAGGCCACAGTTAGCGCGGTAACGTCAGATATGAAACTAATTAAGCTGGAAGCAATTGAACACTTAGCATGTGAGCCATGCCAGAGGCGAAAATCGACTGCTGCAACAAGTCATTAGGAGAATATAGAATCCTGTATTCCACAATAAGCGTTATAGGACCAATTCCAAGCAACAACTAATTCCATAACCATTAGCCATGAAAACGGTTCTTTATAAAAGAGATAGAATTAACTGATTCGTAATCGGAAGAGTGGAAAAAATATGGACGGGAAGTCAAAAGAACGATAAAAGATCGGTTTGATTAAATTTAAACAATTATAATGAATGAAACGATCTTCATATATTTAAACTAAACGGGAAACAAATAATGAGGGAAAATAAAAAATTAAATTAATCCAGACACAAACCTGCAAATAGTCGCATCAAAATAATCAAAAACAATCTAGACCGTAAGACACTAACTGTGGCTCGCCACTTTTCCTTCTCCTGAAGAAGCCCCATATAATTGTGGGCAAATCGTCAGGGTTCCTATTAACTACCGTGACAGGGTCCAAACCCGGAACGCGTTTAGATTTACCTAACTCTGGCTGTGGAAGCCTACGTTATTGATTGATTGTTTTTTTTTTTAGAATCCCCGGATTGTTGTTGAATAATTTGTATCAAGGTACCCTTCCTCCAAAATCAATTGTTTTTGTTAATTGAATTTTTGTTTCCTTGTTCTTTTACAATACAATAGCACCAGAAACATTATTGAAGGACTTTACGTTATCTTTTGTACCAGATATGACGAAAGCTTAATAGTTTCTAGTAACTAGAGATTTCGGAGGAACTAAATAAATACAATATTTATAAAAGAGTCAGCTCAAGCTATTCTGATTAATCAGCTTTTTGTTGGTTCCATAAATCGGGCTGCGATGAATCTTCCCTTATTTCCATCTAATAAGTTTGATGCTTCTGTCTCGCCGTTTGCTTTCCATTCTGTTACTAACGAATGTGTTTTGTCTGTTCTTATTACTATTAAGCAGCGATGATCTAAATATCCAATTGTTTGCGTCTATGCTATCCGCACCTTTCGCCTCATATTTCACCTACATGATGAATTTTTCTTTATCTAATGGTTTATTTCCTTCCTGTTGGAAGAAGGCAAGTTCCTGTTTCTAAGGTCCCTAATGCAACGAATATAAACAGTTAAGGCCAATTAGTGCCCTTCCAACTTTGTCTGTTTGTTGTGAAGAGAGTGACTGCTCACACCTTCATCATCTTGTCAGTTGGGTTTCCACTGCCGTCATAGTTGCAGAACAGATTTTACTTCTGTCGTGAACGATGTTGATGAGCTTAAGGTAACTGTACTTGTTAGCTTAGATTACTTTAGAGCTTTTGATACCGTGAACCATAAATTATTGGTAAGTGTAAAGTTGTAAGTTGTAAATTAAGTTGTGTAAAGTGTAAAGTTTGCGTAGATGGAATTTTTTCAAATAGTGTCAATTTAACGAGTCGTATTGCACAAGAAAGCATATTGGATCCCTCGCTTTGTTCTATTCCTTCTCCACTTTCCTTATTGCAAATACGTTACACGTACGTCCATGCTGTCCAACTCTATTACTTTATTGCGGTGTCTGATTTTGAAGAGGTTGTTAAACAAATTAACTCTGATTCAAACATGGACGACTTCAGCTAAATCCAGCAAAAAATGCCTGACCTAGACCTGCCGCTCGTGTCATCAATCAAAAAAATTTGATAGGGACTTGAGGTTTGGGAAACATGTTACTCCAATACTTGAATTGTCTTACGCGAAATTAAAGAATTTTTACAGCAGTAAGGAACACATTGCTGGGAAATTGAAGAAGTTGCTGTGTAATACTCGGGTTCTTGTTCTTCTTCTGTTTAGATTGTAATGGCACCCATCGCATTCAGAAGGTCCAGAACGCTTGCCTTCGATTTATTTATGGTATTAGAAGACCACGATCCATCGCTATATGGTACCCGCTACATGAACCAGATCCTTCTCATATAATACTGTTAATTCTATAGATACAGGTGTTTAAAGCCAGATTAAAAGCCATCTTTGTTGGGGAGCAGTGACTCCTAGGCTTCTAGCATATATATTTTTTTGTACTATTAGGTTTGCGTTGTTTTGCATATGTGGATCCAGGGGGTGTTGCGCTATACCTTGTTATGTAGGTCAATAAATGGTTATTATTAGTATTTATAATGCAACATTTAATTTATCACATACTGGGTGTTCAGAATTTCAGAAGATCCAACTTCCGAACTTCAATTCAAGGAAGCATCAGTATTGTAAACAATAACGCAATTGCCAGGTGTTCCTATACCTGTCGTATAGTTTACAAGCAACTATTTATCTTAATTAAAATTTTATGGTACATACTTTTGGTGATCGATTGTTTGGGCCCAATGGACCTTGACCTTTACTCACGTAGATTTCCGATCCTTCGTCCTCATGATTTTTATTTTTCCCGTTTGGAATAGAGAAGATCCGATAAGCTAAGTGCAGAAAAGTTTTGGAAATTCAAACCACGACGAAATTCGAAGAGTTACAAGAAGAGAAAATGGAATTTTGCAATGTCTCGCACGGAACGAAGGATAATGAGTAATTTTTAATTTTAAGTGCTTCAGTTTTCATATCATTTATTAATTCTTTTCAAGGTTTTTTTTGTACAAAACTTTACGCATTTAAACACATTATTTTCAAAATTACAAATGCTTTAAATTTATATTTAGCTTGTTAATTGTGACATCCGATTTAACCGGAAGTAATACGAGTCTAAAATTAATTTGTAATAATATACCGGATGCATAATACTTTAAAATTCTGGTGACCTAGGGAAATACGTACTACGGATTTGGAATAAGCCCCCCAAAATTACCCTAAAAAGATCTTTTGGTTGTTCAATGATAAAACCGTGTATTGCTATACTACCAGATAGATTTTTTGAGAAGACTTCCTAGAATGAAAGAGCAAAGTTTGTCATTGTTTTAAGGAAAATGCGTCATAAAGATATCATTCTTATTTGGCCATTTATGCCCCAATATAATCTCGTTTGCCTTTCTAATCGCTACCAAAACAGGAACAGAACATTAGAATAAGAAAATGAGACAGTAAATGAATTGTCTGCTCTACTATGTATCAAGAATGCGCAGCATAAACTTTACAAAGTTACAGATGCTCAAACGCGAATACTATTGTATAAATAAGCATTGGATTGCTCGTTTTGGTGCTTTGATCTTTGTAGCGTGGTATCGAAAGAATCCTCCGGACCGTCTTTTATTAACACGAGAGGATGCGAATACAAAGACCGTGAACATTGCACAAAGTGCATGTATACAGAGCTATACAAACGAAGCATTGTAAAAGGTAGATAGGGTTACTTGTGAGGTGTACGGTTGCAAAGTAGCTGTATCTTACCACTACCGCCTCGACTTCGAAGCTCATGTTCAATTCATTATATCCACCAAGAGAGTACAGACGTATAGCAAAAGTTCAATTTACCTGTGTACCTTTAACGACAACCTCGCGTTCTACTCGAAAAGAAGAGGGAGGTGGAGCTTATCGTATACAAACCACACCTACGGCTACCTCGTGTACACAACCTGTTCTCTCTTACGGCCAAGCGGAAAACGAAAGAAGAAAAAAAAAACAAACGGTCGCGATGTTAACAAGTCCGGCCGCCGTGTGCAAGATGGCTGCTGACGCCACGAAAACCGTCTGCTATGGAGTGCACATAGAGCGTCTTCTTTATTTTTCTTTATTCGCCGTTTCTTCTGCGCGTCTTCTGGCTCCTTTCTTCGATCCTCTCCTTTTTAATTGGTGTTAGCATGATGATGGGAAGTCGTCTAGTGAGTTCTCGAAGGATACGTGCCCTGTTTCGTTTATTGGCGAATTAAGCGAGTTCGAAACGTTGTCGTTTTATGCAACCGGATCGCTTTATTCTTGTTTTAGCGTTTGCCGCGCGGGATTTCCATCCGACGGCTCCGATTTAGATCTTGTCGTCGGTGATGTTCTCTTTGGCGCCTCTCGTCGAGAAATGTTTAATGTTTAATTGTTGTCTGGAAGGTTAGGAATTGTTGTCTGGATCCTGGGAGAATACCTGACGCAACGGACGAATTCCATTCCAGCTGTACGAAACGCGAATGATTAATGGATGCCTTTAGGGTGAACTAGAAGTTATTGTGCGATTTAATGGTATGTCTGCGAATATCTGTTAACAGAGTTAACGGGAGATATTTTAAATGTGAGGTGCCTAAAGAGTGATGTTGAGAAGTTTCTTGGTAAGTTTTATTATTCAAAGAGCGAGTACGAAGATCCACTTTCTTTTCATCAGAATCTATCGTACGCTAATGTACTTAATATAAACTCAAATTTGTCACCATTATGCTTATCCTCTATTAGTTTAAATACAAAAAATAAATTAACAGCTGACGAAGATAATGTTCCTTGCTTTTTAGTGAAAGATTGTGCCTACATCTTTGTGTAAAATCTTCAATTGACCTTACACCAATTAAAAAAAGAGATGACAATTCCAACATATGCAATTATAGCACTCATGCTAAGGTGTTTTAAGAAACCGATCTACCAATGCGTCTCACGTGGTGCCAAATCCTTCTTTTCTACTTGACAAAATGGATTTATGCAGGCAGATTTACCACAACAAATCTAGCGTCGATAATGCAAGAAACAGCCGAGCCTCTTGATGAAAACTGCTTCGATTTAATAGATCGCTGCATTTTATTGGAGAAGGTAACTTTTTCCATTTTGGTAGATCATTTCTGGGTCCACTTCGCTCTTATTTTCTTAATAGAGTGAACTACATCTATTTTATATAGTTCTCGCCTTTTTCTTTCTGCATCTGGTCTACCGAAGGCTCGCTTTTGTTTAAGTGGTCCAGATGACATTAAAACATACAGTACTACAGACTCCTCATCTGACATTAAATTTCTATAAGACAATCTTAATAAAGTATAAATAATTCAAACAAAATTTAAATGTGGACGAAATTTTTAACAAAATTCTATCTTCATAAAAAGCAAGAGTAATGTTAGACTAAAAATTTAGAAGATGGTTCAGGTGGACCGTCGCAGGCAGATTGAACAAGGCTAGTTTTCATCGTTGATGCAAGTACTTGGTCCTTTGTTCTGATAATGCTACTCTTGGATGATACTTTTTTGGTATAAAAGCAAGAATAACGCCAGACTAAGGATGTGGAAGATGGTTTATGTGATACAGCTGATAGAGCAGCTTTTGGTATCACAAAATTTCTGTGCTTCAGTATAATTTTTGTTCACATGATTGTGCTTTTATTCATATTTCAGCTGTACCTTCCTGAAGTTGTATACTGTAAATTTTACGAAAAACTTTGTTTCTACCATGGCTGTGATATTTGTTTCTTATTATATTTTCTTTCAATTCTTGAGAATTAACTTAAATATGGTTCTTCAAAAGCAGTGCTTCAAAGGAGAAGATACATGGTTCTGGTATGAGATTTCATGGATATTTAACTAAAAAAAAGATCGATTGAAGAGAAATATGTAGCTACAAAATTTTCTTGGGCTTTTCTCTTAAAAAGTTATAAATATTAACATTAATTTTCTACAAAATTAAGGAATTTTGCCTTTTTTCTTAGTCGTATTACTTCGATAACAAAAACTACTCTTGATAATGTCGACTTTATTCAGATTAATTTACTAGGATTGACGTTTTGGTAGATCTTCATCAGAAGCTAACAATTAAACAAAATAAAATCATATGAGCGGAACAACGCAATCTTTTATGTGTGATTGTATTGTTCCATTCACATGACTTCCTGTTGTATAATTTTTAGCTTCTGATGAAGTCAACTAAGCTGTCGAAACCTATATTCTTGTAAATTAGTTTAAACAAAGTCGACAGTACCAAGAGCACATCCTCTTTTGTTTCACGTCAATTTTTTTAAACCCAGTATCGCTTATGCAAATTTATCCCCCTATTTGAACGAATAGTGCTGAGCTCAATCTCTCTCGAATACAATATTTTTGTGTACCCCATTATTTTAGTTTATTGTATATCGTTTTCCATAGATTAATATCATTCCGAATATCCATCCAAGGGAACCCCAACAGAAGAAGAAGAAAATAAGCAATGTCCGAGTTCTGCTGAACTGAAAATATGTTTATTTGGCTGAGAGAAAGCTGCAAAACATTTGCAATTTTAATGCCAAAAATTTCTTACTCCCTCTTTCTTTAACTGGAGCTTTTTCTTTTGTTTTTTAATTTATTCTTCACTTCCAAAGAAAAACAAATTCAAATCCAAAGAAGTAAAATGATGTTTATTACAAAATGGGTTAAATTTTCTTACATGACCAGCACCCTCACTGAATTTAAAACTTATAGAATCGTTAAGAACAGTTATAGGGTGAAGTCAAGAGGAAAATATGTTTAATCAATGCTATACCCATGAAGAGATATCAAGCTTTTATAAATTCAAATTGCAAATATGGAAATGCAGCCATGATATTTAATTCTAAAAATAGAATTTTAGGTCACTGCAGTTACCCAAAAAGTCCACCTAAGGCATGAAAATATCAACTTATACGTTGAAAGGTGTCGTGCCTTTCACCGTACGTAGACTCAAGATTCGTTTATGTTGCCAGGGCAGGTAAAACCGGTGGTAAAAAGGGATGAAAGGATATCCTACGTGCAACATCAAAGATATATGTATGTGGGAGCTAAAATTACAGCGCCCATAAATAAGCAAAAAGATGTCCCACGGATATTTTTCCTGAAAATCAGTCAATTTACAATACTTTCGTGTGGATAGTTTTCCTTGAAAAGCTCTGTATATATTTTAGCGTATTCTATTAAAAATAAGTGTGGTTCGAAATATTGCCTTTACAATAGCAACATGAGTCTATATACAAGTACAGGTGTACCAGTTATGTCTTTTACGTTGTCAGAAAAATTTGAAACCAAGTATTAAGCAAGTGGGTATCTATAAAAAAAAATCATCACTTAATCCTATTATTACATAGTTGAAATCTAATCCATCGGAAAAATATTTTCTAGTTTTTGTGGCTATAATAGGGACACACTCCTTTGTATCCAGTTACTTAGGTGTAGGATATCTTGAAAGAGGCTCTCAGTCTAACGCACGCAGGTTAAAGTAGCCGAGGCATTGAGCATTCAAACACATATAAAGCAACTTTAGCTCTTACTATTCAAATTCAAGAACACTTTTAAAAGACATAATCTGAAGAAAAAATGTAATCCAACGTCATTCCGAATTGAACTACTTTCAGCGTATATAAATATAGAAATTTAAATACTATACTCGACACCCTACAGCAGAGCTAGCGCAAAACAAAGAATTTGATTTGTAAGAGGCATAAAGCGCGAAATAAAGACGGCAATAACGCGGCCTCGTAACGACGCTATAAACGTACTCGTAAAGGAGTCAGCGCGGGTGCTTCTGAATTCAATTATATCCTTTAAAAATTGAGTATCGTGCGACGAATTCTCATGCATTTACAGTCCCTGGTCGTATTACTTGTAACGCTTTAACCTGCTGATCGTAGCAGAAGGTAATACTTGTTGGTGAACATCACATCTACAACGCTACAATAATCAATTCTATAGTTTTCTAGAAAATTATAAGACCCGAGCTTTATTGTGAATTTTCGGTAAGATTATCAAACTTTTTATGGCCACTATGAAATTCTGATGCGATTTTGCAGATTCAATAGCTTTCTCTATACCACACGTCATGTTATCAATCAACGATATCCAGCAGGGGTCATAGGTCGGTACGGGATCTCATTCTACGGGAGTTTTCTTTTGTCCCACTTCGAAAGCTGACGGCGTTCTTATAGCGTTGAGGGCGTATATTATTTTCCTATTTCTGAGATTAATTATTTCATTGAATCTCATTTCATTTCAGAGGGAGACTGCTGTATACTTCTCTCTAAATAAAATACATAGTTTAAGCCGCTATTCACCTTTTCTTTTCGCCATGAAGTCTGCACAAGTGCTACCCAATGGTAATGTTAATAAACGCTAGGCTCACAATGCCTCAATATCAGATCCGATTTATTAATTTTGAAGGGGAATTTTGGAGATTGTGCTCCCCAAATGGGGACCATTAAAACCAGATAAGGCGAGTACTGCTTGTTCAAATTGTAGTTTTGCATGTTCAACCACCTCACGAAGGTGTCAAATTCGGATGACTCTCTATCCTGCGTTTATTAAGCTGGACTTGTTTGAACATTTAAATAGTAAACTTTTCTTCTCCATAATGAGCTATGGTCTACTTTCTGGAAGGTTTGCGTGAGGTTTCAGGAAATTTCCATCTTACAGGAAAAAAATAATAGCTTCGTTAGTAATTCTAGAACAACTGTGGACTGTCTGCTTTAGAATCTGCATTATTTGGAAATAAAGCTTTCATTTTGTACGAAGCAAACGTTTCAAGCGAAACTGTAGATATTTAACCTCCAAATTTTCTTTCATATCCTTTTCAGCAATGATTCCTTTTTTCTATTGGAGACCTAAAGAAGTATTTGTTTTCATCAAAAAAGCGTTTGAAATTCTTTCTGCAATGCAAAAATTTACGAATAGTTGATTTCCTCAAGGAGGGTACCTACTTCAAAAAGTAATAAAAAGAACATTTTCTCGGGATTTACCACAATTCATCATCAACAAAATGATACCCAATCAACTTGGTCTGCATAGCACTTGTCTATTAAGTAGTCCTGTTTGTGGTACCACCCCGATAATCCATACTCCCTATGAAATTTCTAATATCCCTTCTTAAATGTTTGTCGTCACCATCATACAACATCATACAATGTGCGAATAAATTGGCGCATTGTTCGAAGTACTACGACAAGAAGCTGTATACGTCGACCGAATATTTCGTTGAAATTATTCATAAAAAAAATGGCAAAGGCGAAATGGCGCGATGATGACGACGTCGCCCGTTCGCATATGACATTCTTGCGGCATCGTAAAGTTTAAGATATTGAGAAGGACGACGCGGCGTAGCGTTAATAAAGCGCGCATAACACGGACGCTTAATGTACGACCGGGCAATTCTACCGAGCATCGGGCGATGCAATTTAAAGAGATTGTAATGAAGCGATTTACATGGTCCGCGGCATTAGTTCGTTGATTGTGAAATGGTGTTCCGCCGGGCGCGCCTTCCATATGAAATATGTAGTGTTCGTGTATTATTTCCTAAATATCGCCCTTAGAGGGCGCGTTATCCTTAATAAGTAAGTGTTTGTACGTTTGCGACATGTTGGAAGGGTAATGTCTGGGTATCCTTAAGAATTGGTATAGTTATTGTCCTGATGTACGAGGTCGCAGTTCTGAAGTAATTCCTTCTTGTGTTCGAGATATGGTTGAGTTAGAAGTTCCCGCTGAAAGTGAGCTATAAACAAAGTAGACGAGCTGCATGAAAAATATTTTATTATCAAACGGGGGTGTATAAGTTTGGTATTAGGCCTTAGGAAGCTTTAGTGTAGGACTCGAACGCACAGCGCTTAATTCTGCCCAATTAGGCACAGGTTAGCATCGCTTGGCTCTGGGCACATCTACGCTTGGTTATATTGCAAATAAGCTCTCTATTATTCATACAAAAATAATCAATAGTTTGCATGAAGATACGTGCGAAATGGTATTACCAATCAAAAGAAACTAACCACACCCTGTACATAATATTTTAGAAAGCATACACGAACACCCTACAACACGCAACATACACTTTTACATTTTAAAGAACGACATATATTCCTGTCGCGGCACATCTTCAACGACCGCCAGAACACATTCATATACACATACGCGACTACAACGACGTTGATATTCTCGCGAATAAAAAGCGTATATCAGCGCTCGTCTACCCCGCGAAAATGTATATACAGAAATATCCGCATTAGAGAGTTATGAAAACATCGGCCCCGCGCGTGTTATGAGATAATAATACAACGACACATTCTCGCTTATTATGCATTCCACATAAATTTCCGACTTTATTCCAGCTTTTTCCATCCGCAAGCGGCATACCGAAACCGCCCGGCTCCTCCGCCGAAATCGCCTAATATACATAATTGAAATTTTAAAATCCCCGAATAGAATTTAACAAAATAAAACCAACCCGAAAACCCCTAAGACACCTTTAGAAGTCATTAAGTCCGGCGACCGTAAACAGTCTACGAAATTGGTTTCGGCAAGGGAGAGTTAAATAAGCAAGAAAAGAAGAGAGTCCTTTGCTCATGCTTCTCCTCCCTCGCTTCTATACACCACCACCCTGCTTCTTCTTATTGCTTCATCGCCTTTACCAGCGTCGTCAACGTCGTCACGCCACTACATTACCTTCTTCTTCTTTTGGGGAGGGAGATGGGGTTCGGTTAAGCTTCCCTCTCGTTATCGGTTTCCTCTTGGCCAGGGGATTACCATCGCATTTAAATAAATACATAAATATTACATCGCCGAATTGTGTATAATTAAATTCCGGAGCCGCAGGATCCGCTTTTCGGAATGCTAATTTCTTACTGATTGTAATGGATGTTCGCGTCGGTACTCGAACAGGGAAGGCTTTTGTTGCGCAACCGACCGAGCGGGCGGCGAGACCGCCATTTCGGATATGTAACCGCGATGCTTTTGTGTTTTTCGCTCGGCGATGCTTATTCAATGCGAAATTGAAATTTTATCTCGTCGTTTCGCGTACGGTGGCGGGTTTGGAGTCGCTCTAAATAAAGCGCCGAATAAGAAAAAACAATGGCGCTAAGATATGGCTCTGAGGGAAAGGGTTGAAATAACTTTGATAGTCGTATTTATGGTTTGCAATGGGGATCATAAAATATTCCACGAGCTTTGCGAAATTTTCGCTACATGCATCGTTATAATTCGTAATATTTCCATGTTACAGCCAATAATTATTTACAATCCTAAAGATCTAGATTTAAAGCTTTCCAGCTGTTGTTTATTGAATTCTGCCGAACTTTTGAAAGGATACCTATAATAGGAGCCGCAAAATAGAATACAAGTGTTAATAGTAAATGTGAATAGCAAGTGGGTACATCTGGATAACAAAAATTTCGACAATTTATCAAGAAATTTAAATCCAATGAAAATAATGCGAAGCAACAAATTAAAAAATATGAATCTGCGAGAAATTAATTGAAAAGGTTTTTGGTGAAAATCTGTGGCCAGAGCATGCAATTGTGAGACCGTATCAGAATTTTCGCTAACAATCGGGACCAGTGAATCAAAATTTTAACAAACGTGTGCATATACCGGCGTTGACTAAGCACAGATTTGGTGTGCATGAGCTACCGGTGGCTGGAGTGGAGAAATTTTTCATTGCATCCTGCTATGTGCATGAGATAGGTATTCATGGAGGCTCCTGCTTGTTCGTAAGAGAGGAGATACCGTTTATAAAAATTACTGACCTAAAAGAGAAGAGTATAGAAACCAGGACTGATGCAGTGCGATGGAGGTAATGAGAAGAAAACTAATATTTATTAACATCTAGAGATCTCCTTTGGAGAGTTTCAGTCAAAGCCCGACGGTTAGCTCCGGGCCTTAGGCTCCATGTAAGGAGCTCCTGGCATTAGGATGAATCCAAAGGATTTCCCAACCAGTAATGCTTAATGTCGACATCGCTGCCAACCTCGAACCAAGCGATCCGTGATCGGAACCCAACGTTGTGCCAACTGTCTGTGCTGCTAGGGTATGAGTGTTTGTATACATCTATCAAGGACCGTTGGTAGTATAAATCATATTTCTTTTGTTTCCATTATTTAGTAGCTACTTTAACTGCCGTGTACGCAATGCCTGCAGATGATCTAGCAGAGCTCCCAGCTACTCAGTCAAAAGTAAGTGGATGGCAGTCAGTTCTAGTGTATCTAACGATTAATTATTAATTATTATTAATCTGTGGTAAAATTGGGCTAAAAAAAATCGAAAAGTTTATTCTTCAGAGATTAAAATGGTCATACAATCGATAAAAAAAAACTAAATAGAATTTTTGAAAATTTTGCAAATATTATAATGTATGAAAACACCTTAATCCGCTCAGGACTTCTCTTTGACGAGCGTTCAACCTTAATCAGCCAATGTTGAAGTGGACCATTTATTCATGTTTCTCCATCTTGGCAATGTCCTGTTGAAAAGGTTCGCCATGCTGATCACGAAGCTGCCCGCAGTTATTAAGGAAGAAATTCAAGCAGAAGTGAGGTAAGTGGAATTTCAAGGAAATATTGTAGCCAAACACATGAACCAAAGCCAACGTGTCCTCGGCCAGTTCCTTGTACTTTTCGGCATTCTCATCCCCAAGAAAATTTGCTGACATTCGACAAACGTATTTCTCTGCTTTGAAGAAGTTTCCCAAGGCTGGGATATCTGAAGAGGTCTTTAATATTAGTTCCCACAAAATCGCTCTCTTTAATTTTGACTTCACTGAGCCGAAGGAATTTTCAATACAGGCACTTGAATGCTGGCCCGTTCTTATCCACGGCTTTTACGAAGTTGTTGATAAGGTTGAGCTTCATACGTAAAGGAGAAACGATCGCTGTAAGTCGAGCAACCCTTTTTAAAGTGAAATTTGCGTTAGACACGTTAAATTCATCCAGAATTGGGTGTTTTCATTTAAAAAGCAATCTCGCCGTTGCTCAGTGTAACGAATCATGGGTTTTAGCTAAATATCGATAAATGCAATGGAAATTTTTATCAAAATTTTGCCTTTAAAGCCGACAGTGTTAAACGTGAAAACGAAATGAAGAAACTAGAAGCAAAATATTTCAAATTAGGCAAAATGTGTATTTTTATGAAATTTGGTTTGCTTACAAATGTTAAAGGACGAATATCTTTTGTGGTAAAGCATATCTTTGTTCCAATACTCAAGTTAGATGTTAAGGTTCATGAATGGAAATTATGAAAAGACAGAATTATTGCCAACTATGATTCTGGCCACGATCAAGATTTTCCTGATAATTATAAGCAATCTTATTGCTGGATAGAATTCAACAGCACTCACTATATTTACAAAATATATTCGTGTTAATTTCAAGACAAATAATTCTGTAAATTTTCCTTTGAAATGAAGATTTAAAAAGGATACTGAATTGAATAATCTTGGATCTAGGATCAACAAATTTTTAATTGTGCCCTAAAAATACCTATAACGTATCCGAATAGCCTAACTTCGCGCAACGCGTATCAATACAGGCTCCTTCGCAAAAGGATTTACTTTAACACTACTGTTTCAGACAAATTGTGTAAAATCAAAGCAGAATTTTAATAAACGCAGTACTTCCACACCTATTTTCACTTTGTAATGAATTCTACAAACATACTAAACGATCTTGTAACTATCAGTTGTAAATACAATCGAGATAAGTTACTACAGCAATAAAATTTAACGCATTAACATGTGTATTGAAGTACGTTCGCTACACCTTGTTAATATTTTATTTCCTCGCGGGAAAAATCAAAGATATTATTGCCTAACGTAACAAATTAAGCGCACATGTAACAAACAGTCGTTGTATAAACAATGTTCCCGCGGGTTCATTATCGATAATCAACCATGCTTTATCGTACGTCATGTACGTACGTACTATGGAAATAAAAGTAATTTATTTATTCATTACATGCGGCATTATTCATGTTACAAGTGTACCTCTGTCTATAATTAAATTATAATGTGGCTATTTGCTTGCGGCAACGCGCTAGTAGACGGTTGAGAAATAGTCAAATGGTCGGTAAAAGGCACCAGATGCGGTCTTCTATATGGTATTTGTCGGTAATTTGCGCTATTATTGATGGTTTTTAGGTACGAATCCTCATAAGGAATTTGATGTCAATTTGATGCTTTCGTATACTTGGCAATGAATCTGATTTATTACTTCTTTGTTGTTGCGAGAATATGTGTCAGTTATTTGTAGTTGTTATTCAGTAATTTACGTTGCAGGTAGGGTTAATTTCTTCTCTGGGAAAATTTAAGTTAATTTAGGTATTTGGTACTACTGCGTGCTAGTGTTAATTTACAGCATGCCACATGGATTAATCGCGCTGTATTGAGTAGAATCAAAGTAGCAGAATGTGAATCTACCTGTTCGCAGCAAGCACAATCAACTTTTATGTATATTTTTCTTTACACATCTTTTTGTTTCTTTCTTTCTTCTTTTTTCTTTATATCTTTCTTAGCAATGCTGGACGAATCAATGCTGGAATTAGCTTGGAAATTGTCAGTACATCGAAAATATTGTTTATTGTCCATGTTAGAATAATAAAGCCACCTTACATACACAATCTATACACAAAGGCCTCTGAGGAGCTTTAAAATGTTTATACACCCCGTTGGGCTGTCACCACACTAAAAAAGATGATTTTTTTTAACTGAGGCACCGAAGTAAAATGGTACGTATGTACCTATACAAAGAAACTTACTAGGCGCGATGTAGCCGTGGTCGCAATAAATTTTCTTCTTAAAATGTTTCTTGAGTGAAGAAAAGAATTTCTTATTTCAAATCTTATCGAATTTTAAGCGTAATAATTTGGTATTTACAAATTGAAGTACTGTGATTGGTATATTTGAAGTGAAGCTAAATGTGGTATGTTTAAATTATGTTCGAGGCGGTTCTACGTTTTTAAGTAAAATGTTGAATGGTAGT
Source organism: Oryctes borbonicus (assembly GCA_902654985.2). Classification (NCBI taxonomy): domain Eukaryota; kingdom Metazoa; phylum Arthropoda; class Insecta; order Coleoptera; family Scarabaeidae; genus Oryctes; species Oryctes borbonicus. Next base: position 5,446,831 of record LR736865.1, read on the forward strand.
GGTAAAGGAGCTTACAGACGCGTAGAGAAGTAGAGGCATATTTAAAAAAATTATAATGATGTAAAGATTTGCAGTTTTTAGGCAGTCTGGCATTTTGTTGTAAATCTTTTGGCGCATGCACATCAGCGATCGTTCAAATATGCATGTTTATGTGTCGTTTGCATTTAAGTAATAACGTAATTTTTTATAATTAATAAAAATAATAGTAAAAACATTTCTACAAATTTAATCTGTTTAATTTAATAACGCTTTAATATTTATAGCTTGTACAATATTAATTAATTTAATTTGATAAATGGACATTTGCTAATAAGCAATTTATACTTCATTTTAAATGTAATATTATTGACAAGCATAATTTATCATATTAAGTCAGTTTCATTTTCTTTTTTTCCTTATTTGCGGATTTTCCACTTGCGGATTAGAAGTCGTAAATTACAAATATACAAAGGTATAAGAGGAAACATTTATAACAGACAATCTATTTGCATTGGCCATGCGATTGTATTTAACCCAGTGTTATATAGAAGTTTGGTAAGATGAAGGTTTCATTTAACCCGGCAATAGTCGGTCGTCAGTTAGAAAATGTGTGGAATTATAAAAAAGTTGTAAGAATTTTACTTTTACAAAAATAAATGTTTTTTTTTTATTGTTTATGTATGCTATACACCGTGAAAGACATTGGGTATTGTTTGTTTCTTAGATCCATTCAAATTCTTCAAAAATTGAGAATTATAAGACAATTTTAATTGAATTCTATTGAAGATTGTAGAACGTTTGGGAAGAATGCAACAACTTTGATCTTGTTTGCATATAAAAGCAGCAAATGTAATAGAGGGCTTAGTCTAGGATTGATATCTGACTTTCTCGACTTCTCACATAACCGGCAGTACAAAATCTATGTAAGCAACACAACTCAGTTACAGCAAGTTCAATTTTACACTAAGTATCGGCAAAACTAGGGTTTAACACACAACAGTAATACGTCGAAAGAAAACAAACAAATCATTTACATCGATTTACCACAAGTTGTGGTATACACACAAAATAGCGAAAACTACGGGGTAAAGAATAAGGTACCGGCACACTCGGCACCATATAAAATATTTCATTAATTCTGAACATATATTTCGGAAATTCCTAGGTTACTATTGTAAACTATGTCGAACCGAATGACGTGGGAAAAGATGTTCAACTACTTTTATGCATATATTCACCCTAGCTAATGCATATAGTTATAGAAGAATTAGAAAAGAATTTTATACAAAATATTTGGGTTAAAAAAATACTTAGATCCATAATTACACCATAATTATACTGTAATAGACGATGCACGAGAATGTTACACGTTGTTCCTAAAGATCTCATGAAGAATCACCCTGTTCGTCTTATTTTGTATGTTTCTCTTTATTTTTTTCGCATTGCATGAAACTTGTAATTAACATAATTTGGTTTCCGTCGGCGAGGTTTTTTTGGTATTTCCGACAAAATTAGTTGTTTTTGAAAAACTTCGTCCCATTAAGAAATCGAACCTGACACCTCCAGTTTGTACTAACCAGTACATCCGAAGGTTATTTATCTACAAATATATCGTAATATTTTAACAATTCAGACAATTTTTATTCTTACGCGCCAAGTATAGTAGCTAATTAGTGTCCGGCAAACGGGAGATGTCAGGTTCGATTCTTTACCAGGACGATGTTTTTTTTTTTTAGAAAAAATTGGTTACGTCGGAAATACTGTCGCGAATAACCGCTTTGCTGTTACTTTTACTTTTCGAGAAGAAGTTACTTGGACTACCGCTGGTTTTGTATTGTCTATGTTATTGTTGCGTAATTATTCCTGGATCGGTGGCTGGTGTTTTCGAGCTGTCCGAGCGTCTGGACAATCGCTGTGTAAGATTATAATTCTCGGTCAATTCGAGGGCGTCCGACTTCGATGCTCCCGATCAAACACCGGAAGAACTGTTAGTAGTAGGGAGTAGTTAGGTTATAAATATACGTACTTTTATTAGAATAAGGGACCTGGGAGAGTTCTTCAATATTAAATTAATAAAGATGTAAAAGCGATGTTAGGAGTTTCATTGGTTTTACCCTAAGCTGCGCCCTTGACAGGCAGGTGGACGTTCCTTTAAGCGAGTATCTACCCTATCACAGTAATTCGTAACAATGCCAATATCTCTGTTACATACGTCTGTAGCTATTAAATCAGACTTGGTTGTCAACTGGTTTATAATTGTGGCACTTTAACGTCTACGCGCGGTTGCGCTGGCGTTGGCGGAATACAAACAGTCAAAAAATTTGGAAAACCCACCGGCACAATACTACGCGGTTCTTTTCTTTTTTGGCGGCGCTCTCTCTCTCTATATCTTGTAGCGTCTTCCTTTTCCTTCTTTTGGTCGACACTCGCGGTAATTTTAAATATTTAAATACATATAGCTTAAAGTAAAACTGAATCCAACAATAATAAAACTAAAATATTTCACCGCTGCACTTTTAAGCCGGTCTCGATGCTTTAATGATGTAGTAGATTGCATTGGATTAAACGCAAGCCGAAACCCGCCATTGAAGGGCATTTTCCAAAAAAATCTGTACAGGTATGATACATTAGTCCGAATATGTAGAATGAGAGACTGCTGCTAGTATTGTTTTGCAGTGCTAGTAACTCTATAATATAAAAAAAAAATTAACTGTTATATGTTCTTTTTAGTTATAGCGGAAAAATATGTTTTTATAGTTTTATTACAAAGAAAAAAAAAACAAAAACAAAAAAAAGAACGATATATGCCATATGTGCAACAAAAAAAATTGTTTAAGTATAATAGAACAAAAAAATATTGAAACTAACACGTGGGGATTAATATTACAAAATGAAAAAAAAGTACATGATATTTCCAATACGCATCAGCGTATAGCAGCAGGTACTATTCGCATGTTTCCACTGCCGAAATATCTATCCCACAATACCTTAGAGAAAAAAATAACAGATGATGTTGACAGCGCGAACATGTCGAACAAATTTTAATTAATGTATTTGCATTTACAGAGGCAATTAATAAAATGTGCTCGTACAACGCGCTTATTCATTTTTCCTGTTTGTTTTTCGGCTATTGCAAGCCACACAGCTGAGCCACTTAACGTATATATTCTGTATACATACGTACCCACACATATATATGTTATGTATATTTTGTAAAAAAAAAGGGAGGACACTAAAGTATTTTGTTATTTGGTGTACGGTTATAAATTTTCTGCGTTTATAATTAGCTAACATGTTCGCGAGTAAAAAATCCTTCTTGTTGCTGTCGTAATGCTAGAAGTGGAGGTTGTTGGCATGGTTAATTTATGGTTTCATCCGATGTGTGATACAACCGGAGAGGTAGGACTTTTCGTTTAAAGGCTGCTTAAACAAAATATAGGCGGGTTCGCGACATGGTTTCTGCTGTCAAAATATGGCAATATTTACGAGAGTGTTACAAACGGTTTTTTCGAGGTATTGTAAATGTACGTTTGCCAAAGAGGTCTTGTGTTGGAGGATTTTCACGAAATTTATTTAGTGACAATGGAAGGATTATTTTAGTAATGTCGGGTAGGAAAGATCAAATAAAACTGTTAGTAATGGTTGGTTGTGACTTTAAAACCATCCATTGATATTGTATGCACTTTAAATTTGTTGTTTCACTGGAAAATTTCTTGTAAATGGTGTGATTTTCGTACACGTATGAAATACATTGTAACACTCACTGACAGTGTAATTCCTTGTAGCACAAGCACTAGAGGAGAGATAATACGGGTACAAGGTGGGCCAAATTCGATACTTTTAATAGGGAACTTACATTTCTAAAGGAATTAGGCAAAAACTGACCTAAGCTTCTGGAGCTCGATTTTAAAGAGAAATCGATTGATGAAATCCCTATTTTTATATCTTCCTTAATATAAGAGATAGAGAGCGTTTCCTTAAAAAGTGCAATTTTTAAAAACCCTTGTAACTTTTTTATTTGTGAAAATGCTTGATTTATATAAAAACTATATTAGGGGGCTTATTGGCGCAGAATCCTATGCTCTCATTTTTTCTTTTTTTTAACTCCTATTTTTTGAGATATTATTAAGACTTTTCTTATATGGAACACCCTATATATTTTTACACTATTGAAAAGCATATAAAATTACCTTTAAAATGATATAACACACTTGATATTTTATTTAAACAATTTTTAAATTATTTGTTTTCTTCATTTCGCATTATTTTAAGATCCAGAAGCTTAGGTTAGTTTTTATCTAATTTCTTTAGAAATATAAGTTCCCTATTAAAAGTATCGAATTTGGCCCACCTTGTACAGTCGTCTTAATGTTGTGTTTACCGCGTTTTTATGCTCAGATAGCGATACGTTGGCGATACGTGATCGACGTGCGCAGGGATGAACAAATTATTCTGCACAAACTATCATTTCTTAATATAAACTTTAAGTTTTGTCATAAAATGATATGCTTCAAGGCAGAGATTTGATGATACATTTAGCCGCGGATGGTGACGAGGTAAATGAAAATCCAGTAAATCATGTCGAGAGCATTGCCGAACAGTTATTAGAAGCATTGGTGTCACAAGAAATGACCTCAAGAAACGAAGATTTCAGGCAACGACACTGGGATTTAACGACGGTTTGTTCAACGAGCATTTTCGAATGTCGCGTGCAAGTTTTGACAACAATGATTATAGAAATGATCGGATTAGTTTAGGGAAAAAATGTTAACAATCTGGTTGCTGGTAAAACCTGAAAGTTTTTTAGCAGTCGGTGATCGTTTCGACGTAGCAAAAAGTACAAGCCATAAAATATTCAAAGAAATAGTTCCTGTTTGAAGATAATTGACAGATGATCATATGCGATTTTCTAATGCAAAACAACGTGCAATATCGCTACAAGTAAGAGCTTTCGGAGATTTTTTTTATTTTAGAGTCCCATAATTTTTTGATTTTTTTTTAATTGGCTTTCCGTGGGGCTTTCCAGGAGTTTTAGAGGCAAAATTGATGGTTGCCACCTACCAATAAAGCACCCAGAAGGAAATGCTCACGATTTATACAATCGAATGTGATTTCATTCCATAATTTTGCAGGACATATGTATCTTTGAAACATCTATAACATTTATATACAATAATATTTTTGTGCAGAAACATGTGATAGTAGGGGACGTTTCATTGGCTATTTTATAGGTAGCCTTTGTGTGAGCGATTAGTAAATATGAATAACCCACTTTGAATGTGCATCAACATCTTATAGGTGATTCAGCATATTTCCTTGCGAAAAATTTTATGCGTCCATACAGAGATACAGGGCATCTCGTTTATATTGAAATACAATTTAACATAAAGCTTAGCTTTATGTGGAATTGAAAGAAATTTGGGGACATTTACAAATAAATTTCTTCATTTGAAATGTTTGGATATAGCTGACTTGGAGTTAGGTAATGACATTATAGCAGTATAATGTGTTCTTTACAACTCTTCAATTGATAGAAATGAAATAAAATTATAAAAATTATATGGACATACCTGTTGAAGAAGCTCTTGTAAAGGGAAATAATATTTCACGACTTTTAAATAATATTTTAATGTATTTGGGCAAATATGATATGTATGTTCATGTTAATTTTTATTTAACATTTTTTTTTAATTTAATTTCTTTCTTTTTGAACTTTACTTTGTTCCTTCAACTCTTCTCTAACTCTCTTTCCCCCAATTTGTAACTGTTTCTTTCCCATTTCTAGAAGTTCCTTATTTTCTCTTTGTTTTCCTGTGGTTGGTTTACTACTTGGAGATAGTCAAGTTACATCAGTACCATCACTACTACAAAGTTGAATTGCCTCAGTAGAGGTGTTCAGTGTATGGAAAATTTCTGCGCTGTTGTCACTAGGAGACTGCATTATAATAAATTTCCTTTCCCTACTTTTATTATTTTTTTCGCCATTTCCTATCAAAAGTCTCTATTGTGACATAATATCCTTTCTTTAAACAATCGTATAAAACAGTCTTCCATATTTCTTTGGGCTTCGAATTTGATCCTTTTCCGTTCCAAAACCACGTCGTTGCCCTTATCCAGTGAAATTCATTTATTGTAATAAATACCTCCGCAAGAAACTATTTACGTGGTTTTAATAAATTTCTTTATGGTGTTTTTTTCCATGCAAGGATCCAAGCACTGGTCCTTATGGCACACCTCATGCTTTTTGATTTTTTAATTAGGAACTAAGCAGGTCGAGTACTTTTCCGCATATTCTGCAGTTATGTACTTCTTCCCATTGGTACCTATCTGGTTGTCAAGAAAATCAAATCACCAAACCACCAATAGCAAAAAAATGTTAAATAATATTTATTCTTCATATTTGAGATAAATATATATATAAATAATATAAATATACTGAGAATACCTTTTGCAACGAGTTAGATTTCGGAGCAGCATCATTATTCAAGGATTACTCTACTTTATCTTTGTTCCTTTTCTCGCGATTCAGGATTTATCGTTTCCCACATGGGAGTGATTAATTATTAATAACGTGGTAATCTACTGATTCGTTATATACGTTACAATTATTGATGTATAGAAAATACATGAAGAAATATACAGACCCAGATGGCTAATGTATTTAAGCATATAGCATCAATATAACTATTCATGTACTGCTGAATCCGTTTCCACGCTCAATAAACGTGTTAATGCACCACAGTTTCAGTATTTATTACCCATCGAGATCTGTACGTTAAGTATACCTTCTCGCGTACGCGCATTACGAATACCATTACACGCAATAGCAAATCGTATCTTATTCCAGCATCGCTTTTTCTGTTTGTTTATACGCTGCTGCCATCTGTCAGCCTCCACCAGGGCCAATAAACTAAACCCTAACTCATAGAAATTGATTATTAAAGCGAGAATTTCTCAAATTAACGTCGATAACGTAATTGGCAATTGAGATAAGTCCGCTGGCAGTTAAAATATTCCAATGCGCTCGTCCTCTCGTCCCCCATAAATGTACGGATGCTGATGATCATCTCCTCTAATCTACGAAAACGAAGAAGAAAAGCGACAAATGTTTATTTTTGGTGCTGCTCGGATGACGTTTATGATGAAAGGACGAGGTTGTTCGGAGATAAATTTTCTCCTTAAGAGTTGCTTATATTAACAAGATCGACACGCATATTCGTATATAAGTAAGTATAAGCTGTTCGTTGACGGCTGTTACGGATAAAAGAGGTTATTTAGATAGCATCGTTATGATACGTCTCTCCGAGGATCTCTAGGTTTGTGACACATTTGAAGAGGCGAAGATGGCTGCTTTGAAACGATGATAAATTACATCTTAAGTGTTACGTTTCTTAAATAAACATTGTACCAAGGCAATTAATAAATTAGATCGCGTTTTAGATAGGTTATTTGATGGTGCCTAGTCACATGATTGCTTTAAACAGAAAATGTGTGCTTGTTTAATAAAGTTGTGGTAAATACAAATAATTACTTTAAGGATTTTTGTTAAATTCAATTTGCTTAAATGGGATGCTCCAGCTATTCTATTCGTTCACCGAAACCTGAACATATCCATTTGATTTTTGCGTATGACGATTTATCGATTTAGTAGAAACCAACATTCGCTAAATATAGTCTCTCAAACAGAAAACTTGTATTTTCGCGTGAGGTCTTAATAGCGATCGCACAATTGATTTATTTACTTTTCACACCACTCCTCCTATTGACGAACGCCCTATTATTTCCGCCTTAATAGCTTTACGTGAAGGAGCATATGGATTCGTCCATCAACACCCATTCGTTCCATCAATTTTCTTGTTGTGCGCGCCGCTTTCGCCGCAGAATCGTGTACGCCGTGTTATTTTAAGTCCGGCGTAAGCCGAGAAACGCCTAAATGAGGACGTTCCGACACGTGACGTTCTCACATATTTAGTGAAACATGCGCCCGGCATCGTGAGGAATGCAGGGGTGTAAGGTCATGTGCGCGCTGTTTGTCACCGGTCCGTATATACCGAAATAGTTCGTCGAACCAACAGAGGAGGATTTCTGAAAAAGTCGGCAGACAGAAGTCTTCTCCTGAATAAATAATGGTCTCACGTCGAGTGAGATGACGCCGCTGGCGAACGTTGAGGCGTCCACCGTCACAAATCATCTAGATTAATATTTAGATAACTGCCAAAGCGGAACGGAATACCTATGAGGGACCGGGAGTAAGATGTGCTAGCAATTTCCATTGAAAGTGATCGCTCTGGCATATCCAGTTGGCTTAGGTTATATATTGATACACCTGAAACCACTCAAATAGAGTTATATATAAAGGATTAGGTATATTAAGGAATGGCCCATATATCTAGATCCTAAAAGATTTAACCATTATTTCATAAGGAATGGTCTATATACAATACTCAACAACAAGCACATGGACCAAAGAGCCTAAAGATTTATACTACATTAATAAACATTTTCAGTTTCGTAGCTACCGGTTATTGGATTCTTAGTTTGAAGTCGCTGTATCATAAAACTGATTCTCTTCGAGAACGATGGAAGATGAGCAGAGAGAAACTTTCGTAAAATGACTAAATTGGCGTCAACTTCCGGTACAACATTTCTAAATACAAAATTTCAAATTTACTATTATCATTATTATTGGCGTTGGTTTAGCACCATTAGCCATATACATTTCTGAAATGCTAGCTACCTGGACGCACGCCAAGGAGAGAAGAAAAATTAAATCTAATGAGTTACGGGCCAGGAACTTGTTACTTCCGGAACAGGAAAACAACCTATCAGATTAGTGGCAATTTTGTAGAAAATAGGATTTCAGCTTAAACCTACACTTAGGTGTCGATTTCCTCGAGAAATATAGGATATCGAAGAATATTCTTCGGAATCCAGGCTAGTGAGCCTCCAAAAGTATACCTTCCAGTGTGTACTAACTAAGGAGGTCCAAAACTATGCGTTCCAAGAATCAGCAATCCCGCAACCAAAGATTCAGGAAAAAGTCAAAAAATCAGTTAACCGGAAATAAATCAATCGGAAGAAGAACAAGAGAGAAGAAGAAGAAGCGGAAGAAGGGAAAACCCGTAACATACGTTAAGAAAATGTAATTTTCATATTATGAATAATCGGAGCTTCGATGCCATCTGCGCCAATTTCTAATAGTCCAAAAACCAAAATCAAATGCGTGGCAACGGAAAATAATTATGTCTCCAATAAATCCACAAAATATGTAAATCATCTCCAAAAACTCAATAATGGAAGACACTTCCTTAAACACACGTCTTAACAGCTCCAAATATGATTTAACAGTTCTTCCACGTGATGGAAAAGTGAAACTCGAAAAACTGATACCAGCAACCAAGTCCCTTTATAAAGGAAAATGAGACCTAGAAGAATTGATGAAATCTAGCAGGGAATACCACCCAGATTCAAGAAACTGAGGAATACAGGGTGAAAGTTTACAGACTGCTCCCGTATTTGGCGGTGCTCTAATACCCTGTCCTCAAAGCGATAGAGCTCCCAAAGAAAACCTGATAAAGGGTTACAGTTTAAATTTTCAAAATCTATGTTTTCATTTCTTCGCAGCTCTAAAAGTAGATATCTCGAAAGCAGTTAGAAATACGACCTTCTTGATAAATTTAGAACGCACACGCACATATCCATATGCGCGTCTATGTTCAAACATCCACTACAACTAAACATTCTCAAAATATTCGAAAAATTCGAAAAACCAGACCATTACGAGCATCGCGTTAATTTTAACGCGTATTATAGGGGATATACGCCTATTTTAGTATACAACGTATTCATAATACATACATACGTTCGCTGGTCCGTTTGGAACGAACGCATGTGGAATGTCAGTGGCACCAGTCATTACTTAAATTTTGAGATTAGTTATCGGGCTCGTTCGCCACTCAACACTCAATAAAGTCTCATTTTAGGGCGTACGGCCGTCGACAAACGCGATGAGGCCGACGACGACGACGTCAGCAAATATAACTTAAGTAGTTTACTTTCTAAGAGATGAAAAGGAAGGTGGAGGAGGAATTGTGTGAACGTTGTACCCGACGGCTCACGCGGGAAGGCCGGCCGAGCGCGAGGAAAGATCATCACTTAATAATCACGTTCGGTCGGGATGTAAACATGAGGATAAAGTTTACGATAAATGATGATTGAGATCGGTTCGTTCGCGTTAGCTGCAGCGGAATTATGTGTTTGAAATGTTCGAATGGACGAACAGTTTGAAATTATTTTTGGTTAGAGCGTCTGTAGCCAACATACCTACACGTATGAAAAGATTGTTTTAGGTAAAGGAGTGTGCCTTTACTAACAGAAATGATTCTTTTCTATACGAGCAAATAAATGTCGTTTTCCCTAAAACTACAAACCTCAGCAAAATAAAGGTTATAATATAGAACATAGACAAATGGCGAGAAAAAGTACTCACATTATTGTTTCCAAAACAATTTTCAAATTAATCTAAGACAACTGCACCTTACAAAACTCAAAAAAAAATCACCCATAATGCAATTTACAAACCAAAACATAAACTACAACCCCATCCACTTAAACGCATTCTAAACACACTTACGCCTAGTAAATTTACGACCTACAACTTTCACCTAAACAATGCTCTAACTCGACACGATCGCACAACACATAAACACAGCCTAGGAACATCCGCAGAACATACAGATACATCCATAGATCAGCGTTCCGCAAAACCACATATAATGGCGTCCGTTGCTGCTCAAAAATCGCATAAATCAACATCGAAGCGCGATTATACCGGACCTAAGTAAATACTTTTGCCGACGCAAAGGGACCATACCGCCTGCCACGATGTTCAGTTTTGTTTCCGACTTGTGTACGGTTAATTTATTTAGCGGGCAGCTGTTGTTCGCTGCCTTTCGGATATGGAGCTGGATGTTGCACATGAATCGTATACGTACTATCGGTAACAACCAGCGCATGATTGCCGACTAGTTTATGGATCGCTGTGGGTGGCTACTCCCCGATATTGGGGTCGCTGATTGTCTGGTCTGTTTTGTTTTCATGAGCGTTTTTCTTTTGTGCTTCTTTGCGGTGAAGGCTGATTGGTGAACTGCGACCTTACGAAGTCATACCGCGTTTTTTATGCTCCGAGATACGAACTAGTACCATGTGAACCTTGTGTATGTTGTTGGCTACGTTTTGATGAGATGTTGTAAATTATGGAACTAAGTGAAAAATAATCATAACAATGCTGAACGCGTCAGACATGGACGCACTTAGAAAGAAAAGTTGCCAAGTTGCAGTTGCAATAAAGATAAGAAAAATTGGTTTTCTGAACGCTTTATAAGCTCATGAAATTATGAAGGTTGGGCGTATTATCTTTCCTTTCGTAGTGGAAACAATTTCGGCTGTTGTATTTTCATTAATCCTTTGTAGTCCTCTTCCACAATAGTGTTCTTCTCTGTTTACAAATGGACTGTAGAGGCACCACGATTTTTTGAGCTTGCACTTCTCGTGTTTAATTATTAATATTAAAGAGCTTTGAGCTTAGTGCTCAATTGTGATTTATTAGTAAATAGGCTAACAATCGAAAATCAATTCACCCCTCCTCTAAAAACAATTTCGAAAGCTCAAACTGATTATAGCAATTCAATTTCATCGATACGAAACAGGATACCCATTTCAATTCATTTTCGTGTCATAAGCGAAAGGCAGGATCGTAACAATAACTTCTATTTAACATTTAAATAGAAGGCGGAGGAGAAGATGGAGCGAAGACCCTTAACGATAGCGCGACACGGACACAATTCTATTCAATTTTTTCTAATCTTCCGATGATAAACGCGTCCACATTAAACGGCTCTTTATAACATATGTAAATGTCAGCGCTGAGGAGATCTCGAAATCAAGATTAGCTTTCGAGTATAATTGTATGATAATAGAGCAGGGATATCCACGAGATAAGTTCATTGTCTATGTTGGTAACTCCGCCGATAGAGCGTTTCTATAGCGCGCCTACAGTAGATCGTACAAAGGTTGGCAATCTGTTTCCGAAACAAATGAATACAACGCGTAAGACAAGCTTAATTAAACTATATATCACTATCAGCCGCGTTCGCAGCTCCGCTCCGCTTCGACTTCATACCCGCGAAGATCGGGATTACCTTGTTAGTTCATTGTGGATTAATGATTCTAGATTTTTAATATATTTCGTGTATATGCCGTGCGGAAATCCTTCTTCTCTTCGCTCGCGAGGTCGAAATTTATTAGCTTTGTCGAAACTCTTAAACAATAAATTACGTTGATATATTGTTAGATTAATCTGGCGGATTTACCTAGTTGCAGTTAGTTACCAAGAAAGAAGGTTTAATTTAGTAACACTACAGTGCATTTACTTCTATACGTTTAACGCAGCGGTAGCTTTTAGAATAGTTCAAAATATGAGTAAATTTTCGCCATAAAAAAAAAATCGAAATTGAGTCAGGATGAAGGTTCACGTTTGAAACAGGCATTTGAAAAACATCGACAACAATGATTCACCCAGTGAAACTCTAATGTTAGCAATTGTTGAGAAATTTCGTCGCACTGGCAGCGTATTGAGTCAGTGTAAAGCCTCTTCAGGTTGCAGAGGAACATTATGCAATAATAACAATAATAACAAAGTAGGCGTTCTTGCCCAAGTCGTGCATCTCCTTAAAGAAGTCTACGACGATCTGCGTCTAAACTAGTGAAATATCCATACATCGCATGTTCAAATGCAATGGTCGTTATCCATAAATTCATTGTGGACGTACACTGCCGTTCAGTGAAGTTCGGTCATACAATAAAAATCTATTATATCACACTGTATACAATTATTAATACATAAAATTAGAAAAATATTAAGCATACACTCTTTTCTAAGGGATTAAAGCCATAAATTATTATGTAAAGTAGAAATATTGCGACAACCACAATAAAGTCCATTTTATTATCATTCCAAGAATTTCTCGGAAGTACCGATCTTTTGAAACGGGTCGTTCGGGGATTATTAACGAACAATACATTTAGGAAATATACCGCAGTATCACTCTTGTTTATTTATCACAGGCGTAAAGATATAAATTTGCTTCATTTTACTGTTAAACGTGTGTTGGTGTGCATCTGTCGTTTTTGCGCGAAAGTTTTAAGAAAATTTACTTCAAAATGGCACGTGGAAAGCTTACTAGTGTAGAAAAACGTTCACGCATTATAACGCTGTTTGAAGAAGGATATTCGGGGCGACAAATTGCTGAAAAAATAAATATGAGAAGTTCAACAGTAAATGACATCCTAAAGCGATATCGGACAACTGGAACTATAGAAAATCGTGTTCGTCGTGGAGCATCTAGGAAAACAACAAAAGCTGAAGATTTGAGAATTGTATTATTAAGCAAACGCAATAGAAAATTAACAGCGCCACAAATAGCAGCCGAAGTCAATCGCGGCCGTGAAGAACAAGTTTCGGCGAATACGGTAAAACGTCGACTTCAACAAGCGGACCTTCATGGGCGCATTGCCATTCGAAAACCCTTATTACGTCGGGGCAACAGAGCAAAACGGCTACAGTGGGCCCGTTCTCGTCTAGATTGATCGTTAGATGATTGGAAACACGCGCTTTGGAGTGACGAGTCAAAGTTTGAGGTATTTGGGCAAAATCGACGAGTTTATATCCGAAGATCTAAAACCGAAAAAATTATCCCGGACTGCATTGTGCCAACAGTCAAGCAAGGGCGTAGTTCTGTGTTAGTGTGGGGATGTTTCTCCTTTGCTGGGGCGGGAGATTTATCGAGAGTGCAAGATGTAATGAGGAAGGAAAATTATTTTGCAATACTCCAGAATCATGCAGTGCCATCAGGATTGCGTATAATAAGCCGTAACTTTACATTCATGCATGACAACGGCCCAAAACACACTGCGTTAGTGTGTAGGAACTATTTAAAGGAGCAAGAAGAACAGCGCACCCTGAAAGTAATGACATGGCCCCCACAAAGCCCAGATTTGAACCCCATAGAGTTGTTGTGGGATGAACTGGACAGGAGGATCCGAAAAATATGCGCAACTTCACAAGAACATTTATGGAATATTCTGCAACATGAATGCATTAATATTCCACAATCCGTTTTAGCAAAACTTATCGAAAGAATGCCTAGAATAGTTCGCGCGGTGATTAACAGCAAAGGAGGTTTTTTCGATGAAAAAAAAATATAATGTTCAGTATGTTATATTAGGCCAGAATAACTTTTTATTTATTTATTTTTGTCTTTTTTACCTGTACATACAATAAAATTGCATTTTGTTTTTAGTTTCGTTTGTTTCTGTAACCTTTTCATGTTTTTTACCAACCGACCGAACTTCTCTGAACGGCAGTGTATATTGAGTCCAGCGTATGAAGATGTTGATTTCTTGAAAAATGTATGGTTTGAACGCCCAAGTGTTATTTCAGAGTTACCATTTTGTGTGCTGTATGTGAGTGTGGTATTGTTGGCCCTTATTAGACGATGACGAACATTCAGTTACTGTTAACAAAAAGCCTTATAGGCAGAACATCATTACACTCAAATTTTACTGGTGAATGGCTTCTTATTCTTTATGGTGTGTGGAACATAGCAATATGTTGATATTTTAGTGCTTGACTTAGGAAAATGTAGGGTTTTTATTTTAATGCCATACCTATAGGTCTTTTTATATTTATATATAAAACTAGAATCGAAGCCATTTCCTACAACCATACGATTTATACTTCTGCGGGGAAGGTTATCCTACTCTGTGTAAGGCACTGCTTGTCTATGAGTTGATGCGTTGAACATCAGTATTTAATGAGTTCTTCTAAAGAATATAATTTTCAACACTGCCAAGAAAACAGCATAATTTTTTTCAGTAATACCACCTTAGTAACGAAAAAGCAAAGAAAGCACCATAAAGATCCTCCACATAATCTCCCTCCGATTTATTTTACAAACATTAAAGCTCACGTTTCAAAATTTTGAACAAGCTTTAAACTCTTTTCGACCTTTTTTTCACATGTACATACATCATGCCAGATTACATCCACCCAACAAGGACGACGAATCCAATGTTCGAGAAAAGAACGAAGAAGACGAAGATATTCGGATCTTGCAAGATGTGCTTTTCTCCGGAGAGACAGTAATACTGCGTCCCGAAATATATGAGAATTATCTGTCCGCTTATAAACAATAAGATACCATCTCAAATAACAAGTAGCGTTCGCGTACACACCGCTGGCTTGGTCGACGGGGGGGTTTTTACCGTTGTTCCTTTTTTTAACATCGCTATGGAGATGTAATCTTTCGGCTATGACATTTTAAGGGCCTGTTTTACGTGAGTCAGAAATTTGAGATGCGCTAATACGACGGTTTTGGCCGGCTATTACGCGTTTAATATCTTTTTCTGGGGTTTTCCGTTTTTTTCTAATCGTTTATGTCTTCATTAAATGCACAGTTTGTGTACGTGCAATAAATTATACGAGAAAATATTACGTTATTATATTTAAATTTTAAGAGGAGCATTCTTTCAACATAATATCGAAGTAAATTGATTAGGTGGAAAAGATTCAAATTTTTTATCAAGAAGAAATCGAAACATGAATAATATCGGAAGGCCATCAACTTTCTTGAGAAAGAAACAAATTATGCACAATATCTTAGTTAGCTCATAAAAGTCTTGCAAATGAACCATATGAGTGCAACTGATTAATATCCGTTTTGGATGTTAGTCAAGGAAATTACCTAAAACAGGAAATGGGACGAACCAGGTTCACGAAAAACAGCACAAAACACAAAGCTATATTTTAGTAAAGAGCATCCCAAAATTCTGCCACGTTTACTGATAGATCGTGCATCACTTACACAACTTAGGAAAAGCTGAAAATCAATTTATGCGAAATAAATTTCGAGACGGCAGAACACATTCTATTCAAATATGTTGTGATTAGTCACAAAGCGCTCAACATCTGGATTGGTTATTTTTAACACATCCTGCATCCAAGGAAGCAGGTTCTGTAGTGTTGTATGCATAAGGCCAATGACTAAAGCATACATCTGTCCAAACAACTGTGATGGAACTTGGTTTATTATGCGATTGAGAAATCACGTATAATATAGAAAAGACTCTTCCTCTTACTCTCCTTTTCTCTTGCTACATTGCTCAATCCCACATTAATGAATATTGAAAACGCATATATTGGCAAAAACTGCTACTGCAGTCAATTATCATGTAACAGGGTCATCAATTTTATGATTAGTCACATCCATAAGCTCAACGGTGTTCTATTCGTAGCTTCACTTCCTTGCTTATCGTTACCTGCGATAAATTGGGATAAGAAAATATGTTGGCTAAATAATAGCACAAAGTCTAGCACACAAATGTGAGGCACATATACCAGCCTACATAGTGAACAAAAAAATCTCATCTTTAAAACAAACTAATCAGCATCTTAGATCAGTTTGGTTTGATATTCAAAATGTCTGAGATAAATATGCAATTTTGTACGCCTAACGGCCTGTTATTTACTTACATCATGCAGTCCTAAAATCCAGGAAAACCAGAAAAAAAAAAGAAGTCTACCCAAATGCGATGGCACCTAGTCATAGGCGATATCAGCAAGCCTTCCTTAACATGTGGTGAATTGAGGGAAGATCTATTAGTACATCAAAGAATAATATTGATATTGATACCAAGCACTAAACTCCCCCCCCCCCCCCCCCCCCCCCCCCCCCCCCCCCCTCCCGAAGAAGCAGGTAATACTCTTCAAGTCGAAGTGTTTAATTGAGCACCAACCTCTTTGCAGTGATTCAAGAAGATTTCAGCTGTTATAAATCCAGATACTTCAGAGGGTCTTTCCTAATTACATGCAATTAACCATGTTCCCTCTACTTTCATTTTGACGAATTGGAATACTTTTACTTGGCTTTGAATCGTCTGGAAGGATGGCATTTTATCAGACGGTGAAAGTGGATATTATTCTGGAGACATGTTGTTCCAGACACAATTAGCATTGCCGAAGTTGAAGGATTTCAATAGAAGTGATCTATGTTACTGGACAGATTGATTTGTACACATCAACAACGTGGTAGGAATTTTCCAAATCTCAAAGAAATTGAAACCATTTTGGTCGTGAGCAAAAGCTGTAGCTCCCTTTACAGTAATATTGTCTGAATGACAATTTTCTTTTCGTGTAAACCTAATTTTGTACTAATTAATACCAACCTAATCAAGGCCTAACCAACTGAATTGGACGAAGCTACCGAAACATTCACAATTATCCAGGTTCTTGATTTCTTGAAAAATTTTAGGGTTACCCGGCAGTTGAATTGTTCATGGCATTAATACTCCAACTTTAAATGCACTGACTGTGTTAAGAATTAAAGAATTTAAAAGTTTCTCTTCTTTCCCTATAAAATAGGAAAGTACATTATGGGATGCGCTTTGGGGAGGTGAATGTTTGCAGAGAATTCGCTGTTTTCCAAAAAAGAATTTAAGATTTGCTTTGAGTTTGGGTTTCTCTCCATTATGCTTCCGCGGCATCACAAAGTTATGCGAAGCACATTTTGGGACTCGCTGGTCAGCACATTTCTCAACTCCAAAACAAAAAGCTTTTATAAACAGCTGAATTTTATTGTTCTTTAATGTTGCATTTCTTACCTTCAGTGAGAAAATCTTCAATTCTTTTTCCTTAATTATTCACAAACACCAAATCAAACCTCGAGTTCCACCAAATTCTTTTAGAAGTGGTGATATGTAAAGTTCGCCACTTTCCGAGCGCTTCACGAAATTAGCAGAGACTAGTTTATTCGTCTCATGAGAATAGGTTCGTGTTCCCTACTGGTTTCCCCGAGAGCCAACAAAACACGTCTCTGCTAATTTCGTGAAGCGCACGAAAAGCGAATAACTTTAGTGATATGGGAGCTAATATAAAGGATATAAAGATGGCTGTCTAAGCTTAATACAACAAAAAAGATAGCTTAGAAAAGAAAAGATGATTGATACCACCCGCAATGGACTACCAGCATTTATAACTCTTTGCCATAATATCTACAAACGTACAAAAATAACATTAATATCGCCAGTAATATTTTACAAGAAACTCCTTGCAGCTATTTATCATTTATGAACGTTCCTCTTGAATGTGCTGCCCGCCTTTGTTTTTCCATAAAAATATCCACCGTCCATTTTTAACGTTGCACGTGCATTCGTTCGCATACAGAGAACCATCTATGCATAGGACCTGCGACCGACGGCGATTATTAAACAGTCTCTCCCACGCAACGATAACAATGATAAGTGATATCAACAATGGAGGGTAGCTAACCCTTGCGATGTCGGTCTGCAACACACGCGAACACGAGTCGGCCGTTGTTTATTCTTTGTTTCGAGATGCCTTTATTCGAGTCGGACGTGTCACGTGACCCCGAAATTATTTATGTAAGCGAACGTCGGGGAGATATCTTTAAAATAATAATTCTTAGCTGCAGTAAGCAAGACAAGTGCTTTTCTGTGTGAGAGTGGTGATGAATGAGGCTAGATAATAGTAATTTTATCTGTTTGGTGGGTAACTAATCGTCTTTGTTGGTTTAGACTCTAAAACAGCCGGCCTTACCCTTCTTTCGACGAAAAGGTTTTCGCCGATTAATAAATGGTGAGAGTCGCGCAGGTTCAATCACAATCGTGGCCAGGCCGGAATTGGTATTAAAATTTAATCATTAATCGTTAATCGCTGACTTTAACTAGTTCTCTCTGCTTCTTTCCGTTCTTTACCTTGCTCTTTCCAGTTATAGACTTCGATTTCCTTCTTGCCCCCTTTTACTTGTTGATACCACCTTTCCTTTAGGGGGCGTCCATTTCTCCTCTTTCTTCCCTCTCCTCCATATAGAACTTTCCATACCGCATCGTTTTCTGGTATTCTGATGATATTCCTCAGTCTTCTAGTCCTTTTTCTTTTACTTTTTTTTTTAGTTATTTCCACACAAAATATTATTCTCCATATTTGTTCATCTCCTCGACTATCGACCGTGGTCTCTCGTCCAATCGAAAGTCTTCCTTAAACCTCTTCATTTCCAAATATCCGGTTTTGTTCTCAATACATTTGGTTATAGAACTACAGGGCGCATAACTATTTCGCACGTATGTTCTTTAACTGTCCCGGGTGTTTCTTTAACATTTTTGACAGTGACCATATTGTTTCTGGAAAGATTAGACGGACTGTACTTTATTTCGCTTTCGTTTATTTGTAATACTCTTTCGAGCTCTTTTTTTTATCTTATTGGTAGTAACATGTCGTCCGTGTAAGCAATGCATTGCTTTTTATGGCGGTAAAATAATCCCGATATTTGGATCTTGCTTTTTCTCATTATTGCTTCTAGAATTAGGTTAAATACATTTGTCGAGAGCGGGTCTCCTTGCCTAAGGTTTTCCTAAGTTGGTTGCTCTGAGAAGCTTCCTTTTATTAGGACTTTACTGTGTTTTTAATGTACAATTTATGAAGCGCTCCTAGGTTTTGTATAACTGTTGTGCTGTATGGCTTTCGAAGTAAATAATCCTTAATATTCTGCCACTACTTTGTCCTCATAGCTAGCCTTCATTTCCGCCAGTGCTCTTATTATTTTTATTACCTCTTTTATTTCATTTTTTATTAGCTCTTCCACTTCTTTTTGTTCATTTAGTTCTAGTACACCAGCTGCTCCCTGCCTGCTATCTCTTCTATATTTTAATCTTCATTAAGTAGCTTTTCAAAGTATTTTTCTAAAAACAGAACCTCTTCGATTCTACAATAAATCACTCTTTGGTCGTTGATGCGCCTTGCTTTCTTGACACCTTGATAGAAATGTTTCTCTATCTTTATAATCTTAGTTCGCTTTTCAATTGTTTTTTTTCTATCGACAAATCTATTTCCGCTGCCTTCTTTTCTTCTTATTTTATTTTATCTTGTATTCTGTAGCCATTAATTTTCATTTTCGCTTTATTTCTCTCTAATAGGTACTGTTTGTAACTTGAATCAAACTGCTTTTCTTGTCTCAATTTTTATTCTTATATACTAGCTTGCTGCGTTTTTTATTGTCGACTTGATCATTTCCCATGTTTCCTCTATTGCTTGGTTAGCTACATCACTTCCTGATTTTATCCTAATTCCAGCTCATTTCGATTTTCTGTTGTGGTAAAAGGTGACCATCGTCAAAGTTTGCTCCTCTATAGCTTCCGCAATATCTAATAGCTTTGTCCCGTCTATTATCTATTTAGTTCTTGGTGTCACCATGAGGTTAAATGCACGCTATTTTGTGTATTTTTTTCTTTACATTGTTTTCGTAGTGCAAACTTTCCTCTCCTGTAAAGTTCTTCTCTTCTTAACTTTGCATTGAACTCGCCTAATATTATATTTTTTTAACAAATTTTATGTTAAAAATGGGTTAAAATGGAAACTTTTATTTCAAAGAGTACCCCGAAATTTCGTTTAGAGCCATAAACTTGAACGTTATCGTTTCTAATAACTCCTTTATGACACAAATTAAAAATTACGTTGACTTGGGCAAAGATTACGAGGACGCTTTCCTAACGCAAAATAGATTTATCTATTTTAAACGTACCCGTCACCATCTAATTGAATTTCTCCTTTCCAATAAATTGAATAAACGGTACTTATCCTATCTTAACGTCTATTCACAATTCAGTTTTCGTAATAAACTTATCGCCGCCGTTCTCAAATTAAAAGCCTACAAATTATCCCAATATGTTCATTCATCCCGCCGACCAATCTTATAGACCTACATCCGCAAGTATGGCATATACACTTTCGTACTGGTATAAACGAAAACGTTATCAATATTGTGTCGTCTTCTCGTTGGTAGACAGTAAACACAACGTCCGTGAAAGGAGCAATAAATTCAATTAATAAGCATATCGTAGCCGGCCAGATAACCCTAACAAAATGTTCGATGTACGTAAATGCTTCGTTCGGAATAGCCTACAGACACTGTTTCGTCTGCGATAAACTTTGAGCACAAAACACGCCGGAAAGGAAAGAGAGAATTTCAGCCTCATTATCTTCGCCTAGCGATAAATCAGGCGCACAATGAAGTAGTACAACGCTGAGTATGTGGTGTAGATATACGGGCAAGCGCGTATTGTACACTAGGACGACGAAGAAATAAGAGGAGAACTATATCTGTAAATGCAAGCGTAGAGGAATATGGAATCCCACACTAGAGTGATAGCGATAAATAACGAAAGTATGCGTCATCGCCCACTCGATTTCGAGCCTCGTAAACCATATAACGTGTTATAACGTTAACAGGACTAAACCAATAAATATGCTAAATTACTTGACAGTTTTCGTACGATAGCTTTCAGTCCTCTGCTTTGCAGCGGAATACACGAATTCCTTGTTTACCTTAAACTGCATCTTGGTAATTAAATACGTTCGACATATATTTTACTTAAATTGCTAAAAAATCGTATTTATTCTTGTATTTAAATGCGATAAATTGCTTAATTACTAAGTTTAAGGTTAATTTTGTAAGTCTTGTAGCCATTTTACCAGATTTGCAGTTGCAGTGGTACTCTGATTTACGCAGTTTTCTCTGTAAGAGGCAAGTGTGGGTAAGAGATTTTTTACAGGTAAATTGCGCATTGAACACAGCAGCACAACAATATGAGCCGAAGTTCAGTCCAAAGGCAAACAGAGCTAATACAGAAAAATTTATCTGAATTTTAATTTTCTCATTTATATTTTGAAAAATGGACGAGTGTACATGGGAGAAAAATTCATGTAATTAGCTTCAATAGTTTTTGTCTTAGCGCCGCCCAAAGTTTGTGGATAGAACATTCACTAGTAACAACGGTCAACGATCTATAAATTTGAGGTCTATTCATCAACACCCTCATAACTGCGCAGAAAAGCTCCGTTTCGTTCCATTGTGATACGCCAAAAGGACTCTCTAAGGGCACTGTATGAATAAATTAAGTTATTGATGCAACAATCTTGAGATTAGTGGCCCAACTAAAAAAAACTAAATAGTGTATACAGACATGATCTTAAAATCACGTAGACGGCTTATACGTTTACAAGTATTTTGCAGGATCAGTTTGTTCACAATGTTAGAGATTTCTTGGATGATCTGCCCATAATTAATCAGCAACGAAAGGTTCTAGTTGATATCAGTTGATAGTCACGTCTATTTACGCTTTTTGTTTCAAATGTCTCCAACTATTATTTTCTCATTTAAAATGCCATCACTTTCTCATGTCTTTGAACATCGTTAAATCGTAAATATAAGAAAGTAAATATAAGAAAAAAGTGCATTTATAATGGGAAGAACTATTTTATTAACAGCATATAAATATTCTACGTTTTTTTGAAAAAGATATAATTCAAACTTGATAATTAGCGAGCGGATGCGGATCAGAGTTTGGATATTAGCGCCATTAATGACGAGCAATTCCATTAATAGCACATTAAAAGGAAATGATCTAAATACGAAAATTTCATGTGATGATGAGACGAACTCGAACTCGAAGAACTTGAAAAGAAAATCTCTAATTGTCCGACCACCATTGGCCCCTCTGATCCTTAATTAATTCACACTAAATTAATCTCTAACCAAAAGTTCTATTACACATTAAGAGAGCGAAAAACGTCCCTAATTGCTCCGTTAATTCTTTCCACGGATGTCAACTTCAATTTAAAAGAAGCCGCGTCCTCCCTTGCTCCACCCCACCCGACCCTATCGGGCGTTCTTTTACTCCTTTTCCTTTTTCCACTGGCACCGCATCGAAAACACGAACAGATCAACGGGTAGACAAAAGAATAAGAGAGAATGGGAATCAGAAAAGGAAGAAACGATGTGGAATTAAAGCCTGGAGCTTAAAGAAGGACGACCGAACGATGGAAGCGAAGGAGCGGTAGCACTTTTCATTTTTAAATGGGAGCCCGAACAATAATTAGGAATTCCTTGATTATTTCACGTAATTGTCCCGGGGCCTTAGAACTTCTTAAGAGTGTCATTAGCAATAATGGATGAGGCGGTTCACCAATCGGACGGTCAGAAGGGATTCGAACCTGGCAATCGTTAGTTGTGAATAAATTATTGCTTCCCAATTAGTCCGTCTTAAAGGAAAAAGTCGTAGGATTCGAAAATTACCGACCCCCACAATTAATTCAGCGGTTTTACGTCTGTCTTTGTTCCGCATTTCGGGTACGCGGTCATCTTTCTTCCAAGTACAGTTCCGGTAATCGCGCCATTTTCTTCTTCGATAGACGCTTCCGTTAAAAAAAATAGGCTCGAATTGAAGAACCTAGCGTTTCCTAAAGGTCTTTTGTGGAGATTTTATTGTCAACTATACAATGGCGGGATGGCGGGATGGCGGAATGTCTTATGGAATTAAGGTGCAGAAAGGAATATACTACGTAACAGCTATATTCTTTGATTAGGTCAAAAAAGCATGTTTTTCATTTTTTCTCTTGAATTGCAGGTGTCACATCTTTTGGAACATTGAGAATAAGAGCCGAGAGCTTCACGAATGTTTTAGCGCAACATAGTAGTCAAATATTCTGTGCCTTATCGATGGCTCAGCAATGCAACGATTTCAATATAGCGTCTATTGGTAGCGGGAAAGACGTTTTCCTCGTTTGTTGAAAGCATTGGTAGAATCGCTGGCCATATTCATCATCTCATACAACATAAATATGAACCATCTTCTTGTTTTCCTTCTGCTTTTCATGTTTGAGCACATTTGGTTGAATGCAACGACATCCCCTTTAATTTCATTACAATGTTGAACAATTACTGGTTTGCCTGTTTCTTTTACAATTTCAGCTCCCTTATGCTTTGCAGACGATACAGTACTATTTTCAGTTTCTTTGGTACATACGAAAATATTCTCTTTCGTTGGTCATAACAGAACATTAAGCCTTATTGCCAACAGTTCTGGAAGGGTTTCTTCTTTATTTTTTCGTAGTGTTTCGTAGTATTCTAATTATTGTAGGTTTAGATGGGTCTTGGAGCAAATCATCTGGATGTAAACCAATTATCCATGTTAGTTCCACGGACGGATTTTGTAAGTACCTTTGCAAAGTAAGTAATGAGCGGCAACCATTTTTATTGGCTCTTTTTCCTACATACGGACTAGTATCTACTATACATTTTGTCGTAGAGTGGCACACATTGTAATTTTAATATTACTCTTTGAAGGCTTGCCCACGAAATCCTAAGAGCTTTTCGTCGTTGGTGAGGTAAGATGGAGATGTGTATAATGGTTTGCAAGTTTCAGTGAAAATATCCCACATCTCCCGGATCATTGTTTTTTTTTCATGCCTTGCTTCTTCTGAATCAAACCTGAGACAGTTAAATAAAACCAGATCTATCGCAATTCATGCAGGCTCTATAGAAGGAACCAGATATCGTCGTATCAAGCATGTCTGGCAGATAAATGGTTGTATTTTTTGGTAGCTGGAGGAACCAGTAATTCTTCTTCTGTGATATGACATCGTTGTAATGTTACAATATTTGCGTTTGTGTGCAGTAAGGTTCTACTAAGAATAGGATCAGAAGAAAAATGTAAAATACGACCTTCTTCACCTTTTGGGTTCGACATAAAATGGATGAGGTTTCTTGAAGCAATTCTCTTATTCCAGTCGGGTATCTTGCAGACCATTTATGGCCATTTCTTGCAGCATTTGAACTTTTTTTGTAAAAGAACAGAAATTACTGTGATACTTTAGATCAATATCAAAAACATGAAACTGGCTAGTAAAGCACCAACAACAACAAACACAACAACGAATTTGGTAAAAAAATGTCACTGCTTGTAAATGTTTGAAACAGGGACTTCTTTTCGAAGCCAAATTTCACGGCAGTGCTTTTCTAAAGTACCGATGCATATCTAAAAAACAGCGAATGAACACTTGATTAATACCTATATATAAAGGTCTGCAATTTTATGTAAAAATGCAAAAGCGACCTTGTGACAACGTCGAAATAGACGTTCATCTGAAATACCGAAATACTAAAAGTAGATTTGTATCTCTAGTTTAATACACAATGCGTCAAAAATGTTTTCGCGGTTATAATTTAAGACAATAGCGGCAACATCCAAAGGGAAGAGGATCTTCTCTTCAGCATTCATGACTAATGCTCATTTTGACGTTATCATTTTGTAATGCTCCCAGCATCGAAGGTGGTTGTAATTAGCGCCACGCAAACACCTGATCCTGTGACTCCACTTCCCTCTTGTGGCAGGGAGCTCAGTTTGATGAGGAAATTCTTGTTCTGTAGTATCATCTGTGGAGTGTAGAAGTAAGTCCAGCCAACGGCGGTAGTGGTTAGACGGGAAAATAACTTCTTTTGTATTCCATCTTCTCAACACAAAAGTATCGGTAACCTTCGCACCACACAAGTTTAATTAATCAATACGAGACAGCTGTTTCGAGGACACGAATGATCCCCATTCTTAACCGGTAACTGAATGATGTGAGAAGCCTTTAAGATGTGTCTCATTCATATCCTCGAAACGGCCGTCCCGGATGCCGATACTACGCCACAGTCCTTGCTATCATTATTCTCATTTCCAAAAACATACACAAGTTAATATAAAAATTTCTTAAAGCTATATTTATGGTAATTTTAGGCGTATCTAACCGTAGTCTTGTAAATGAATTGTTGCTCGTCTTACATTCATCAACAGTAAATTAAATTCAATTAAAATTAATTTGCCGAAAAAGTGTTTTAGAGAAACCCCAGATTCTCACTAACTAATTTATCTTATTAATTTTGGAAAAATCATAAATTTATAAATTTTCCTCCTCGTAAAACATTACAAAAACATACATCTTAATCTGGTTCAAAACATTTAACTACCACTATAAATCTTCATGTTAGCGCATAGAAGTAACACAACTAAAATATATAAATAGTTATTTAAATAGTCAAGCAGCATCTCAGTAATTCTGAATACCACAACGGCACGTATTATAATACCAAGTATACACACAGTACATAAATATTTGCCGAGTTAATTAGTAGGTTTCAAGTGTAGTAATCCTAGGTAGACACTGTCAAGCGAAGCTAAATAATGGGAGCGTATTTTAACTGTAAAATACGGCGCTTTCCCGGCGAACTTACATCAGAATAATTTCAACAAATTTAAGATCGCTTCTTCCAAAAGCGTACGCATTCACGACGAGTTAATTATTAATTTAGAACGCTGGTAAATATGATAGGTAAGCGAAATACTAACGCGGCAGGGAATAAATTATTCTATATGCGTATACTTTTAACATAAATTATTGGTTGAGCTGTTCTGAAGTTATTTTACGTTGCAACCAGTTCTTAATGAAGTATATTGATATCTTTAATTAAATGTTAAAGTAGCGATTGTTATTTTAGGCAATATTTTTCAACTGATTAATTTTCAACTTAAAAATTCTACAATTTCAATAAAACAATGTAGTCACTCATTATAAACAGCCAACGTTCCTTCTTAATTCTTTAAATATTACTGTTAAGCAATTTTGTTGCATTTGTTTTATTTAATTTTAACAAATACATGTAATAAGCACGTTAAGTTGAGTATTTTGCAAAGATTTGCAGTGTATCTTTACGTTAACTTAACGAAATTAACAATTTAAGTTCATTTAAGTAAAACGAAACTACAGTGGAGCTAGGAGCGATCCTTGAAGCGTTCCTGGATTTAATGTCGTTGTATCCGACATTTCCCGTTGACAAAAAAGGTGCTACCGTCCACGTAAAAACTTTATCATATTTCTTCGTCAATAATTTGGTCACATAGGATCAATGACTATTGGAAGAATGTTTATTGGGGCTAATAAATAATAAATCTATTACTTATTTGAGTATTGCTTTAAATATTGCAACAACTAAGTAACAATATCGATGGATTCCTGCAACAGGTAAGAAGGTATGCTGCAGTAATTATTTTCATGCACCAGGCGACTTAAGAAACGAAGAACTAAGAGCAAGATGCCTCCTAAAAAGCTTTTATGATTTTACCAAATGAAAGTAAAAAACTCTTCCTTGTTCATTTGTGGTAAAAAATAATAAAATTTATGAATATCTTCTGAAATTTCCCTAAAATTCCGCAATTTTACCAATTGTAAAATGGAACTTTGGAAATTGTGTGAAAATTCGTAGATTATTACGAGGATTGACCAAATTTCTCGATTCTCCGTATATGGATTTTACTTATGACAAAATTGCTTCGACGCGAATATCCCTACCCCAAAAAGTTCTTTGAAGCGTCACTTTTATTTGAAAATGGTTTTGCTTATTAATTATTAATAATAATAACCGTCGTCCATCATCAGTATCACAATCAGAAGTAAACACATTAAATTGAAACGGAATTGGAGGACCGTAATTTAAAAGAGACAAAATATTTCTTCTCGGAGCAGAATGCCTGTTCGATTAAATTTATTTTTAAAGTAAATTTACAGGAATTCGAACAAAAATTTTTAATATTTTCAAAGAGAACATTGTAGCGCTTCCTCTGCGGGCGGTGGTCGGAGTGTTGGGTTTGCGGATGGACGGTAACCTACGGTTTCTAACAGACATTGTTTCAATACAAAACTAAGAGGGACGTTGTGTGGGGCCTTAGTACTTTCGTGTGCAGATTACTGTGACGTCCTATATGGACCCTGTTTGGACTTGGCACTACGCTTGTCGTTTGCAGTTAATTCAGAACGCTTGATTGAGGTTTGTCTATAATATCAGAAAATATTAACAGCACCGCGTTGGTCTGCCGGCTGGCTAACCATGGATTCGCGAAGAAAATTACACGAAGCCATATTGTTCTACAGAATCATTTCGGAAAAGATACCACCGTATTTATATAATAAGATTACGTACAGAACCGATGTGCACAATATCAATATACGATATAACACTGCATTTGCGTGAAGAAATTCAAATTGGAGCTTTATAGAAGATGTTTCTCATATAACATAGCTAAGGTCTATAATGCAATGCCCCTAGAACTCCGGCAGCTGTCTCCTCTTGGTTTTAAGAAGAAATTTAAAATAGATCCTCTTGCGGCGGCAGAATTAGGTCTTGCGTGATCCGGACATTTTACTTATGCGATAATATATATATTTTTTTTGTGAAAGTCCGATGTGCAATCTTCACTCTTTTTCTTTATTCTCGTATAGTTTTACTTTATTTTGGTGAGAATTGAAAACCAGCCAACCAGCATCATGCTGAAGACTGACATTCTCTTGCATTTGATTCCATATATGTATATCTTTTTTTCTCGTTATTACTTCTTTTGTCTTGTTTTGTTTGTTTTTTATTGTTTTTTTCTTATTCGTATCAACCAATCTATACCTTAACTTTAACTTAAACTATTTTTATTTCTTGTGAAAGGAAGTATTAGCTTCATAACTATGAATGTTGCTTTTAATATACAAAAGACAATCTATTGCGGAGGAAAGGTTAAAATTTTCCGAAGAGCTTCGCGACAATCGGAACGATGAGGCAAATTGTTTAAAATTCGCCCTTCTTTGTTGACTAAAGACTCTATGCAAAGGTTGTAGCATTTTTGGAAAATAGGTTTCTCGAAAGGAAAGTAGTCTTTACAATTCTACTTGTCGAATAATCGACATGCGATTCCTTTCTTAACTTGGGATCAAGCAAAAGCCCAAATATTTGACGGGCTGCGGGTCTTAAATAAAACACCATTGTTGTAGTCTTAGCTGCATTGCGGGATAATCGGTTACCTGCAAATCACCCAATTACGGGTTGAAGAATACATAACTACGAACATGTTTTGAGAAAAATCGTTAATATGCTGGGTGATTTGTTTAACTTGATTGTTTCAAATATTTCGAAAAAAGCCACTTCGCGAAAAAAACTTACATAATTAAAATTTAATAATTCTGCCGGGAAAATACATTAGTGCTAAGACTGATCCCTCTTTCTCCCTCATTGTAGGTGGGTGGGATGGGGGGTAATTTTGAGATTTTAAATAGGAACCTTTATATTTTATTACAGATGCGGATTCTAGGAATATGTCAAGAAATATGTAGGATTTGTTTGAAACATTTTTTTTTTTTATTTATGGTAGATCGCGCTGTAATCGACGAAATTCAATTTGTTTTGATTTCTCCTGCTGAGAACCTATACATACGATTCTGCAATACGTTTGTAATAAAAAAGGGCCACGTTCTTTCTTCCACGTATTTTCTGTAATTGCAAAAACGCAAAATAAACGTACAAAAGAAATAAATAACTTTAAGCAACAATTTATTTTATTCAGCTCGAAGATTATTTCGAAAGCTAGAAGAACTGTATCCGTTAGGCTGTTAATATTACCTACTACAAGAGAAAATTGAAGTAGCTCTAGTTTATGGAGAAGCTGGCAGGAATCTCGGCAATACAAGAAGACAGATTCCTGGGGCACATCAAACTGAAGCTTTTTCAAAATTCTTAGATATAATCTAAAGTAAATAAATCCTCCATATCACCTTGTACTAAGTGCTTCACCACTTTATTAATTCTGTTCGTTATTTCTGTTCCAATCTTTCCTGAATCGTCTATAATAGATCCCAGTTGCTTATGCTTCCTTTGAAGATATATTAATATAATTCTAATTCCCTTTGACATCGTACGATACACTTTCTCTTGAAGTTTACTTTCGTTGCTCGTCGGTTTCCTTTAATTTTAATATCTTAATTGTGCATTAGAAAGGACCGAATATTCTTTCTCGTTTTAGTCCTCTTAGAACTTCTAAATCATACTACGTCCTGCGTGTATTAAACTTTAGGTAACTTGGTTCTAAGCTCTACAGGAGCTACCTTCATTGCCCTTCTATTTATTTCTCCTTTGCGCAAAAATTTTCCAAGTTATTTCTCATTGTAAACTATATAGAAGCTTCTTTTTTAAACTACTACACAACAATACGTTTATCAAGATGTTCCTCAGTAATCTGAGAGTTTTTCGTCAAGCTTTTTTTTTTGGTAAAAGAATTAAATTTATAGCTCATAAATTGAAGTCTAAATGCAATAAAATATCTCGATATAAAACTAATAAAATAAAAAAAAAATATATCATCAGCTTTTTTTTTGTACAACCCCATTATAGAGTCTACACCGTAATCCCCACATCTTTCAACAAAACCATTTATAAACGGACTCATATCGATTCAGCATGAATATCTGTACAGCATCCGTAATTACCATGCACCAATCCTCGATAAGCGAGAAATTTATTAATCAAATATAAACGTCGTTATCTCACACCATTTACGTACAATGTAAACAATGATCTACCAATAAATAAAGACGCGCAGTATCTTTATGACCGTATGACTTGACTTATGTTTCCACCATGTTAATAATTACTAAGAATTAAGGCCTGCCGGTTAATTCATTAATTAAGGTTATCGGAAGAGAGTCATCAGCAGGCAAAGAGCTCCCGTTATATTTACGATCCAGATAGTGGTAAATCGTTTTTCGGTCTGGCCACAAAGGACGATCCTATATTTAGGTAATTGTATATCGTATATCTGTCCTACAGTAGCGTTTGGGTAGTGTTTTCTTTTTTGTTGTTTCGGACAATAGTTAACAAAAATAGTAAGAAAATAGGTGCCTAATTAATAAATAATAAAAAATGACTAGTGTGTAAGCAGTAATAGGCTGCCATAATGTGAAAAAATAAATAATTAAAACGTAAATAAAGTCTAGAGATTTTGTTAAAAAACAAGTTTATGAAAATAGCATGGGTTATAAATATACTCAAAAAACTGGGCGAAAAGTATGTTAAGTGTGCTGCAATTGTATCATTTGCAAATACTAAAAGCCATAAGATAAAAAAGCTTTAAGTACAACCTATGATTTCTTTAAATTTGAAATTAGTCAAGTTTTTAAATATCTTTGAAAGGGATAAAATAGTGTGCAAGAAAAGCTTTACATATACTTGGAAAAGGTCAATTGAACGGCATTAAATGTATGAATATTTTGTAAAGGCACATTAATTTAATGTAATTTAATGTAGAAATAATATTTCTAACGGAATCTATTTTAGCTTAAGTTAGGTTACACAGGAGCTGAAGACGAGAAGATCAGGACATGCGGTACCACCTTATGTTTTAATTAAATATATTTGGTTGACTGAACTAAAATTGTAATTTAAATTAAAGTTTCATATGCATTTTGAAATAAAACCAGCTCGCGTAGAATGAGCAATAACATTTTGTCCCTTATAATTAATAAAAATTGTTCGGTTTGATTCAATGCACTATAAGCCACAACAAAATAAAAACAAAAGTCAACTTAATTCGTAGGACTGAAAGGAAAAATTACGTAATTCTCTCAACTCAAGCAAAAAGTTATTTTAATAAAATGTTCCGATTAATTTTGTTAATTTTCGTAAAATGACTCAGTTTAGTGCTAGATTGTGCCTCAAGTTATCTGGAAAACATGAGTTTACATTATTTCAGCAAAAAACCGGTGCTGAACGGGACCACGTGACTGAAGTTATCGAAAGTAACCATATCATTCAATAAAAGGTGAGTATATAACATTAACTTCGCAATATTGATGGTTCTGGATTGCAGAAGTTATACTCCGGCCCTCTAAAAGTGAATTACATATTTCCTTTTGGAATATAAGAAAATGCAGAAATTCGGAGACTATCTCCAATGCTTATGGTAGGAGGGATATCCGGGTTTGCGTATCCTAATTTGCTATAATTTAGAATTGTAGCAATTTACAATTGCAGGTCGTGAAGGTTTCTCAATGCAATATGCACTATAAAGATGTGTTTGGTACAAATCCAATTACGCTTTTATGGAGATTTTTTTTAGTCAAAATCTTAGTTCTCCTAATTCAAATGTTGGTATTTACTTCTCTCAATACACAATTTTATTTTTGTAATTACTTTTACTTTTACTACTAACATTTAATTTTCAGTAATAGAGAGCACTATAAGAAAAACTCTTAGAAAAGCTGCAGTTGTATGGCACTAGGGGCACAGCTGCAACCTGGTTTGCTTCATATCTTTATGATAGAATCCAGTTTGTTAAGATTGAACATATCTCGGCCGAAGGAAAAATTGAAGACTTTAAATCTCATGTCCTACCTGTCAAAATGAGTGTGCCGGAGGGTTCTATTTTGGAGACAGTGTTGCTTAGCTTCCGCCGCTCTCTGATATTTACTTAACTATATACGCAGATATTTCACTTTTAACAACGAACGAAGACACAGAATACATTTACATTTAATGGTTTGTTACGGACAGTCTAGAAGAAATAAATAGCTTTTCGCGCAAGGCATAGACGCTTAATAATTAGCAACCCATCCATAAACCAAGTATAATTAGAGCATTCCAATTCCACAAAATTTCTGGGTGTTACCTTTGAGGATAATCTGGTCTGAAACGAAGATTGTCGCGTACTATGGCTGCTATAAGTGGTTAATTTCAATTGGTAGTTTTAAATTTATTTTAAGTTTGTGTTAACTTTGATTAAGGAGTTTGTAATTTTTCCTTTATTATTTAATTTTGATTTATTTTGTCTAGTTATACGCACTTATGTGTCAGCTAACTAAATATATTATTATTATTATTGTTATTATTATTACAAATTTGGTATGCGTTCGCTAGTATAGCTGGCTAACGATGGCCGTAAAAATAAAAGTAAAAGGTGGTCAATAGAAAAACTGGTACTTGGATTTTAAGTTGAAAATAAGACTTACAAAGTCATTCTGCGCCCCCTTCAAGAATGGAATATAAATCAAAGTAGCTTGTAAATGCGCAAAAGGGAAGGACATCAATAAAACGCTAGTGTTGTTGTTTTTGTGCTTTTGGACATAAGCATATCCGGTTTCTACCAATAATATACCAATTATTTAATTCGATTGATTGAAACTTTGATTTTAAATACAAAGTAATTAAAAAAAATATCACATATATGCATTTTATTACGTGGGGAGGTGATCATATGGTAAGAATCTATAAAGAATTTTTCCTTTAGAAAGAAGAAAGCTGAATGCAAAAACAAGCGGAGCGGAGGGGCGATATTGTCTAAGAAAATAGAAGAAAAAATTTTATAACAGTTATATTGAATTCATATTTCAAAATTGTCGCTTTAGAATGGATAACTTATGTTTTCTTCTAGATTTCACTGAAAATGTATTAAATAATTCAATTTGTGTTTTTTTTACTATTTACTAACAAGGGATGATCTAGAAAATTCAAAAATTTTGAAACTTGTAGAGCACATACAGGTCCTTATTACGCAATTTTATTTTTCTGCTAATCCTCATTCAGAATGAGTGAAATAAATTTTTGAAATTTGAAAATTTTCCACTCTATCTATATACATAACTCGCTAATGGTTCTAACCATCTCTCTCTGGATAGAACAAGAGCTAAGTGGAAGTAATGGAATTTTTTTTTGTGCAGTGCCATCCCACCTGTTTTATGTTTTATAGTACCACTGGAAGTAGTACTTGGAAAGAACTTTTTTATGTACGTATCTAACGTAATCAATCGTATCAAACGTTATCTCTCATTAATAATCAACTTTCGGCGCCAAAACGTCACGAGGTCTTTGCTTACGCTTGATGTAAGAGTGGAAATGTTGATCAAAGACCAAATAAGTTTCAAAATCTGTTAATCTTTGCTTTCACATAACAAGATTCCGTGCGTCCTCCTCGTTGTTCCATTTGCAGTAGCCATGCCGTCGTACGATGACCAATTCTTGTGTTTTAAACTCTTTTTCGGCGAGTTTCATTAGCTGTTAGCAGATGCTTTAGAATATATAATAAACTTGATGAACTGACCTAACGATAAAGCAATTTATAATGCAGCTATCACTGTTTTCTTTTGTTTTTAAAATGCTTGTGAGAACCATTTGTAATGTTACAGGTCTGTTACAAAATCAAAGTATATCTTCTATTCATTTCAGGGAATGTTTAATATTTCGTTAAAAATTAATTGCAATTGAAAACAAACTTTTTATCTGGTTTTATGATATGTCTGTACATACGTTCAAGTGGCATTTGCACTGCATAAGAAAATTCCATTACTTTCACTTTCGACTTGAGCCAAATAGTATAAGTAACATTTTCATATGTTTATGACATTCTTTTCTTGGCCGATGTCATTACTGCTTCACAAGACTCATTACAACGAACAATTTTTGCTTGAAAACTGTTGCCCCATCTATTACCATTAGCGAGTTATACGCATAGGTACATTGGAAAATTCCAAAATTTCAAACATTAATTTCACCCACTCAGAATGAATATTAGTAGAAAAATAAAATGTTGTAATTTCGGGATTCGGGATCATCCTTTGTAAGACAGCCATTTTGATACATAAAGGAGATGGGAGAAATTGTGGAACATATGAGAAAGAAAGGAAACATCTTTAGTGAGACGTATTTACATTCGTTGGATAAACTAAATTATTTAAAAAATATAAACTTAATCATGCCAACCTTCAAGAAATTCCTGAAGTATCCACCCAACCAGGTTTAAATCCAATAATCCACAGTAAATAACCGCTTACGGTAATAAACCGATGTGCAGGTCGTTGACATTCCATCAGATAACCTGCTCTAAATCTGTCTATAAGACAATAACAAATCCTATTAGCAGGAATCATAACAAATGCTCCGATATGAATACGTTCCTGGAGAGCCGTACGCGCAGCAAGGCCTCTTGTCTGATTAAAAATCAATATAATTCCACCTGGTACATCGCCCAGAGTTAATAATACCCGATAATAT
Organism: Oryctes borbonicus; assembly: GCA_902654985.2. Classification (NCBI taxonomy): domain Eukaryota; kingdom Metazoa; phylum Arthropoda; class Insecta; order Coleoptera; family Scarabaeidae; genus Oryctes; species Oryctes borbonicus. Next base: position 5,481,618 of record LR736865.1, read on the forward strand.
ACCTGTGTTATTGCGTCGGATTCTCATTTAATAAACAATCAGGGGAACCCCTATATGCGTTCGACGCTTGTCCAATGTCCTCGTGGGCATCCCACTAAGGTTAATACAACGCGTGACAGTCACACATCAAAGCCAGGCCATGGAAGTTTGGCCCCGCCCAAGTTCAAGAGCTGCACATTAATGTAATGAGATAGGGCGGTTCAGGTAGGTGGAGCATTTAATTAGTTGATTTAATAATGTTGGTCATGTGATCGGTGTATACGGTGTAGTGACCGGCCGTAGAGACCAATGCAGATCCGTGTGTCTACATTGTAAGGTCCAATTTGTAACCTAAGAAGGTGTACGGCTAACATGGAAGGTTAAATCCAGACAAAAGGGTGGATTTCAAGGGGGACGAAGAGCAATACAGATGAGAACGTGGAAAATTTAATGTTTCAAACGTTAACGATTAATTATAAGGATGTAAATTCTTGTCGAAATTAAGAGAATTTAAATTAAATTAAACTAAACCTTTATACTAGCTGCAATTTTTGTTCAACAATAATAATATTCAGAAAAATGATGATGCTCTAAAAAGTTCGTACCCTAACGCAGAAGCAAGTATATGAACGTCTCATTAGTAGTCATAGTGCATCCAAGCTTCCATCTATCGTTATTAATCGACGTTAAAACTTCCAACGCGTTTTTGGTCCTGAATGAGCAATCGCGGCATCTAACGCACTATTAGCTTTTTTATACCGAAGCTTCAGTTAATATGTAACAAACACGTTGTTTCGACATGTCCATAGTCTTTGCTATCTCTCCAACCTGAATTTGACGTCGTTTGGCACAACTTTTCGGATGTTATCGGCAGCTTGTAGCTGTGCCGAATGTTTATCGTCAACTAAGCTGGTACGACCGCGTTTATCATCAGCTGCCCAAAATTGCGCTGTGACAAACAATGGTGCAGTGTAACTGTGACCAGCGTCCATCTCGGCTTTAACTTGTGTAAGCGAATTGCTTTTCACGTGCAATAGTTTCATGAAGGCACGATTTTTTCCGTTTGAACACATAAGTTATCCTTAAAATCGAAAAATATCTTTAAATTACTAATTGTTAGGTAGGCATTTGGTGATTTTGGTCCTTAAATTTGCAGAACCATACTTAAAATTCAATTTTATGTACTAGCACTTGAGTTTACAATGTTTATTGGACGTGTGACGTGCTAAATTCTATATAATGTGTTCTTTATCGAGATACATTTTTGCTCAATCTAGCACAAATGAACTTTAACAGGTTTATGAAGATACCAGTAAAATAAAAAAAATAAAAAAAATGTAAATATTTATAGAAATAAATTTTTAAAGATTGAATTGACGTGACATGGTACTGTGACGGGTGTGGCTGACTACACAGCACAAATTAGGGGGTCGTAAAAATTTTTACACTGATAAAATGTTATTTAATATATTTTAATACTCTAGGCGCGGTAGAGGGTGTAAAGTGGATTGCCGTGAACATTAAACGCAAGTGAATTTTGTAAAATGAAGGAGATATGACAATATATCAAAATAGACAAATTTTACAAGTTTAACTGTAGCCGTAAAAAGTACTTTGAAATGGAATTTTCTGTTTTCAGCATGAGTTAACGTGATTCGTTAAGTATTTAAAAAGTCAACGAATACCTTCCTCAAACGCTTTTAAATTTCCGACGGTATATTTCTGGATACGGCGGAATAGCCCAAATGTAGGCTGAAGTAGTGGCACAGTGAGATGCACTTTGAATATTTACAATTTGTTATTACAAAAAATTATTTTTTCGATTTAAGTCATACAAATGTTGAGTTCTTGAGGAATTAGAAAATAATAAATTCCATTATTGATTTTGTTGTCCGGGTTTCTATAGAGATATAATTGAAAATATTTTGTATTCGTTATTGTTGTATTCCAGTTCGGTGAAGTACTTTCTTCGTCAATTAAAGTACCTTTCTAAACATACTATACGTGGTTGAAATCAGAAGAAAAATTCTTTCTAATGACATCAAAATCCAATATGGCCCCGATAAGAAAGGCCACGCTGGACAGAAGGAACCGAAACGCCGTATAAAAATTTCGAATAGGCCATTAGATAGAGGATCAAAAAAAGCCTCTGTTCTTTTCTGCAAGGCCAAGTAAGGGTGTTAGAAGTAAAAGAAAAAATTCACCTTTTTTCGTTTTCTTTTTTCCAAATCTCGAACGTCATTTGTGATAGGTCAATTTTCTCTTCGAGTTCATAAAACCTTGCCAAATTTAAACCATCATCTACCTCCAATAACAAGCTAGGTCCACCTAAACAGTTATGTTCACAGACTGGATTTTCCTCCATTCCATTCGAAATAATCTTAACATTAAATTCTTTTTGCTAGTTGTCAAATATATTTCGTTTTATTAACATTTAATCAACGCTTTATTTTGTTAAAACCATACGTTTACAGCATTTAATAATGAATTAGCCCTATTTTGGTTTAACTGCGAAACACAGAATTTGCATCGTTGGCATACTTGGTCAGTCATACCATGAAAAAAAGTTAGTAAAAGCGTTAACACACATTAAGAATTAAATTGGACCCAAATTGTATCCTTGAGGAACGCTCCTGTAGATAGGTTAATAAAATTGCTACTACAGACTAGCTGATGACGAATATCAACAAACAGACTTACAATACCATTTTACAGCAGCTAACAGCCCGAGGAAACTGATCATTAACCAAAGGACAAACAACATCATCGTAAAGTGCACTAACTGCAGTCATCGTCCACTGATAACTCCGATATATGTACAGACATGTTGTTTACTCTAGCGCAGATTTAAGCCCTACTCAGAAAATTCAAACGATCAAGTTTTTACATTACAACATACAACTTGTTTAAATAAATAACTTATCGTCCTCTCAAATCCGAAATCGTCCTTCAAAAAGCAAGGATAAAAACTCAATTATACTAACACCGCATTTTATTCCGTCCTTATCGCGTTAAATTAATCTAAAGAAATTGAAGCAATTTAGAAGAATAGAGAGAGCATCGAGCGAATAGCGGTTCCCTCGGACTAACCGAAATGCGCCTCACGCGTATACACACTGAACACGAAGAAAAAACCGTTCGCAGAAGAAAGAAAAAGGCCTCCAGCGGTAAAAATTCCTCGCGTAATATACTTAGCATAATCCCGGTTTTTAATTTAGCTACGGTATTACAAACTTTACAGTCGAAATAAAGCGAAGAGGGTGGAACGAAGCAACTTACTACACGCCGGAGTCGAAGTTAATTCTCGCCTTCAAGCTACTGCTAAGCCAGAAAACTCGGTGCAGCTTTCGGATATAAGATTTTCGACGACGTATAACAGCGCGAGACATCAAAGCATGCAAATTTCGTCGGAATCTCTTGTTACCGAGGTTTTTTCTGTTACTTTTTTGTATATTTATAGAGATAGTCTGTTTAATTTTTTGAATGGTTATATAAATGAAAGACATTATTGTTAGAATTAATTTTTTTTTACTTGTTAATATCTGAATCTGTTAACTTGTTGAGACTGCAAAAAGCTAGCTTGTTAAATAAAGAGTTATTTAACAAGCTAGCTTTTTGCAGTCTCAAAATTCGAAATTCATTATTTTTAGGTAAGGATAGAGATCCTTACCTAAAAATAATGAATTTCGTTGAATAATTTATCTAAATTGAAGATTATCGTTGTTTGAATAGAGATGTGATAAAAGCATTGGAATAAAATTTGAAATTCCTGGCGAATAAGTGAGAAAATATTGGTGCTTTCCCAATCAGCTTTATATCTATTTGTTTCCTAGTTTGGTCTTCGAATAAAATTATAGGCCTAGCTTAGTTCAACGGATCTGACCAATCGTCTAGTTTTAAAGAAAAGTCTTACGGTGCTTGCAAAGCTTCAATTCTGGTAAGTACTTAGGTAGGATCGAAAAAGCAATTTTTTGATCTGCTTTAGTAACTTTCCAGAATTGTGTCTGCAGAAGAACTTTACTTTGATTCTTTGAATCTTCATGAAATTGTAACTTTACTCTCCAAACAGACTTTCCTTTGTGCTAGGTTTTGTTAAATTGCATATTTATGGCGATGACATTTTTATATGTTTCATTTCCAGCAACACTACGGAATGGTTCTTAAATGAATTGTACGTAAACCTGGATACATGGAGCCCACTCCGGCTATAGTTGGATGAGGTCTAGGCCCAACGCCAAGAGGACCTACTTGTTATATATTATTTATTATTATTACTCACATTATTATTAGATATATGATAATAATTTTAAAATTCTTTTGTTATAACAAGAATAACGAGTTCAATAACATAGCTTTTCAAAGCGTGTTCTTATTTTAATTCTTGATTGTTGCAGATTATAATTTGGGACAAATTTTCAGAATAACCGCCTTTCAGACTGCAACGACAACATTCTATTGAATTTGTATTTATTTCCAGTATTCTATTGTTATAGATGTCGCACCTACGGAACTCGTTCAACTTCTAACCGCTAAATCCAATCACCGAAGCGATTATTATTCAAAACGATAAATTTCAATCACCAGAAACCCTCGAATACCGCCCGAACAAATCAACGCTCAACGTATTATTAGAATCTTAATGCGTTATTCATGACAGCGCGTCGTAGCGCGCAACGCAATCCCGCCGATGCATTTTCGCTCAATCCTTGCATTAAAACCGAAAATCGGGACCCCGCGCCCTTCCGCACCACGTCCTTCGGCCATCCAATACCGGTTGCGCGCTATAGAACGCACATATATAGAATATATAGATAGATAGACACGTACATAAAGCGAGAATAATGCGCGACCAGACTTCATATTGATTTGACCCTTCAAACAAACGGATCAACGTGTGATCTACATAATAATGACATACCGGACTCCCCCGGGACACGAGTCCGGGATTAACTCCGGAGCCCTGGACTTATTAATTGAATGCCACGCACGTCCGTTCATCATTGGCTGCCACTTCATCGCGAGTAATACCGGATATGTGTGTTCAGTTTGGTAGTGGTAGCCCCCCCGCCATGGGGCATCGCTTTATGAGATAACTGGGAGATAAGTCTGCCGCTGCTTCGACCACGCTTGTACACTGTACGACTGAATCCAGTCGCCGCTGTTACTGCTCTCTCATCCTGTATCTTTTATTATTATTGTCGTTATGCCGACGGAATTGTTGGGTTCGAGTTGCTTAATTGAAATTGAAAATTACGAGTGGTAGAACGACGCGGTGACGTTTAGGATATGGGAGTTCTCGTTGGGGGTTATTTATTATATTATGTTCGATACTCTAATCATTTAATCAGCAGCACTTCGTTTTTACATCAATGACCATTACGTAATGATGTAGTCCTCTCTTTTGTTTTAACTATACAAGCGTTTCCAAGCTTCTGGAATTGTGTTAGGCATCCGATTTGCTTTTAAAGGGAACTCCCTGTGTATTATTAATCACTTAGCCAAACACCAGTTTACTAAAAAATGACTGGAACTAAAAAGACAATTTATCATGGCGTTTCTTCGACCGTTTGTTCCCAATAACGCTTGTTAAAAATCACGGCCAGTTACAAAAAACGTTTCAAATAGACAATATTTCATATTCTGAATTCTCCTCTTCAAAAATACCATATTACGGCTTATAATAAGCCCTACGAGTTCCCGACTCAATGACTATTTGATATTAGCGAGTGTTATGACTTATTTACCAATAAGTAAATACCTATTGGTAATAAATAAGTCATGATATATTATTAAATAATAATATATATATTTTTTTGTAATCAAACCATTACAGATAAAAAAAATGAAAAACAAAAGTATAAACAATATAATGTAAAATTTACAGAAAAATATATTTAACGAAGAAGATAATAAATACAGGACAAGCAGAACAATCATGCAGTAATGGCTGCATACATGTATATCTTTGCCCTATCGACGCCACTTGGGAAATCATTGGTGTAATTGGTAAATAACAGGGGATCAAGAATAGTACCTTGCGGAACTCTGCGCTTGATCTGCGTTGGTGAAGAAATTTTTCCAACCTGTTAGTTGAACCTGTTCTCGAGATATTTTGCTTTCTCACAATTAAATTTTCAATCAACTCAAATTTACTTTCTTTAAAAATACCAAATCACAGCCTGTAATATGCCACACGAGTTCGCGATCTGAGCTCTAAAAATTGGACGTTAGCGAGTATCAGCAATTACATAATATGGATACTTTCTACCGAACTGTTAGTTGAACCTGTTCTCGTGATAAGATTGTGGCAGCTCTAAAGGTCCCGTAATACTCCAGTTTATTCGACAGAATACTGTGACTGACAGAGTCAAATGCTTTCGTGAAATTCAACAAGCTGATTTCGGCATATCTATGGGTATCGAAGGCTTGGTAGATACTCTGGATCATGTCCATTATGCCGCTCGTTATTGATCGTCCTTTTCTGTACCCATGTTTAATTTATTCAGTACACGTTTGTAGGAGAATGTTACATTAAAAACGAACATTTAGGACGTAAAGAAAATGGAGGGAAGTCGAATAATTTAGCTCTTCCACTAAAATTAACCTTGCCTGGAGAAATGGGAGTCTCACGGCTAAATAAGCCGCCGAAGAAATTAAAAAAGGAGTTAGAACAGATTAACCCTGCCAGAAACTACTAGAGCGGAATTTAGCTGAATGTTACTCTACACGAGAGTGACTTCTCATGACGTAGATTTTAAAATCCCAATACACAGTCTAGTAGTCTCGGAATCTAATAAGGAGGCGGTGTCACTCTCGTTATCCAACGTTGTGGGGAAAATGGATGGTTGGTGTGATTGGCAGGGTCTTATACAGAAGACGCATATGATATAATTTAAATCAACAATACTCATCTTATTTAGCTTTTATCTCTCTATAGAGATAATTCTCCATGATGAAGAATAGTAACTTACACGAAAAATTTGGATGATAAAAATTAAGAGAATGACATACATTAGTTTTTCCTAAGTTGTTGCCTTTCCAGTTGATGGAATTCGTTGACCGGCTATAAAATGTTAATAATTAAATACAATGTGTATTCAATCTCAACACCACAGCGGCGAGGTATTAAATAAGACAAGATTTAAATGTATTTACCAAGAAAGATTCGACTGTTGATCATACTTTAATTTATATATAATCCTTCGATTTTAAAAAGTATACAATGTAATCGATAAATAACAACCAATTGTGCGCCCTATTTCTCTTGCAAATGTTGGTAAGAAAAAAAAAGCTAAAAGGAAAGCATTTTGAGACGCACTTATTCACTGTCACGGCAAACTAATGAATGAAATTTTCCACAAAGCCTGCGCTCACCGAATCGTACAATCCGTGATTCAGGCTCTTCAGTGTGTGGTCTTACTTCAACGCTTTGAGCAATCTCCACAACTGGTCGAGAGTAGCAAACAACAATAAACAAATTTAAGTATCCCGTCTATAAATTATGCCATAATAGAGATTTTAAGAAGAATTTATGGTTCTGCGTGTAATGTCCTCATAATGGTCGTTGGTTTCTTTTATTTTGCGGGTCCAAGGAACGATTATTGTGTTCCGGACACAAATGCTTGCTTGTATATCCGTGCGTATTTTGTGTGTACGACCGTTTGTGCATTCACATTGTGAAAATCGACGTGAAATATGTGACTTTTTGCATTAGTTTTGATCCTACGGATTACCGTTGGAAAGTTGTCATCTCGACGACTGTGTTGTGTGGCAACCATTCTTCACTTATTATAAAGATATATCGCTGTTGGCTGTAACGTCTAAAGAAGATGTAACAGCCTATAACGTATCACTTAACCGTGTGTTGTTGCTTCGCTGAGATTAAACGGCAATTAATTTTATTTAAGAGTAATATTTTGGTATTATTTAGTTTTCGAAGGAAAATAAATTTATTCATGTTTGTATTAGAAGCATTTACCAACGGACTTCTACATAAGGCAAAAAAAAGATGTGCGTAAGAAATTTTTTATTTGATAGTTCACTTTACTTGAAAAGCTTCCCATTTCATTCATTTCAATTTACTGAGCTCCCTTATTCTATTTTGGAAAAGGATTTTCAACATTTATTATTTCATACATAGGTATATCGAAATAAATCTCACCACAATTCTGGAGAAAAAAAAAAACACTAAAAGAAAGAACAATTTTTTATTGCAGTGACATCTAATTGAAACCACAATTAGAAAAAAGACTCACTCCATCAACTGAATCAGATATTTAAATGTGCACCAATGGTAAGTCAAACTAAAAAAGGAAGTACTTTTCTTATGCCAAAATATGCAGTTCGTATAACTATATTTAAAGCCTTAATAAGCCATTAAATTAAAAAAATATTGGAGATTGCTTTAATCCTATAAAAGGATTTTTTTCGCTAAAATCGCTCAAAAATGGATAACTTTGTTTGTGTGTTGACTAATATTTTTCTAGGGTGGAGAGTGATTTCTTCCCGTCCTCCCTCCAATTTCCCCAGATTAGCTTTTTCTTTCTGTGCAATCGAAACCTTATATGCATGCACCTGTAGCACTTTCTTTAGTGTTTTGTGGCAAAAGCTACACGATACTCCTAAAAAAAACAAAGAGCACACAGATAATACGGTGAACCCTTTTGAAAGGTTTGTCTAAGTCCAACGCCCAAATTTCGAATCTGCACAACAAATTCATCGTAGCTTGTATAGAATATTCTGTAGCACCATCTTCTCTACGAATTGCCCCATTTTAAAGGGAACGTATCGCGTTCAATGCTAAATATTACCTGGATTAATTACTAAAAATTCACGAGTTTGGGAGGCGTTCACTTACCAATAAATGAACGAAAAGTGTGCAACGTAATGAAAGAAATTACGTTTATTTAATATAAAAGCGCAAACGTAAAGAGCATTATGGGTGAACAGAAATTGAAATTATTTTTGATGAAATTGGGAGCAAATATAGAACCAGCACCCTTTAATCATCGTTGTTCCCTCGGTATTTCCAGAAATCCCTTATATCGAAGTACCTCAAATTGGATAATTTATCATCGAAATAAACCAAAAAATAAGGCACTCATTTTCCATTACATCTATTCGCCCACGCAGTGCTTCATTCCGATAAGCTAATAATACAAAGCGATGTAATTGTTCTGCTTCAAGTAATCGCTGATCACCTACCCCCTCTTTCATACACACAACAATAACAACAGCATAGTAACCTCGTTCGATTGGAACACAAGTCATTTCTATTTATATCTATGTATATACATTAGCTGAGGGGTTGCTTCGATGTATTACTTACTGTGCATAGTGTATACTTCCACATTATCAGAGAGCCAATGTGTTCACAGACCGATGACTCGCGTAATCTGAGATCATGGACTCCAAGTAGAGGACGGGTGCAGCTCAGGACCCGGAATATTAATCATCTCTTGTGCATACACACATATACATACGCATACACGGACCGTACGCACATCCTACGTTATTTATATATTTAATTTGCGATCGCACGTGGTGTGAAGTCAAACATAAATTAATCATGATCAACGCGGACGACAGTATAGAGGCTGGTAAGCCGAACCACCCGTGCGACACACGACGTTTAATCTCTCAATATGAATCCGTCTTCTTGTCGATGATAATTATCTTCGTCATGATTTGGGGTTTAAAACTATACAAATATAGATTTTGGAACGTAATCCATTGCATTATACGTTGACATAATAACGTGCCCCAAAAATATCTATAACTTCCCAAATACAAATGCGTGCATACTTATTTTTATTCGAGAGTCAATCAAAGAAGAACACACTTGGTAACGTTTCCAATCTTTTATGTGCATTTTGCCTTACGCCATCATCGGGAACTTCAGAATTTTTGTAAACGAAATTGCTTAAAAAATTAATAGAGCAGAAGCTTGTAGGTTGGAAATTATTTCGATTCGTATTTATTGGAATTTTGCGACATGTTGTACGCCATTCGAAAGGTAAGATCAATACGTGTTCTTTTAAATAATTAAACTTAGTAGAAGTAAAACCTGTACACCGCAACACGTTTAAATTAAACATAAAGGCAAATATGGCAGTTTGAACTAAAGAGGTCAATTAATTTATACGTTTCATAATAAACCATAATTTGCTTTCTCACAATTAAATTTTCAATCAACTCAAATTTACTTTCTTTAAAAATACCAAAGTACAGCCTGTAATATGCCACACGAGTTCGCGATCTGAGCTCTAAAAGTTGGACGTTAGCGAGTACTTTCTACTGGAGTAGTCTTATTACTGAGTGATAAAAACAAAATAGGGTTTATTTTGCACCAGTTTGTAGGAAAATGTTAACACGAATGTGAGGAAAATGGAACGAAAACGCCGTTCTCCGGGGATTGCCGTGGCTGTTGATAACTTTACCTAATAAAGCACCAGGACAATAGATAGGGGGAGCTGTATAAGCCGCTGAAGAATTGAAAATGGGCTAGAAACAGAATCCCTTCTTGGTTCCAGATTCTCGGGCCGGCTGAATGCCAGTGAAGGCAAAATATTTAAGTCAATGTCCTATTCAAGTGCTATGGCGAGGGATGTGCAGCCGAAGAGACGACAGCAATTTGAAATTGTTGAAAATCTTTTGAGCGGAGGAGCATAATATCCTTGCCTGAAGCCTATCAACTAAATTAATATTTTAGAGCATTAGCGATATCTAAGATGGTTTGCAATCTTTAGAGGAGGTGGATTAAATAATCATGCAAAAATGTTAATTAGTAAGACTCCAGCTTCTACAGCCATCTACATTCATCAACGCCTTAGGATATAGGACAATGGTTATCCCAGTTTTTTCAAAAAAACGCTCTAAATAACAATTTACAATAACATATCTAACTTATAATTGGAAAATGATATAAAAGGCTTGTTAAAAATATCAAAATGATCCGCAGGATGAAAAATAACTTATAAACCCATTTATCTCCTGGCAATAACTAATCCAACATGACAAGGATACCCAATACGGAAATTCGATGAACTCGAATGCAAATACAGGGGAATGGTATCAGCGAGAAACACCAAAACGAATTATGCTAGCGACACTCCGGAGAACAGTAGAAGCAAGGAAAATAATCGAAGAGCCGGCGACATTTTCATTTCGGACGTCGTTTCCGCGAAATAACAATAATTAAAATCAAGAAAATTAAGCGACGACATTTACATTTGAAAAACATTGCCGAAAAAAAAAAGAATGAAACAGAAGAGACGCCCGGAATAAAAGCAAAGTATCCTTCATTGTCGTTGGGACCATTGTTAGCAGCTGAGGACATTTGTATAGAGGCGATAAACATAAAAACGTTGAAAGAAGTGTTGACAATTAAGCGAAACAGTAGCAGAACGACCGGCTCTAGAGGCAAACGTTATAAAGGAGGAGGGTGAAGTTGGTTGGGACATAGGATATGTACTAACAATAAGGTTATAATATAGGTTTATGTTTCTACAATGTATAAACAAAGTAATAGAAAACATTTAATTGTAAAAGAAGCAAGTATATAATATGTGCACTGAAAAAAATATATAACTTAGTGTAAAAAAGTGATAACAAGAAATGAAGAAATGTTGTAAGATTTTATACAATATAATATTGTATTGCAGCAGTTGCGCAGATATATTATCGTAACAAAGTAATTTTGCTTGAATAAGGAGACTAGAATGTTCACTATAGATACTGCTTGAGCTGTACGCATTGCGATGTCGTTTGTTTATAATACAGTATTGTTAGCTTAACAATAGAATTTTACAATTTATTGCTGCAGCATTTCACGCATGCCAAACTAATAATATAAAATGATTCCAAGAAGTAGTTACTGTATTCTGCATAGCATCAACTAATGGTTGTCATACAATATATTTCTGTTATAGTAACGATAATTTTTGAACACACTGTATTTTCTCTTGAGAGGAAAAATAATATAACTAATAAATAATCATATAGCATGTATCTATGCATAAGAAATTGAATTAAATGATACTCAGAAGACCCTATCCATTGTTCTCAACAGTTTTACAGTATTAACTTTAATTAACTCTAACTCTCTAATTAAAAGTAAATGTTTTGATTTGAAACCCTGTTTTCTTCGTTTTAGGATAATGCTTCAAGTTCTTCTCGTATAATTCTCCTTTAGTTGTTTTTCTTAACTTTTGAGTTTATTTTCTTGCTTATACTCTTCAGAGAAGTTTTTGAATTACTTTTAACAGGCTTTAATCTCTGATTAAGATTGAATTTCTAGAAACTTTTTTCAAAAAATGTTCGTTTTCAAAACGTATGTTCCTCTATATCCACTTGTTGAAGTAGTTGCCCCAGGAAATGGTTTAACGTCTTTTGTGTTTGCTCTAATCTGTGTGGAGTCTTTTTTTAATAAAGAATTAATGATATTAATTATCAAAATGCCGGAATTCGAATACTTTGGATATTATTTGAATTCAGCAAATGTTAAATTAAATTTTGATATTTTACTAATATTTAAATTAAAATGATACAAATTAAGGAATTAACGTGTAAATGCACGCATGACCTACTGCAATATATCCCAGATCATAAAACCAAATTTCGCTTTGCAAATGCATCTTGCTGGATAAAGATCCGCGTAGAAGAAAGAAAGGATGTGATTGAAATAATAAAATGCCTTTTGCAACACGTTGTTATTGTTATTGTTATGAAATTACTCGTTATGTAGCATGTAATATGTATTTAATAAGACAAATTTACAATATCCTGAAAGATTATATTATTATATATTATATATATATATTATATTATATATTATATTATATTATTGTATTATAGATATCGTTTTGACAATGCTAAAACATTTACATTTAGGAGCACCTGTTTTATATAGTTGCAGCAAAGAAACAACGAATCAGTATCCTCTTATAATGATATTTCTCAAACGTTTGACATATTCTCTCAAGACAAATGTTAGAACCAATAGGCAGACTTGCAAAAGTTATAGTTTTTTTAAATGAAAGCATGCACTTCAAAGTAATTTCAAATTATTCTAGGAGCTTCATTCCAAAGGAGGAATTGCCAGCTTTAACTGACCATATTGGTTACGTAGTTTTCTAATATTGTTGCATGGGTAACAATTGTCCAAGTGATATTCAGCAAGTTACCGGTCAGTTGGTTCACCGTGCCAAATTGTGCATTTGCAGATGTTACAATGTATTTTGTCAACAAGATTAACTTTTGGAGGATTTCTCCTGATTATGAATTGTGATAAAATAATTACAATTCTTTTAAAAACCAATTTCTGACTCTCACAACCTTCTCGACGTAATGCTTATGAAAAGAAATCACCCTTAGCTGTGAAGTATGAGCACCGATGAGAAGATAATATGGTAAAATATACGCGACAAATATGAAATTTAAGGAAACTAACATCTAAAAAGAAACAAAATCATAAATGAACAAATGAGAATGGAATTGAAGATCGAATCAATGTTACAGTGGCCATAACAAATGTAAAAATTCAACAATAGAGGATATCTAAAGAGAGTATAAGAAGTATGAATGCAGACAAGAAGAATAAGAAAAGGACCAAACGAAACGTAGAAAACATGGTAACGAGTGTAATCTCGACATTATTGATGGAACGGAATTCGACGTTACTTTAATTAAAAAAATTCAATTTTTACTGATTGGAAATACGAAGGATGTTAAGAAAGTTCTCACCAAATACTCCTTGCAGACGTTGAATAGGAGTTTTCGCACCCTTTTCCCACAAAAAGAAGATTATCGTTCTTTGAGATTTAACCGCGTCTTCCATAGTTACAAAAGCAGTCTGTATTAGTGGAACAGCTGATTCAGACTGAACTGTGTTACACTGGATAGCTGCATAAACATGTCAAGACTTGTCAGTCAACCTGTAATTTAATTAGAGCATAATTCCCAGAACTTTGGAAACATCCTTCGTATTTCCTTATTCAAGCTTTTTTTAACAAGAAAAAACAAAGGGATGAATACCTTCCTATATATCGTTTTGATGGTTCTTAATATCGTTTTACTTTGATGAACAATTGTAATCACTCGCTTTATACACTTTACACATGGGATATGCTAATACATGCCGTTAACTTAATTTATTATTTCGATTATAATTTACTTCAGATCGGACCGCTTGTATACGCATCGGCAAAATATATAGCTCAATTTCGATTTAATAGTTTTCGGCCGCCCTCTTGCGAACTGGAGCAAAATTATCATCTATCTTTTCGCTGCAAAGTATCTTGTTCGTAATTTGACTAAACGAGTAGTCAAATTTATCGAATCCAACTAAGGGATCAATAAAACTGTGCATATGTGTGCATTATTGTATTGCTCCTTTCAGGAATATGTTGAATTTAATTTTAATTGCTTTTGCGAAGAATTTTTGCAAACAGTTTGGAAGACTGGGGAAAGAACAAAAGTAGAGGCGCAAATGGGCCGAGCCAGCCCCCCGTAAGGATAAATTTATCTTCATAATGAAAAATAAACTTTCTTTAACGTGGTTATGTTCTCATTTGGAATGACAAATATTTCACATTTAAGACAGCAGAATTTTCCAAATAGTTCAATTGTTCTGTTTTCTTATTTTTTATTATTAAGTCAACATGTTATCCAGCACCAGCTGCTACAATTCATTATAGATTTTTACACAAATTCTTAATATTTTCCTAAAGAAAGAATACTCTTTGGAACAGCAACCAGTGAAACTGACAGGCCGACTGGTGGGCCGGATTGGTAAATATGGCGGACCGAGCCGAACTGACCGTCTCGGGTCTTGTTAATAAGCGACTTCGGTTACGTATTGGCCATATGTTATGCTTCAGAAACTGATTGAATTTGGATAAATAACTGGATTTTTGCTTGGAAAGCATAAATCGTTGTTCTTCAATAGTGTAGCTGAAGTAGACAGGATTTTTGGAGATAAACTAAGAAAATTGAAAAATGTCAACATCCATTCTGTATGCAACATGATTCAAGAGGATCGGCATGTGATTTACCGTGAGATAGTGCCATCCTTGGGCATATTGAAGATTGCAGATCTGTTCCAGATGGATTCCCCACAACCTGACCCAAGCATACGAAAAGTCTCGTATCAATTGCCGCAAGGATAAGGAAATATACAATGTGAAGCTCGTTCACTTCCAAGAAGTTCATTGCTTATTTCTTCCGCTGTACTGGACATGTCGTAGGCGTTGTTTTGGAAGATCGAGGAACAGTTAATGCTGAATGATACCCAATAATTTGTTTGTTAGACGTCATCTAAGAAATTAGAAAAAAATTATAAAACGACGCCATGCTATCCTTCACCATGACAATGCCAATTCTTATATAGCACGTCAAACCATTAATTATTTGAAGACGGCTAAAGTCTCATGGTTCATGTTCACCTGATTTATCCCTTAAAGACTTCTTATTCCAGCGTGTCAGACAAAATTGTGGGGACAGCGATTTTTGTCACCTCGCAGCATCTTGAGCCGTTCAAGAACCATGTTTTGCAGGTACCATTTTCAAAGTGGAAAAAATGTTTCGAGAATTGGTTCGGGTGTATGCAAAAGTGTACAGCTCTTAATGGTGAATATGCTGAAAAACAATAAATTGACTTAACCAATAAGGTATGTGGTCGCTCTAGCATATGCTGTATATATTTTTGTCCGTATATCATAAAATAGCAACATTCTGCTGAACTGCCCATCCTTTTGAGCTTTCATTTATGATTGAGAACTGTACTTATATTCCACGTTACCCTGAAACGAACGATGCTAAGCGTGAAACGCAATTTGTTAATGTTGCGTCTAAACGGTTACCGAATTACTCGATATATATCGGTTTGTTATTGCGGGAAGTGTTTATTTCGAATTCACGCGCATACACGAACAAACAGACACGCACGCACACAAACGAGACATTACAGAAGTCCTTCCATCGTTTCATCGTACCCTCTTCCCACAAATAACACTTAAATGGATTTTACCGAACGCAGATGGGAGAGCCCTCTATTCGACGCGCTACAGGATCTCCGTGTACGAATGTATACGTGTGCGCGTGATGTGTAGCGGTATAGAATTTTCCGGGAGCCTCTTTCCAGTTTGTTGTTGTTCGTTGGTAAAACGATTCTGTGTTACATATTACCTACTAGCGTTTAATTTCGTTTTACAATGAGAGTGCGAGGCAGTTGCGGAGACGAGAATAAATTAGTTCTTGCGGCCCTCGTATACGGCTTTCCAAATTGTCTGGCGATGAATGCGAGAACCGTTGTTGCTGTCGGTGATGCCGTTGTTATGCAAATTGGACCGCCGTTGCGTTTGGTTAGATTTTGCGCGTTTTTTTACATTTTTTCAGGGTATTCTGGTTGACGATGACGTTGTTAGATTGCCTGTCACTAGGAGGTCTTAAAGAATATTTTCGATTTATGGAACCAGTTGATCAGTTTCGAAAAGCTTTAAGTTTCTCTATTAGGCGTTAGATAGAACGCTACATCTTCTAAATTAACAATAAGGCAGGATATGAATTTGACATAATTTAAAACGGCATGGCACCACATAGAGGTCCACAATTATTTAGTATTCCAGTATCTATGGCTGTAAGCTCCACATAATTAGAGAAATTATTTGTCTGAGCGTGCATTGATTCGTTAATGAGGATCATGCATGCTAAGATTCTTCAAGTGTAGTGAATACTAACCTGAAAGTAGCCGTGTTAATATTTGAGCTTTTCCTTAGAAAATTATCAATTAGACGCCTTAATCACATAATTTGTCGAAATATTTGCAAAGAACCTCTACAGCTGCGACCAGGGGATTGCTGGCATCACGATTTGTGCAGGCTTCAAGGTTGACTAACTACTTAATTAGCCAAAGAGATAAAAATAATAATGAAGTCAGACTACTACTTAACCACCATGTACAGACGCGCGTTACATAATGATTAGTTGCTAGTCTTCATTATTATTTTCATTAATTCTCTAGTTAATCAAGCTGTGAGTCGCTCCTTACAACCCTTACAGAACGTGACGCCCACAATCGTCGTGTGGCTCTAATTTATTTATTCGTCAGTTAGTTATTTATTAAAAAAAAAGCAAGGCTGAACTTTAGCTCTCGCGTTAAAAGTGAAGCCTTACAGGAGATATATTTTCGGGATTCCAAAGTAAAGTTAAGCATAATATTTGTCACAATTAAACTAGACCCGTATAAAATATTCCTCTAGCGAAAGAACAATATATAACCGAGACAATTTCATTTACGTCCGCACTAACGCGTTGCAGTACCTAAATGAAAACGCTTTACGGTAATTAATTTCAATCTTGGCCCTAATGTCGTCGGACGTACCTAATACTCTGCGAACATGGTGCGGAAAACTTTTATACGTTATATTATTATCTGGGCGAGTACATTTGCTGTTCCCCGAGGAGATTAGACCGTTTCGTTAGCATAGATAGTACAAAAAACACTTGTCGCAACAGTCGTGACCTGCGACTCTAATTCAGTTTATCACCGGCAGGGTGCGCTGAATAATTAAAACACGGCGACAACACTAAGTAATGGCGTTGATTTACATAAGAAGTTGTCCGGTTTATTATTTTTATTATCGTCGCGCCCCTTCAACATTTCTCCACCCACCAACCTACTACGACAATGAAACAATAAAACGACAACGTCACGGGGTACTAAAAGAGAGAAACCATAAGGTGTATGTTAGCTGTGGATGAAGCAAGAAAAGAAGGGGATGACAAGATTTAACGATCGTCAACATTAAAATCAGAATATTGTTAGACTGCAATAACTAATAAGGACACTGATTTTGCTTATGTTGTAAGATAAGTTATGTGTTCCAATGATTCGTTAAATAAAGACGACCAATATAGTTGCTCAACTTGAGTTATTATATATAACTGTGGCAGAATTAAGAAATACGCGTTGGACTCTTATTAGAGTCGGTATCGGGTCTCATTAAGCTCATTTCACCTTTGACGTCGAAGGAGTGAGACTATCTTCACACATCATCTAAACACTAAAAGCTCTTGTGATTATGACAGACTTCATAGCTTATTGGGCCACTATCACACCTATAAAACGGACACTTCCGTTTCTCAAATGGGAAAAAGTACCTCAACCTTTCTCAACATCTAAAGTTTGTGAATCATTAAGATAACTTGTCAAAAGAGACGAAGTCAACTTTTGGATTATAGGAATTAATTTCAGTTCAAGGACAAAAAAAAACGAAGGTTGAATGGTTCGCCCGCTCTAAAACCTTTGTTTCTCTTTAGCTGAATCAACATTCTTCTTCCTCATCCACTTTGTTGTGATATACTGGATTATATCTTGCTTCTTGACGACTGGATCATCTGAAAATTCTTATGAGAGCTTGTCGCCGCGAAAATTAAGAAGAATTGCTTATTGCTTTGGAGAATTGCTCAAAAATACTTCAGAAGTAAAATTGAATTGAAAAATCAATAGCTCCTTGACGATTCTAGTAAGATTACTCCTTGCCTTATACGCTATACAAGTAGCAGTGGTTGCTTTTTTTGGATGGAGTTTGGAGGTTAAAAAGGAGTCCTTTTAAGGAATACAGTTTTTGAATTATAAAGCGGAGGAATAAAAAGAATACATTGGCAGCTGACAAATTTGTCACTTTCTTTTGTGGAAATTAAGGAGACGATGAGAACAAATACGAGGTATGTTTACAAAAGCAACTCCACATAACAAAGACTTCCAAATGCAGGATCTCTGCTTGGCATTAATGGTTCCTGGTCGTCTTAAATTAAATACACGCAGATCACGTGCACATTGAACTATAACTGGTGCAATGCCAACGCAGACTTAAACAAATTTAACCTTTCTGGTTGTTCAAATTCAAGCAGACATTTTCATATGTGATGAAATAGGTCTCATGGTGCTAAGTGTGAAGGAGCAGGCTAGGTACGAAGTGGGACCTCCTCTTACTAGTCCACCTGTACATATCATAAGGATGATAAAATCTTTGTTTATATAGAAGTATTAAGAGAGTCCTTGTATTTTACTATTGAGTTGCTGCGTAACCTCAAGAATATACCGATTGATATTATATAAGTACAAGCCATATGCCGCAAGGCTATATGCAAATTTATTAGTTGGCCACATGCTACTGCGCATTGCATATTTTATGTGTTCCATGCGCAAAAAGAACCAAACAAACAACCAATCCCTTCGAATCGATTCGGCCATTGTTACCGCGTTTTACGAATTGAGGCAGCTGTAAGTAACAGAAGTGTGTAACCATTAAAAATGCGCCCGATCGAAGGACAGCGCGCTTCCAGAAATCCATCCGGTCGCATCCAGGGGCACGCAGACCATTGTTACCGCGCCGCTGGATACCAGCAAACACATCACGGCGAAACTTAACTTACGACAATGAAAGATAAAAAGCTCATACCGGTTGGTTATTTTTGTTGATCCTCTCTTTCTTTACTATCGCAGTTAAGAGAAACGCTTATATAACTCATATACACGCAGCGACATACATTCGTACATATCATGCACAATCGTAGTAGTAGACAGGAGAAGAAAACGTGTGTGCGAGAACGTTTTATCGGATCGACCCCCTATTAGGCGCCCCCGATTCCCTCCGCCCCGAATTTTTCCCGAACCATAACGTGCAGGCACCACTTGGCAGTTGGCAACAACCGAGAGGAACGAGTCAAAATGTAATTCTAAACCGCAGCAGGGGGGGTCAACATTAATCTAAATAATGGGCCGTTTTAATGAAAGAGATGTTTGGAGATGTCAGGCTTAATACGACAATGTGTGAATGCGATTTTCTGGTCATTTCTCAGGGTGTCTCGTGTAGAGTATGGATGTGTGCGCGCGGGTTTTACGGTGGTTGTCTCTTCTTTCTTCTGCGAGATTCCATTGTCTGGCGACGGATTTTGCATCCTCGACTTGCTTTTCTGAATATCTCACGTCGCTCCAATACGGAAATGATAAATTTCTTACGTTTGGGTTCTTATATTTTGGTGTAAATAGGTGATATATTGCTTTTCAGTAGTTGGCAGAGCTAAATCTTGCTATAAGTATGAAGTTGAAATCTTAAAGTCTTTTCTGGAAATGATTCGATTTTCTGCTTAACCATGTAAAGCATTTTAAGAGACTTTACTATGAAAACTAATGAAGAGGAGATGTTATAACTTGAACATGTTCTTTAAATTCTAAGAACTGATTGCAGCTGCACACCGTGGACCTTGTAGTAAATTGAATATAAAGTGAGCTAAGTTATTATCCAAGATTCATTGAGAAACGGGGCAAGTCTCTAGAAAAGTCAGATACGACGGTCTTGTTCAAGTTAGAGGTACAAGGAGCAAGGATATGTTTTTCGGCATCATTATTGAGTGTTATTCGGATAAAATCCATAAATTCCAATAACATCACCAGCTTCATATTGAACCATAGACGATGATCGAAGTCCAGCAGGCTTGAATCAAGAAGAAATTTTTGGTTTCTTATCAAATCGAACCAACTAGGACAACAAACAGAAGCAAACTGATGTATGAAAATAGAAATGATAAATCTTCAAGTACGCACTGGCTAAATCCGAGAAATTTTTATTTATGGCCAATTTTGAAAGCATTGTCAGTAACTGTTTCTCGTTAACTAGAACAGTGGTTGGTGAAGTTTATTTCCATTTTCTGTTATGAAAATGCTAAAGAATTTGGTCCAGATTAAGCATTGGATGATTCTTCTATATTAACCAAAACCTAGAGTGATCGAAAGAAAGTAGCTGGAAAAGAATTCATCACGGACCATGGGTGTAATGCTAATTTCAGTTTGAAATGAACAAATGAAACATATCAAATCTATTGCTTTTGCAGTGTTTTGAGTGAAGTTCTATACTTTTTGCTGAAAATTCTCAATGTGACCCTCATACTTTCTAAAATATTTTAGAACCATTTATAGCCCACTGAAGCTCGTTTCTCAGATATATCTCTGTAACATAACGTGGGAGAAAGACCTAATGTGGGAGCTTCTTTGGAAATAACTGCTAATCATCTAAATCGTTCTAAGTGCTGCAAATAGGATTCTAATTTGAGTTTCAGTAGCCTTTGTAATTTTGTTTAAATGCAAATCCCCCTCCCCAATAAATCCGTACTTACGGAAAACCCTAGAGAACCACTTTGTTGCCATTCGATGCAGACACCTTTTGTTTATTGGAAAAACATCATTTAGAAAAGGACGCTGGCACAAACGATGCTCGCAAATGTGTATAAGCAAGGGTGGTTGGAGTCGAACGAATCGAATCTCGTACGTCAGAATGGTTGATAGGAAGAGTTTTAGTTGTTCGAAGCGAGCGGTAGCTGGGTATGGTTCGGTTCGCGTCCGGACGATCTACACGCTGCCGTAACCCGCCCATTCACTGTAAGATGGAATCACTTCTACCCCGATATCCTGATTATCCTCGCCGCCGTACCATTTGTTATCAGAATTCGCTGACATCAGGTTCGACAGTTCATTGTTCATGTAAAAGCGCGAAGGGTGAAGAGGAGGAGGAGTTCGGAATCCGGGGGGCGAAGGAGGATGAGGATAGTGCCGCTAACTCGGTTTGAGCTGTAATCCGTACTTGGTTGCATACACTTCCGTTCAGAAATTTCACAAATTGCTTTTGGTAATGGAGTTTGATAAAGTAAGTTTGGTTTGGAATAGTGAAAAGAATCTCTTTAAAACTATTCAGTATCAACGGAGATGTACGTAGTGGAATATGCGAATGCTGTTATTCTGTAATTGGATTGACCAATGGTAATATAGCCGAAGACTTACTATTAAACTTCGTTTGCGATTCATAAAGTTCTGCATCTTTCGGTGTCTTCTGATCTTTCCCCAGTATATGCGGGCTGACAGACTGTTATTGGTGTCATTGGTTGGTATAACTGCCGAACGTGTTCTGGAGAATTATCTTTAATGTCACGTTTTAGGCGAATACGGTTCTAGTCCCAAGGTAGGCGTGCTCACTGCTTTCGTATTTCTTGGTGGTTCTTACTATGATAACTGCAATTCGTCAAGCTTACGAGAGATGGCTTTTGGTCAGCTTCTCATTTAGTGAATAATTTTGGAAAGAATCCTCATCACTGGAAGACATCTTATAGAGTTTTTTTGACAGAATGGTCCAGAAAGTATGCAACTAACGTATTCTCAAATTAATGTAAGTTTCTTCAGTTGCATTAATCAAAAGGAAACGCAATTCTTTCCCAAATTTAAGAATATCCACTTAATTTGTTGCTTGTTTTAAAACGGCTTTTCCAACTGGATTCAAAATAAATGAAAAATCAACAAAAGCCAAAGGAAATGGTAAAGTCTTTCAGCCTTGTTTTTACATTTATTTTATTTGTCTTTATATACCTTTGTCATATAAAAATTATTCTCAGTATTTTAATTGATTACTAAACAATCGATTAAAACATTCGAAACCCATGAAGTTCAGTGTATGTGACGAGATTCCAAATTCTAGGCTCCCTCCATTTGCATTTAAACGTTCCTCCACCGGCGAATGTCGAACGTTCCTGAAAATATTTTCCGGGAGCTGTTCGAAGGTAACCCGGAACGACAGCGCCCGCTCCGGACGAAAAAGTATCGACGACGGAGGGACGTAAATCTTCCGGTGTTCCGGGACACTTGTCCGCGGTTAATTAAATTTGAATAGCGTTGATACGATGCGGAGATTTCGCCGAAGACCGGATACAAATTCGACCATCGACGGGGGTGTTATCGTCGAAAACCGAGGGTAATTAATAGGTTGGCGAAACTGCCTGCTCTATATAGTTTCTCTAATTAAAATAGCCGTTCGTGAGATAGTTTTAAATGAGGGTGGAGAGTAGAGATTGGTCTTTGGATATGTCAAGTGGTAATTGATGGTTAACCACATCTGCTGGTGATGCTAAAAAATTAAACAAAATGAAAATATCTTCTTGTAGTTTGCTATATAAAGCAAGCAGAAAGATGCTTCTATGCTGTTGTGGTATTATTTTATTTTATTGTTTAAGAGAAATGTTTTTGTTGTACGAGGTATGAAGTCAGAAATGGTATTTATTGCGAACAAAGTTCCAACTAACTTTTATCCCCTTCGACGTACTCCTTTACAACCTTTCTCCGACTTTCTAAAAGCCGTTTGTGTCGTTCGTGCACTTGATATAGCATTGTTGCCGTACACCTCCTTTAACGTTTAATAACATTGCGTTGGCGACATTTTTGCTGCTCGATTTTTAAGTTCAACAAAATCGCCCAACCACTACGGAATAATGGCCTGAAAGCACACTAAAGCAGACAGAACAGCAAAACAAATTTCTTCTACCAACACATTATTTGATAGCAATTGTTGCACTTTTTTGTCTTGATTTGGTGCTTAAGTATCAAATTAGCAGGGACAGATAGGAAGCTGATTTTAGCTTTTAACGTTAAGTTTTAATGCAACAAAACGCAAGGAAACATTTAACAAATCCGATGTACTTCTCGATTTAGTTGACCAATCACAGATAAATAATTTCTTTTTTGCTACTGCTTGACCAATTAGAAATTTAATCGAATTGCCACGTACTGATTAGTTAGACGAAAATACACGAGAAAGGCAATATACAGGGTATTAGAGATATTTTAGCACGTCTTTTTCCTTGTTACGAGGTCTGATTGTGGGCACCGTTCAAATCTATGTTGAAATCTACAAGATGTCCCATGAGTTCGCATTACGTCTTGCCTCGGCATTTAACGGGAACAATTAAATAAAATGCACGTAACTTGCATCTTCAATTTAAAGAGATACAACGTTGAATAGCTACGAATTTATGATTCTCCCTGTATATTATACTACATTAAATAGAATTTAGTGGTGGCTATTCAGAGATTTACCACTTTATCTTTTTTATTGGATAATCCTTTTTTTAAGACGCATTGTAGTTGCTCCAAAAGTTCTGAAAAGAAATAGATCCGTGGGAGAGACTTTGGGTTGATAATTCCTTATATTAAGCAATTAGGTACAAACAAACCATCGGCGATTAATTACTGGAAGTTATTGTTTTTGATCAATTTAGTTCACTAACCCTGTAACTTCGGCGCGCCAGGAAACTCTGTCTGACACGAACATTCCACCCGCTGAACTAAACCGAGCTGTGTAGCGTGTAATCTGAACAGAGGTCCGTGCGGTGTTGCTCTGTCGATAAGGCAGGCAACTCCCAAGGGACGACGAACATTGGCTTGCACACATGTAGCACTTCCTCGAGCACAGCTAACCCCGCGCCGTACACATCTATCCGCCTCTCGTCCCTCCTCTTACCCCCGAAACACTAAAACATCCCCCGAGGATCCGCAGTCTCGGCAGATCTATTAACACATTCACCAGGAATATGGGTGAGATAAGGCTAGTTGCGGCTTATGATTAATGGACCCGGGGTACTGTCTAAGTACTCCGTTTCAGTCGCTCCAACAGCGAACTCGGGTACCAACCACCGTCGAGCTGGCGAGTATATATACATATATTTTAATGTAATGAAAGATAAAATTATTCGGAAGCGTACCAGACGCTTATTAACGTTATACGAGACCAACGCGTCCTCAAAATAGCCGCCGAAGGCGATATTTTTTTTCCCAGAGATTAAGATAATGCTGGCTGAAAGATGGTATTACGTTGATATATTGCTCTATTACTTTAAATCGTGTTTATGGTAGTAAAAAGCTTTCTCTCTAATACTGCTTCTCGGATGGTAATTTTAATTTACGTCTTCATTTCGAGACGTGTGAAATAAAAACTAATCGTGGAAACGAGGCGAGAAATCGTGTTTTTTTGGGTTCGTGTCCTTACGTGTACTATATGCATAACCCAATACCTACCATCAGCTGAGTGTAGGCTTTCACGACCGTAATCCATAGTAGAAATGTCTGTCTAAAGACAGTCTTTAGAAATCTTCTGAAGAAGCTGACAGCATGGTCAGCGAAACGTCAAGTAAAATATTAACTACACGACGTCACCCGAAAGACACTTCTACTATCTACCATCAGCGTTATTTGATGTTGTTCTCTAACCACAAACGCCTATAATTAAGTGGATTTAAAAGAAAGTATAGAAGAAGTAATATTCGACATGAAGTCCATAATGAAATAATAGAATAATAATCCATAATAGAAAATAGCTCTTTGAGCATGTTTCTAAGCTAGAAGTGTACAAAACAGTTCGGTCCCGAACTCTGCTGGCATTGATGGCAGACGTCCAAATATGTCAATCAATGCTATAGATTTAATAGTGACTTGTATGATAAATCGATCTCTTGCTGATGGTGTATTTCCTCATGTTCTGAAGGTAAATCGAGTTATTCCTCCCTTTCAGGTTGGGAATAGCCACTTACGGAGCCACATCTTTAGTCGAAGGTCCTAGAAAAGATTGCATCTGAAGAAGTAAATGCCCTTTTATGGTTTTCTAAAGAATCACACATGATTTCATAAAACTTACATCTACGATTTTCTGTAGTTACTCAATTTAAGTGATGATCTCAAATATGGCAGTATTTTCTTGAATCTGAGTAAAGCTTTCGACGTGGTCGATCATGATACTTTACTTTACAAATGGTATGAAGCAGGAAGTCAACATACAAAGCACACGATCCAATAAGCTTCTATCATTTTTATTAACGATTTACCTGCAACGTTCTCCAATTTAATTCTTTATGCAGACTACAGCGCTAAGCCCAATAAAAATCTTTTAACTACAAGATATACGAGTAAACTTAAATAATTTCAATTCATGGTTTGTAACTAATAAATTATATGTGAATAAAATTAAAACATAATTCACTTATTTATTACCTGGCGGCTACAAATACAGCGAAAGCTACTAAATTAAAATAAATAACGATTCTATATAGCAAGCACCGCACACCAAATTCCTAGATTTCGTGTATTTGCTACGAGTTTTCTGATAGCGCTTATGGCGTAATAATCAATAAACCATTTATTATTATTATTATTTATTTATTATAGAAAAGCTGGCAATACTGTTCACTTAAAATTTAAGCAAATATCAAGGCATCAGATTCCACAATATTGATCTAGTTTCACCACTAATTTAATTAAAACTTAAGGGAAACCGAAAGAAAATTATTTAGGCTTATTTCGTAACATACTCCTCACAATCTCAGCAATAAATCGATTCACTCCGTTACGTACTCAAAACCAGGTAGCAAAACATATTCACGCCAACCAGCGCCTCCCTCGAGCTGTTTTCTTTGTGTAAAACGGTAGTTTACACTTTACTAGCAAGCCGCGAAAAAGTAATATACAAGAAAAATATGCGACAGGTTCTCAGGGCAGGATCTTCATGTAATAACTACTTTGGCAACGCACTACGCGACGTTGGAAGCTTGTTTGTTTGTGGTTACGAGGAAATGATTTACAAAAACAATGTAGATAGGTGTATTGCTTTTGTTTTCAAAATCTCTGCGTTGAAGATTATATTTAGTATGTCAGGAAAGTATCGTAATAATTTGCCAGTCCAAAAGCAAGGAAGGTCAAAATAACCATATAATATATTAATTTGGATATTTGCTGTAAATTAATTCTATAATTTTTAGCTTTATTGCCTTGAAATAAAAAGGGGTTTTCTTTTAAATTTTGATACTTATTCTGTTTGCAGAAAAAAGATTTCTGCCAAAAGATAAATAATTTCTGAACGGTGTGTAGCGGGTCCCGCTTATTGGCTATCAGAGAAAAGTAAAAGGAAACTATATAACAAAAAAATATGGTCACAGGTCGCAGCGGTAAGAATTGAACGAAATCGCAGCAGAGAATACGCCCAAAATAGAAATTTACATGTCCCTACGCTTTTTGCGGAACCCTTTCGATTTCCAGACATTTGATATTCATGACTTTTCCTTTTACTCTAAATTTGCGAATAATTAACTTATTCAAGTTTCGTTATTTTAGTCTTTATTACTCGGATTGTAATGAACCAATTTATTAGAAAAATGTCTGCTAAAATCGAATTAGAGTTAGACTAAACATCAGTAATACTCCGCCATTCTTTTTCATTGGACAACATACTAATTGTTTGCACACAAGAATAAACTAGCACTGGTGTTTGCTGTTCAAAATAACAATTACATTGCCGTACTACAATCAAGTTCGCTTGGCGGTTGATTAATCAAACGTGATTGAATCGATTTAACCTGCATCGAGGTACGTTGAGCACGTTGAGATTAAGTAGAGTACGTGATTTACGTTCAGCTCATTACCGACTCATTACCGCAGATAGCCTGCACCATGGAGATAGTAAAGTCAACGCTGAAAAAGTCAAACGCCCGGGGAATTTGGTGGGAGGTAATTTTCATTAGTTTACTAATCTTTGCGCGCGTAATTTGAATATGCAAAATCACCTAATTCACTACGTATTTCAATGAAGAACTGGCAGACTTAAAGTAAAGTAAAGTAAATAAAATGGTTATAACTATATTCAATATTCACTGCTGGCGGACAGTAGCAGCTGCTGATGGCGTAAATGGAAGGTCAAGATCAAGGCTTCGGTACCTTCGCGTATTTCCGTTGCATGTCCTATACATTGCCCTTGCGATGTTTTTACTTCCCATTTGCACGATCCACAGCCGCCGCTGCTGCCGGGTATATTCAAAAACGCAGTAGATCGACTATCTAGTATTCCGTGTCCACAGCCTCCTCGAGTTTATTTTGTGCACAGGAAGTAAAACGTAAGAGCAAGTTTAGTGAAAGTCACAGGTGCCGCATGTATTTCGTTGAGATTGTACGTAACCAAACTTCGTCATTTTAAATGGAGCGACCCGTACATTATCTCATTTTTTCATTCATCACTCAATTTCAGGATGACTATGCGACATACCATACGGCTAAAATGTCCGGTTCTCACGCTTGCCTGACGATGAAATAAATATTTTTGCGAGCTTTTTGAAAGGATCATACCGGTCACGTGGGCGCCGTTAGGTCAAACGTTAACATCGCCTGGAGAAATACGAAACTTTTCGCTTTTTCGTGAAGAAGAACGGTTTTCCTAAATTTGGAATTGAACGATTGTTCAAAGAGAACATTAGTAAGTATAAATACCATACGTCCGGCATTTTAAAAGAAAATGTCCTGTTTGGGCAAAGTGCATCTGGTATCCCTCTGTGTATATAACTGTATAATTTTTCTTACCAAACCTTTGAGGTTTGGGTTTTCGTCTAATTATATACCACAATAATTTGAAAAAAAATAATTAGTCTTAGGCACAGTGTGAACCATGTTTGCCATTTGCATTTATTTATTTTTTTTTTGAGGTTAAGCTAATTTTTTATAACAAAAGAGCTAATGCCATTATTATTAGCGATGCTTATTTTTTTTACATCTTTCACGAGCTCCCATTTAACATTGCAGCAGCCGAAATTACTCATATCGTCTATTTTACTCAATTCTTTACTTTGATCAACGTTTACCAAACGATGAAATCGTTTAAAAATGATTGGCTCCCAGTTGCGTAACTATTAAATCAAATTTCAATGTTTCAATTCAAACTAGACAAGTTAGTGGAAAATTTCATTCCCAATTTTAATTATTTTGCGGTCCCGTAGAGTTCGACAATCACTTAAAAAGAATTGATTTAATAGGAAGCGTCGAGAAAACACCTGTCCCGAATTATCGTCTCAGCGGGTTATTAGTCCAAAACGCTATACACGTGTACCGTCTAATTAGTACGAGAAGGCTTGTAGCTTCTGTTATTTAATAGCGCAAAGAGACCCGGGGCACGTTACACGTGTATACCTAACTCAATTCCTACGTATATGTATACGCCGCCGTTATACCTAATAACAGCGAAAGGCGCAATGGGTAGGAAAGGCTTAGTTTGATAAATTTATACAAGATGTAAAGTAAATCCCATTTGCGTCTCGACGTTAAATAGTTATATTAATTTATGTCTTACGATATTAAGCAGAAACACAGTGTTCGGCGGGCGCAGTTACAACGAAACCAAGTTGTTTGTCGACGACTAAGCTGGTGTGCTGGCGGGGAAAGGGCCTCGTGTAGGAGAGACGGAAGAAGCAGTGCGTCTATACAGTGAACTCCTAAAGTTTTCCTCCATCACATACCAACTCTTGTAATATTCCAATGTAAATTGACCACTATCGTGAAGCCCAGCATCTATCCTGATACCCGACCGAAACTCCAAAATACAATTGATGTGTTGCATAGGATCTTGTTCCAGCAACAATATCATGTTTTACTCGTTTATTGCTCATATAAAAACTGCAAATATAACAAGAAGAATCTGCTGAAAGCTTCCAGTTTCTTCTTGTGGTCACTTATGTTCTTAGAAGCAAAATG